>BSBK01002115.1:817500-1132500 GCA_027943335.1 Chamaecyparis obtusa
AGATTGAGAAATGCAATTTTGTTTCTTGCTTGTCCAGGAGACTAATCTTTATCCAAGAAAGAAAGCTCCTCCACTTGTTCTTTTCCTGTCATCAACATTTCTTTCCCAATCAGCATCAGTGTAAACTCTCAGTTCAAATTTTTCATTTCTTTTGTAGTACAATCCATACTCTTCTATCCCTTTTAGATATCTTAGTATTCTTTTCACAGCCATCATAGACTTTTCCTTAGGATTGGCAAAGAATCTTGCCACAATTCAAGCTGCTAGAGCTATATCTGGTTTGTTGTGAACAACATATTGCAGCTTTCCAATCATGGATATATATAGGGTTTGATTCACTTCAACAACATCATCAGTCTTAGACAGTTTCTATCCAATAGCCATAGGAGTACTCACTGGCCTTGAATCCTCCATTCCAAAAAATTTCAGTATCTCTTTGACATATTTAGATTTTGTTATGAAGATACCTTTCTCCATCTAATAGATTTGTAAACCAACAAAGAATTTGATCTCACCAAACATAGACATCTCAAATTCAGTTTGCATTTCATTTGAAAATTTCTGACATAGGGCATCTTGTCCTCCAAATATGATATCATCTACAAAAATTTATGCTAACAAAATCCCTTTACCTTCTTCATCTTTTATGTATAGATTGTTATTGTCATTTGTCCTTGCAAATCCAATCTTGATCAAATAATTGTGTAGCCTCTCATACCATGCTCTAGGGGCTTATTTCAATCCATACAGTGCTTTGTTCAGTTTGAAAACCATATTTTTCTTGTCTGGATCAACAAATCCTTCAGGTTGTTGAATATATACCTCTTCTTCTAATATACCATTTAAAAATGTAGATTTGACATCCATTTGGTATACCTTGAAATATCTGTAAGCAACATATGCAAGCAGAGTTCTCACTCCTAATCTTTCTGCTGGGGAAAATGTTTCCCCATAGTCTATTCCTTCTTCTTGTGCATAACCTTTGCATACTAGTCTTACCTTGTTCCTTGTGACTTGTCAATGTTCATTGAGCTTATTTATGAATACCCATTTTGTTCCAATAACATTCTTGTTTTCTGGTCTCGACACCAGAGTCCATGTATCATTCTTTTCATTTTGATTTATTTTTTCATTCATAGCTTGAATCCAGTCTTCATTCTCCAAAGCATCTTTTATTGTCTTAGGCTCAAACTCACACAATAAACATGAAGGGTCTTTCAACTTACTTTTGGTCAAGACTCCAGATTCTTTATCTCCAATGATTTGTTTAGGTTTATGATATCTTCTCACATACTATGCCAATGTTGGTTTAGATCTCTTCTCAGATTCATCATGAAAATTATTAGATTCTGCTTTTGATTGCTCGATAACATCCTCCTGATGCTCAGCATCATCCTCCTGATGCTCGACATTGCTTACTTGGGACTCTGCATTCGGTGCAGGTGTGTTATTTGCCTCTCCTTCTTCCATATAGACAAAAGATCTGTAATCTTCAGGTTCTTTATTGCCTTCTTGTTCATTTTTCTCTGCATATTTATCAACTCTCAAATTTTTACTTTCCACAATTTTGTTAGTATTAGAATTCAAACATTTATAAGCTTTACTCTTAGTGGAATAGCTTAGGAATATGCCTTCATCGCTTTTAGCATCAAACTTTCCATTTCTATTATCCTTCAGTATATAGCATTTACTCCCAAAGATTCTAAAGTATTTCACATTAGGTGCATATGGTGTAACATTTGTACCTTTCTTGATTTGTACTTGATTCAAGGTATAAACAACTGTACTTAAAGCTTCTCTCCAGTGTTTCTATGCAACATTCTTCTCAATCATTAGAGTCCTTGCACAATCCATAATAGATTTGTTTCTCCTCTCAGCTATACCATTCCATGGAGGTGTTCTGGGTGCAGACATCTATCTCTTGATTCCTCTATCATTGCAGAACAAATTGAACTCATTTGATATAAACTCTCCACCTTGGTCAGATCTCAAACATTTCAGGCTTCTACCTATTTCTTTTTCAACCTTAGCCAAATACCACTTAAACAACTTAAATGCATCAAATTTTTCCTTCAAAAACATTACAGTCATCATTCTAGTGTAATCATCAAGAAACAAAATAAAATACTTAGCACCACAATATCTTTGTATTCCCATGGGTCCACAAAGGTTAGTATGAACCAAATCCAAAATGTTCTCAGAAGTAAATGTCTTTCTCTTGAAACTAGACTTTGTCATTTTTCCCAACTAACATTGTTTACACATCACATTATCAGGTTTCTTCAATCTCGGCAAACCTCTAACTTTTTTCTTTTTACTAATACTTACCAGATTGTCAAAGTTAACATGACATAGCCTCTTATGCCATAACCATACATCATCAAATTGTGCAAACAAGAATGTCTCTTCAGATAGATCTAGATATAACAAATTATCTTTAGTCTGCTCACCACTTCCAATTAGTTCACTAGTATCATCAAATATTTTAGCCTTTATGCGATGAAATTCCACTCGGTAACCAGTGCTATTAAGCTATGCAATACTCAACAAATTATAGTTAAGCCCTTCAACCCAATAGGCATTTTCACAAGTGATCTTATCAATTAACTTAATTGATCCTTTACCTCTCACAGGACATGGTGCATCATTACCAAACTTAACACTTCTACCTTTGTAATGATCTAGGGTTTCAAATTTATTTTTATCACTAGTCATGTGATGTGAGCAACTACTATCAATAATCCATTTATCACCTTTACTCACATAAGAAATAAGTGCAGTTTTCTCATCCTCATCAGAATAATCTTTCATAGCAACATAAACTACTTCAATATCAAAATTATCACTGTCACTATCAGTTTCCTCTTGTGAAATGTAACATGATTTCTTACCTTTTTCCTTGTAATATCTGTACCTTCAGTGATCTCTGTTATCTATAGATTATCTTTGTACTTTCTTTCTCTGTCCTCATCCTTGTCATTCCTGTCAGGACACCTTGCAGCAATACGAACAACTTTGTTTTATGAAAAATAGATTATAGGAAGTTTACCTTTTTATTTGCCTTTTCCTCTCTTCAATCTTCTAGCCATGAGTGCTTCAAGATCATCCAGTTCCTCATCAGAAGTGTCATTGTCACTTCCACTTTCACTTTCACTTTTCACACATTTATCTTTTTCTCTTTTAGATTTATGCAAAACCATTTGTGACTTGAATGCAGATTCAACATTAGGAACAATGTAGTTATCATAGTTAGATAGTTCAAAAGCAATAAGCTTACCAACAAGGCTTTCCAGAGTCAGAACATTACCATGGTTACATCTTGATTCTTGAATTGCCAAAATTATGATAGCATATATAGGAAGCAAAGTTCTTAATACCTTTCCAATGACCATCTCATCATCAATGATTCAATTAGCTCCTCTAATAGAATTCACTATTTCTTTGATTCTTCCACAATAATGAGCAATATTCTCACCTTCTTGCATTTTCATGTCATCAAACTTACCTCTCAAGCTTTCAACTTTTTCCCTTAGTACATTTGTATCACCACCATAGATGATTGTAAGAGTATCCCACATTGCCTTTGCAGTAGTGCAGTCCTTGATGTCTTCAAATTCAGGATAGCTTAAGACAGATGCAATCTCCAACATTTCTTGATTGTGTTCCTATTTTGTTTTCATCTCCTCGATAGTCATAGGTGCAACATAGTTATGTTCAACATAGTATTTCGCCAAATCACCAATACCAGCTAGATGCAGTTTCATCAGACTTTTCCATGTAGGGAAGTTCTCCTTGTTCAACTTTGGTACCTCCTTATACATCTTGATCATTAGCTTTAAGTACCTTTAAACTTTTTCTTTTGTAAGCACCAACAAATCTGATACCAATTGTTAATATGATTTAGAACAATAAAGAGGGGGGGTGAATTAGTTGTTCTTAGGTCCAGATGTACCAATTGAACATTCAAATACTTCAACAAAATTAGATCTAATCACCAACTCAACTCGGTGTCTAAAGAACATATATCAGAAAATATATAACATGCAGTCCACTGTCCAATAGTATTTAACTTGCAGAATGTCAAAACATTCATAATAAAACATTCAAACAAGTATGACACCAGGATTTATAGTGGAAACCCAATTTGGGAAAAACCACTTTGTAACATGTTACTGATATTTTCACTCTTCTGAAGTGAGCTCTATGAAAAGCCAACCTTGTTAAAGGTTTACAAACACACTATTAGGTGTGACCCTGTTAAAGGATTTCAATGACCCTATTAGGAGTGGCCTGGTTAGAGGACTTGAGTACATTCCATTGGAATGCCACCTTGATTAAATGATTTATCAATGACTGTCAGGTCAACCTTGATTAAAGGATTTTGACTGTTACAATGGTTAGAAAGTAGCAGTAGTTTCTGATCTATAAAATCGACAACTCACTTTGCAGATATCAGATCCAATTCGCACATATATGTTGATTTACTGACTGAGTATCATTTCCATCTCCATCATTGATCTTCTTGAAATTCACTTCAAGCAATCACAACTCTGATCTTCACCTCCAGCCTTTTGCTTAGACTTATCAGTCAATAACATCAACATCAACAACATACTCTGTAACCTCACTATTAGGTTTCCTTTATACCTTTCCAAATAGGTAGATCTGTCTTTTGCCTCTTAATCTCCTCCATAGATCTTAGGTTAGGTAAGATCCAACGGATCCTTCCAACATTTAAGTCCTTCATACATCCTTCTAGAAAGATCTTCAATCTCCTCATTGAATCCATAATAAAATGATTTACCATGCATTAAATTCTCCATATAATCAATTAATAAAGTCAACACAATTCACATAACCCAAGAATTCAACTGTGTTAGCTGGAAATCTGAATTCTTCCTCCAAATGTAAATTGCTGACGCTCGGTCAATAATGTGTTCATCTCCTCGGTCATCACTATGTAACTCGGTCATCTCTTCAAACTATCTTCCTCGGCTAACACTGTCTTGCTTGGTAATTTCCTGTCGCTCGGCATAAACTGATGTTTAGTCAACACTAGATTTACTTGGCATATATTGGTGCTCAGTTGACACTAACATCACTCGACTTAAACTAGATTTCTTCACGTTTGCTCGATTAAGCCTACTTCTTTAGTCTTTCTTCTTACTTAGATAAAAAATACATTATTTCATTATAGTGCCAAATAATCAAGTACTCATTGAAGTATCAAATAACTCAACCTTTCGTTAGGTGCTATTTTTATTTCCCTTTCCCTAATCTTTTTCATCAACCAATAGATATAGTACTTTCTTAGATATCAACTGTCTTACTAGTTAAGTTTTGACATTAATGAGAATACAACAATTGTTTCAATTATGGTTTCCAACATTAACAACATAACACATCAAACTACATTCACACATGTATGACACCAGGATTTAACATGGAAACCCAATATGGGAAAAACTACCAGTAACATGCTACCAAATTTTCACTCATCTGAAGTGAGTTTTGTGAGAAGCCAACCCTGCTAAAGGTTACAATACACACTATTAGGTGTGACCTTGTTAAAGGATTTAATCACCATATTAGGAGTGCCCTGGTTAGAGGATTTAATAACCCTTCAAGCAATCACCTCAACTCTGTTCATCTCTTCACATCTCTTCTTAGCCTTCTGCTTAAGTTCGCCAATCAATAACATCAACCTCTTCCATTCTATACATAACCCACAACTAGGTCATCCTTATACCTCATTTATTAGGTAGCTTACTCTTTTGCCTCTTAATCTCTTCTATAGATCTTAGGTTTAGGTCAGATTCATCGAATCCTTCCATCATTTTGTTTTCCTCCTTATCCTTCTAGATACTTCACAAAACTTCTCCTTGAATCCATAAGAAAATGGTTTGCCATGCATTAAATGTTCCAAGTCATTCATCTTTATCTTCAACGTGTTTTACATATCCCAATAATTCAACTACGTCGGCTCGAAATCTTAATTCCTTCACAAACTACAAATTATTGACACTCGGTCAATACTGTGTTCATCGGCTCGGTCATCACTGGATAACTCGGTCATCGCTAAAACTATTATTCTCGGCAATCACTTTCTTCTCTCGATTAATTCTCTGATACTCGACAATTACCGATGCTCAGTTGACACTAAAATTTTCTCGGCTTATACTTGCGCTCGGTCGATACTAGCATCACTAGGCTTAAACTGAATTTCTTCTCTTTTTCTCGATTAAGCCTATGCTTCTAGACTTTCTTTCCTCATTTCTTCTATGCTTCAAATCAATTGACTTCTTCACTTAGTGTTATAGATAAACACCACATTACTTTGCCAATGTGCCAACTAATCAAGTACCCATTGTAGTTTCTCATAACTCAACCTTTCACTAGGTCCTCTTGTGATCTCCTCTTTTCAAATCCTCTCCATCAATCAAAAGATATGGTACTTTACTAGATAGAAATTGTCTTACCATTTAAGGTTTGACATCAATGACAATATAACAATTGTAGTTTCCAACAATCCTTATCTAAGAGCATATTCCTCAAATATACGTTGGCGAGTCCTTGTGAGTGCGAGCATCCGAGAGGGACAAGTAGCGTACTGAAAAAGCTTAGAGGATAGACATCTTCCATGGAGTGGGTTGAAACCTCGATGAGTTGACACGTGTCAAACCATGCTAGGAGGTTTTGTTAATGCGACATGTCCCCCGTGTGTATGTGACCGAAGTATGAACACATAAGGTGGCGAGGTCAGTCGGTGTAGGAGTCTACACTTAGCTATGCTTAGACCATTATTGATTTGTAAAATATTTACGTTATTTTGAGTTTACAACCTTTAACTCAAAAGAGGACATATCTTTCCATGCATTTTGATATTTCCTTTCACATATTCTAAAATAATAGTTTCAATCGATGTTAAACATTTGTACACAAAAATAGGTTAATTTCTATTTATCTTTCTATTATGTTGCAACCATGGTCCTCAAAGAACATACAAGAGAGGTGGAATACACAATGTGGAGCTAAGGAGGCCTTTTAGGCCATCCACATGTGCTTTTTTCTTGATTGTTTCTATCAAAATCCGTACCATTATCTATTTGGATGTAAGAAAGAACTATATTCCTATTACATGCTAACAATGTAGGAGTAAATGATCCACTTTTATTCCTCATAACATAGACAACATTTGGAGGGACCATGAATATTTTCTTTCATTAGAATATCAAAATTTATTATGAGAAACCAACTAGGAAAGCATATAGCATTTTGGAGAGACAATCATAATCCAAATCTTATTCACCGATATTTTTTAAAGTAGTGGCATCAAAACCTCTTTTGATATTGCATAACCAAATTTACTCTGTACACTACATTGTTCCCAAACCAACTATAATACACCTTCAAATAGATTAAGGATTCCTATTATTAATAAATATTTTTTAAGTCATACTTTTTTAATTTTTAGTAATTGAAATTTTGTATATCTTTCCACAATCCATGCTATACTCCATCAACAATTAATTCTACCCAATAATCTCTTACCTTTGTTTCCCAACATTGAAAAAAAACATTTAGCTATTTCTAAATTTTGCCTACCAAAATTATTCAAGAAATCAGCTTTATTTCCATCCCCAATATTCCATGATATATTCTACCATGAATTATCAATTGCATAACTACGAGGGAGAGCTTCATAGCAGATAAAAGATTAAATATACACATCACCCATTTATTCCAATCAAAATAAATAACATAAAAACAAGGTTAATTAGATATAAATTGCTACGTTAACTTGGTTCGTAAAGCCAAGTTTTGTAAAATAGTATCTTTTAACCAATACCATCCCAATCTAAAAATTCTATTTGAATCCTTGCAATAATAATTTACGAGATACATTTGATATATCTCGAGGCATCTTTTTAGGAAAATATATTAAAAAAAAACACATCTGGCAACATCCCTATATTTTAAGGAGTTTCCTTACTAAACTCAACCATTTACTATTCCATGATTAAAGTAAACTATAAAATTTTTCAACCAACTTTACCCAAATGATAGGTTAATTCCACTTGTAAAGAGGAAAATTCCCAAATACTTGTGGGATGTCACATTTTATTTATTTATTTACAAAATTCAGGTAGTGTTCATGAAAAGATCTTAGATTTGGATATATTAATACATTATTATCAAGCTTCAGAGAATTCCTATAGAAGTTTCTAGAAAGCTTTGGATTTTCTCTTTTAGACATACTCAAGCAATGTTCTACTGTCTACAAATTGAATGTTGTACCATCCCTTGAAATAGGGGAACATGAAAAGACACTAGATGTTACCAAACATCCATCCTACCTATTATTGAGTATGGAAGTAGAGGAAAAACTTGTTCCTAGTATGAGAGAAGAATTTGACATGATTGCAATTGATTAATATAGAGAACCACAGTTAGGTAACACATTTATAATCGATGGAGTCAATTATTCTTAAAATTATAAAGTCGCCAAAATATCACTTAGGAAATTCCAACTTACTTAGTCATATGCTTTGACTATATATTTGTTGAGCACCATCTTAGAAGTGAATGGAATTTTCATAGAATGTAAAATTTCTTGAGTTGATATAATAAAATCCATGATTTGTCTAGTCTACAAACTTAGCCCACTTCAACAAAATTAAAGTTTGTAATAACACTGTTAATCATCTCACCATGGCCTTTGAAAAAATCACCAATTTACATGATGCAATGGGTTTATATTCTACAAAAATCCCTATCTATCTAGTTTTAGGTATCATAGCCAAAGAAAAGCATTTGAGACCATAAGTATCCAAACATGAATAATAGACTCATTAGTGTTGCCATAGCTACCTCTCTGAGTAATTTCAAAATTTTAAAAGAAATCAAAAGTAATCCATTATGGCATGGAGTGCTATTACCTTTGAAAGCAATAACCACACCCTTCACTTCCTCAAGTATAAAAGTGGCCATTAGGAAAAACTTTGCTCTTTCAGAAATAATTTTGGAATACTATTGAAGAAAACATTAAAAAATGGAGAATTCTACTATTACCTTCATAATATCTTTTGATGAATTGCATTACTTTCCATTACTATTTAGAATTGAAGAAATCCTATTGACATTTCTACGAGCCTAGATAATTGCATGAAAATAATTTATGTTCCTATCACCCACTTTTACCCATCTATCCTACTTTGTTTGCTTCCAACAAACTTTTCCAAATAAAATATCTTCTTGCCCCTTGAGAAAATCCTTCTCAAATAGAAGATGATATGATACATATTCATGTTGGATTAATTTACTTATTACCTCGAAGGCCTCTAAAATCTTTTCTTTTACCACAAATATATAACTTAAAACTTGTTCCAAAATTTAATTGTTTCTTTAAATATCTGAGTTTTCTTGACAAGCTTGCCATAGTTGAAGAAATATTTGAATTACATTAATTCCACCAAACCTCCAAAGAAAATTATATATATCAAGATGTTGAAGCCACATAGGTTCACATTTAAAAGGTACAACGTTGGACACTGGTTTTTCGACACTTCCAATCATATCATATAATGGTTTAGATTTGTAATACGAACAATTCTTGAAATTAGTGTCAAATCTTATTGCAATCTATTGGCTTCTGATTTGACAGAATTTCAACTACCTTGTAGAAGTGGATATGACAACGGGTTATGTGATCTATTCTTTGATGAACGGGTTTTCTGGGTATAATCAAATTAAAATAGCTCCCGAAGACTAGGAAAAAACTGCATTTACTTGCGCATGGGGAACCTATTGCTGGAATGTCATGCCATTTGGATTAAAAATGCAGGAGTTGCTTATCAAAGAGCTATGACTACCATCTTCCATGACATGATGCATAAGAATATGGAAGATTATGTGGATGACATCTTGGCAAAATCTAAAAAAAGGGTTACACACCTAGGCGATTTGGAAGTAATTCTAGATCGTATGGAACAGTTTCAATTGAGATTAAATCCCAAAAAGTGTGCATTTGGAGTCACCTCTGGAAAACTCCTAGGATTTATCATTTCAGTTAAAAGAATAGAGGTGGACCCATAAAAAGTTCAAGCAATAATGGATATGCCACTTCCCAAAAATATCAGTCAAATGAGGAGTCTTCAAGGACACCTTCAGTCTATAAGGAGGTTTATTTCACAAGTGGCTGATAGAGCTCAACCCTTTAACAAGACTTTACACAAAGGGGTTAAATGTGTCTGGAATGAAGAATGCCAGCAGAGCATGGACCAGATCAAGCAATACTTGGCCAATCCTCCAATTTTAATGCCTCCTATCCTAGGAAAACCACTCATATTGTATGTGTCAGCAACAAAATCTTCCCTGGGGGCATTATTGGCTCAACTTGATGATACTGGAAAAGAAAGAGCTATCTATTACATCAGTCGTACTCTTGTGTCATATGAGGTCAATTACACTAATATTGAAAAATCTTGCCTAGCAGTGGTGTTTGCTTCCCAAAAGTTGCGACATTACATGCTTGCACATCCAATACACCTCATTGCAAAAATTGATCCTCTCAAATATTTGCTTGGTAAGGCTTCTCTCATAGGTAGACTTGCTAAGTGGATGATGATCTTATTAGAATTTGACATAGAGTATGTTGAGCGTAAGGCTATAAAAGGACAAGCCATTGCAGACCAATTGGCTGATTTTCCAATACAAGACAAAGCACCAATTCAAGTTGAATTTCCAGATGAACACATAATGTACATGACTGCAAGAACATGGAAGATGTTCTTTGATGGCTCTTTCATGCAAAATGGTTCAGGAGTAGGAGTGTTGTTTGTCTCTCTTCATGGGTACACAATTCCTAAGTCCTACAAACTATTGTTCCCATGCACAAATAACATTGCTGAGTATGAGGCCTTGACAAATGGACTAAAAATGGCTATAGAGTGGAGAATCACAAAGCTGCATATCTATGGGGATTCACAATTGATAGTCAACCAAGTTAATGAAGAATACCAAACAAAAGATGAAAAATTGGTACCCTACAAGAAAATGGTTGATTCATTGTGACGATACTTCACCTTTGTTACATTTCAGCAAATCCCTAGAGCAGAGAATAAAGCAGCTGATGCTATGGCTACATTGGCTTCACTTCTTCAGCTAGAACAACATGAGTCCAAATTTGAATTGCTGGTGGAAGGGCTACGCTACCCTATCTATGATTCCCAAGAAAGCCAAGTTGTTTGTACCCTTATTAGCCATGAATCATCCCGCTATGGTGCCGTCTATTCATACCTTCGTCATGGTACTATTCTTGAAACCTTCAATCATTCTGAACAAAGAAACCTAACCCGAAATGCCTCTCGCCACACCCTTATCTCTGGTGATCTGTATAGGAGGGATTTAGATGGGACACTTCTTAGGTGTTTAGAAAAGGATGAGTCCAACCAAGTGTTAGTTGACATTCACGAGGACATTTGTGGAGGACATTCTAATGGTCTTGCCATGGCCCAAAGGTTGCTTAGGGCGGGGTACTATTGGCTTACCATGCAGACAGATGCAGTAGCTTTTGCTAAATCTTGTGAAAAGTGTCAGAAACACGATAACCTGATACATGCTCTAGGTGGGGAGCTTATTCCTTCTATTTCTCATTGGCCATTTCAGTGCTGGGCCTTTGACCTTGTTGGGCAGATTCATCCCAACTCATCAGGTGGACACAAATTCATTATCATGGCTATTGATTACTTTACCAAATGGGTAGAAGCTGTCCCACTTTCTGTCGCCTCAGGCAAGACGGTTTCTTTATTTATTTTGAACCATATCATCTGTCAATATGGAGTGCCTTCTGAGATAATCACTGACAATGGAGGACAGTTTAAAAACAAGGACCTTAAACATCTTTGCAAGAAATTCAAGATATAACAACATTGGTCCTCCATTTACTTCCCGCAAGGCAATGGACAAGCAGAGGCTTCGAATAAGACCATTCTCAAAATCCTCCATAGAATAGTTAACGAGAATGGTAGAGATTGACATCTATAGATAACTCCAGCCTTGTGGGCCTCTAGAACGAGTATTCATACTCCAACAGGGGCTACTCCTTTTGCCCTCACTTATGGTGCTGAAGCAGTGTTATCTTTAGAGGTGGAGATTCCTTCTCTTAGAGTTTCTCTTAAAGGTTTAGTGATAGATGAAGACTACCATGCCATGAGACTTCAAGAACTAGAACTTCTAGATGAAAAGTGTAAAGCATCTTTTGATCACATGGGAGTTTACCAAAGGCGTATGTCCAGAGCATTCAACAAGAAGGTGCACCCTAGAGAATTTCAAGTGGGGGATCTTGTCCTATGAGAAAACCCTAAGAACCAACAACATAGAGAGCAAAAGGGCAAGTTTGAACCTAATTGGCTTGGACCATACATCATTACTGCTGCTTTTGGTACATGTGCTTATTTACTATTTGATCCAGAGGGGGAACAACTTCCTGATCCTATCAATGTTTTGCACCTTAAGAAGTTCTATCTGTGATGCCTATTTTGTTTGGGGGCATCCTTTGTACATATTTATGGATCCTGAAAAATTCCAAAAAAAAATTCATATATGATGCTGAAAAAAAAATCCTAAAAACAATATAAAGTCCTGAAAAAATACAAAAAATACAAAAAATACAAAAAAAAAAAAAAAGAAGAAGAAAAAGTGCCTTGGTGAAAACCTGGAAATAGGTGCCTTGGTAGCAAAAATACAAAAAAAATTAAAAAATCAAAAAATCTCTCCAAGTGGTGAAAACTTGGAAACAGGCGCTACTTGAGGCCTTTGCACCCTTATTTCTTAGCATGCGTCCTTGACACTTAGCCTTTCTCCATCATGGCTTGACCTTGTTGCCTTGGTTTGGAATTGGTCTTTGTCTTTGTCTAGGGGGCATAATTGTGTTAGCTTTGGTCTCTCGGATGAGTTGGTCTTTAGGACATCTTGCAAACGGTATTTTTCATCACCACCCCAACTGTGTTTTTCAACACTACCCTAGCGTCAAGTGTTTCTCAACACTTATCAGATATCTTACCCACAGTCTAGCATGATATGGTATTTCTCATTCGCAGATGTGATACTCAAAGTTTGACTCTATGACCTACACACACTCACTTAAACACTTGACTCGCTGAGACTTGTTTGACTTTATTTCTTTGTGTGCTGTCTATGATGATTTCTTTAATGAGTGTTCTCTCCCTAAGAAGTTTTCGATAATGCATCGCTAGAAGACTGAGGGCATGAGGACATGTTTTATTGCTTTTTCTACTTGTGGGTATATTTTGTTGGTTTTAATTGTCATTAGCATTTTGCTTGTTCCACTTGACAATGGGATCTACAAGGTATTATCCTTGACTGTTTATGCAAGTGCATACTTCTAGCCATCTTGAATTTCCTTGTGTCTTGATGCGAGTATAATCTTGCTATACTAAACTTAGGTAATCTCACTGCACTAGTCATCTTGACCTATATGTCTTTGGTGCCTAGGTGGGATTCCCACATATCTATCTGATATAGATCATATTCAGATTCACATAGTCATACTAGTGTGCATTGTATGATCTTGCGACGCTACCAATAACACTCAATGATGAATATTAGAGTCTAAAAGCTTTGTGACCTTGCAAGTAAACCACTTTTCATAGTAGCTTGCATTTTTAGGTTCATATTAGTTTAGTTTTGCATCTTGCATATGGAGAGAGCTCTCCTTTTCATCTTTTGTAGACCTATCGGTCAATTGTGCTCACCTTTCGCTTCTTCTTGACATTGTCTTTCGCTCCTTGTCTTTCACATCGCATCCTTTTCTATGATTTGGATCTATTTTCGGGATCGAAATTGAAATCCGAGTTAATCTTGATAGTCAAAATCGCATTTCAAACTTTCACCCTCTTCTACGCAGTTGGCTGACCATTTGAGGCCTGATCCTTCGATCTTCACTGGGGCATCTTTGTTTCTTCATCCCCATGTCTTGCAACCTTCTAGTCTTTCATTCATCTTCATTCGATTCATCTTTATGAGGTTTGACTTCATTTTTATCCTATATCTTTCTCAGTGAAACCTAGTCAAACTAGGGCATATCTTCATTGCTTGATGGTTATCCTATCATCCTATCACCTTCGATTATGATTTCTAGTGACTTGATCAAGTTTATCAATTTACTATTTCTCCTCTACCTGATTTCGATTCCGATTCCGAGGGGGTAGTACCTATCAGCTTTAATCTTTGATTCAGCTTATCAATCAACTCAACTTGAGATTTTTATCTCCTATTTCAGACTTGACAATTACTTATATATAACAGTGATTGGCCTTGTCTTTCAGCTTATGCTTATGCTTGTCTTGATATGTTCCCATCCGTTGAACACATGTCTGAATTGTTTTGTGATCCCAAATCGATCTCACATTTCAATTCCATTTTTTGATTGCATGTGATGCCAAATCGATCTCACATTAGTCAAAGAGGGGCAAATGTATGCACCTTAAAATGGTCGCCTAGACTTTGGGCCCCCATTCAACAATTTATCAAATCCCTGAATCAATATTTTCAAAAATCAACATTTTTCAATTATATCAATTTCCTTGATCAAATCCTATTTTATCATTTTCGATTATTTGCCTTGGGCTAACCATTTTATCGTAAAGTCTTTATTTAAAAGGAATTTCCTCCCCTTTTATTAAATAAAAAGGCTCCACTTTTCCTCTTATCCTAAGTTGCACAAATAAAATATTATTCCTATTTTATAAAAAGAAGAAAAACACTTTTTGTCTCATATGGACACAAAAATTAACTCTTATTTTCTCATTGGAGGATATTTGTGCACATGGATTGCTCCTCTTTGATGCTCCACCCTTGATTAAATCTTTTGCCTCTTAATCTCTAGGTCCATTCCTTTTCAATTCCTTTAAAAGGAGAGCTCTCTTCTCAGTCTTGCATCTAACTTTTTATGCTAATCTTATGCTGCAGGATTTCTTGGAGACTTTGGATCTTTTTGAAGACATTCTTGTATTCTAGTTTCTTTCTTGCATCATAGCTTTCATGACATCTAGCTTAGTTTCTTTTATGCTTTGCTCACATAGATTAATTAGCAAGGGTTTGTAATACTTTCCTTTGATAGCTTAGCTTGCATCTTCATTCTTAGCATAGCTTGCATTGCATTGCATTTCCATTGTTGATTCTTGAGGATATTGACATTCTTGCCCTTGTCTCTTTGAATCTCCCATTGTGTGGTTTACTAGCAAGGTTGCATGCTTCAATTGCTCTAGCTGAGAGCATTCTTAACACCCTTGCACTCCATGCCTAGGGAGCTCTAGGTCGATCTCTCAAGGTCTCCAATCCATAGATTCTCTTGGAAGTAATGACTTAGAGAAGTGCACATCTTAGTGTGTACAAATCCCACAATCAGTACACTCGAACAGGAACACATACCAAATAAGAAAGCTATTAAGCTTTCTACACTTTGAACTCTGCCAAATTTAGGTGGGTAAACCTAGGATTAGACTCATTTACTTCTTAACATCACCTTTCACCAATCCTTAACAAAGCAAATAGATGCCCATAAATCTTCTCTTACTTATGCAATAAAGAGATACTGTGAGAGATAATCACACTATCAATTTACTCACAAGCTAAGCAGGGGCTAACTTTTCATACACTTAACAACTTGAATTTAAAATTTTTGATTTGAACTATGAAGAGAAATGAATATTGGCTTGACTGCATTTTCTTTGATTAGTGCCTTATTCTTTGGGTATGCTTTAAAACCTATCCATACTATGAAAAATGATCTATTCATTCACCTTACAAATGAAAATCAATTGTTCCTTTAAACCCTCTACTTATCACAAATCCTCTCCAATATCATATAATTCTATCAAATTATATTAAGAATTTACTTGACTCATTGAATCAAAAGAAAAAAATAATATGGTATACAATTTTAAACAAACTGCAACTATGATCTTGAGCTCTTTGTTCACAAGATACAAAAAATTATAAAACACCAAAGTAGGTGACAAGATTTAGAGCAACAAATTTCTATTGAATCCTTGTATCAACTTCCTTGAAATTGATACATCACATTATATGACCAGACCCAAAAGAAACACACAATGATGAGAACACCATATATTTTAATAAGCTTCAATGCAAGCCCAATATACAAAATGACTCCTGCACAATCTCGACTAACTACAGAGGCTTCTATTCCTAGAAAGACAAATGGATTTACAATTTTTGGTCTCTTAGTTTCACAAACGAAAATGCCTTTTATAAGAAGATATGCCACCAACTGCATTAATCTTCATTAAGAATACCATCAAGAATTTCCTTTTCATCAGAGAAACATTCTTACCAATCTTAGATTAAAGTGGCGAACAGAGAACAAATCAAATCTGATCAATAGACATATCATTTATTCATCAATTCTTACCTACAACTTTGTCCTCATCACTGTCATTGCCAAGTTGACGCAATTCAAAAACCTCAATTTTTCTGTTTAAAATTTCAAAGAAAAAAACCATGCATATAATGGGAAGCTCCAAATGTCAAAATAAGATTGGTTTAGACCCTTCTTTTCCTTTTAAACTCAAAGCATGACCATCGCTATGTCGCCAACTGATAGACACTCTGGTTGCGAGCTAGCAACAAGCTGAAGAAAACCATCATCACGAACTTGTGAACTGTCAATGCTTAATGTCCTTACCATCTGCGAGTCAGGGACCAAAATAAACATAGAACTTCACTAACTCGCCAACTTTTGATGTCATGAATGCTTTATAAATGCGAGTTATCAATTAACCTCTTCCAAACCACTACTCACCAAGTTGCCAACATTTTTCACTTAGTTCCACTAACCGTAGTGAGTTTGCGACCCAACGATTAATATTTTTCACTTATTCGTTCTCCTCATTGCAAGCTTGCCAACCATTTCCCTTAACCGCTCAAGAATCCCGCAAGCTAGCAATTACCTTCCAACTTTCTGCTTTTATTTTCCATGTGGCACATTCTCATTAACTAGACAGGAGACCAGGGAATATTCTTTGATGCCTTGTGATTTAGAGACCACCGTAGATATGATCTTCATGTTATTTCAATATAGATACTTGGCACATTCTCGCTAACTCACAAGGAAAATATTTCATCTCTTAACATGGTCCATGAGTTAGTGACAAAGACTAAGAAAAGACATACTCGCTAACTTGCACAAAAGAAATTAAACATCTAACAAAGCCCGCGATCTAGCGACCAACCATTTTAATATTTAGCGAGTTGATGACAAAGCATGAAAAAGTAAAACTAACCAAAAAGATATGACCAATAGTTAAACCATAAAAAAGGCAACAATAAAATAGACTGAACATAGGGTTTTGAACTTTGGAAAATAATTTTGAAACCCTACTAACACAATAAACCCTATTTCCTCACTTCTGAAGCATGAAATAACAATTTTCTTCAAATTTTGAACTTAACTTGAAATTTGACCACTAGTGGCTCTGTCTACGGATATATTCCTCCTACAGAAATAACAAGATCTCAGAATCTCATGGTATAGAAGACCACCCATATTCCATAACTAATTCTTCTTCAAGCATAAAATCAAAACAAAGTTTTATTTGGTGGCCTTGGGCCACCAAAAAGGGAACATCAAAACCTTCCTTTATCAAAAGTTTGATTCTCATCCACATATGTGGCCGGCCACTAGAAAGCATCATAACAAACTCGTTGCCTACATACATACACATTCATGGAATGAAAAGAACTCTATATTTGCAACTTCCCATACTCTTCCAGTCACAACCCCTATCATAGTCATACTCCAACAAGTATGGAACAACATTCTCTTCATCTTTAGGTGGAATGAAAATGCAAAGTTTATCTAGTAATGTATCAGCGTACAATATGAAATGATCAACATACATTACCACATACTCACCTGGCTGAGAAGAAGCTGGACTTTATAATTTATCTTCATGCAATTCTTCAACTTTAGAAAATAATTCAGAAACTAAGTCACTTGGTTCCTCAATGATATATTCATATAATGGATTACGAACCAAGTGTAAACCTCTTTCATAAATATTGTGAGATAAGGAAAATTGATCTATGTCATCATCTTTATCAAACAATTCATTATACCCTTGATTGAAGCTATTGCACTCATCACTGTCACAATCATCTTCATCAAAGGAAGAAAAATATGAACATGAACAAGAAACATGTTCATCACTATACTCTCCATGACATGACAACTCACTATCATGCTTTTCATTTTCTTATTCAGCAAAGTCACTACATGAGGGGAATTCATGCATGAGTGAATCAACATCATCAACACTTTGAACACTTGCATCATCATTATTTGATGCACAACCTTCCTCTTCTTTTTACAAGTTGCATGACCTTTCAAAAACATAGGGTTGTTGATCAACATCATATGTAGCCACTGACATGGAACAAGAAATCGTTCCATCACATGGTGTGAGATCTAAAAATAATTCCATCTCTACTTTAGCTGTGCACATTTCTTCACTAACCTTTTCCTCATCAATATGAGGAATAACTGTTGTTTGCAACCAACTCTCTTTTCTCATATCATTCGAGTCAAAACCACATATATGGTTAGTATGATCAACAGGGACATGGATGTTTTGACATTTATCTTCAATCCTCAACTCACACCCATCACCAAAATTAACCGGTTGATGACAACAAGCATAAACATATGGAAGAACTCTTACGATTCCATACTTAAATTCATTTTCCAAATCTATTGCTTTCATAAAAGCATGACACAATGTCTTAGGCTCTCTCTTCATCAACAAGCAACCCATTCTCTCATCAAATGCACCCCAGTAGAGAACAATACAATCTTCAACATTAGGTCTATATTATTTTGGAATATCAACCAGTGCCTTTATAAATCTGAGATTAAAAGAAGAAACTAATTCACCTTTCTCTAATTTGATGTCGCTGAATCTTCTTAGTG
This sequence comes from Chamaecyparis obtusa, assembly GCA_027943335.1. Lineage (NCBI taxonomy): Eukaryota > Viridiplantae > Streptophyta > Pinopsida > Cupressales > Cupressaceae > Chamaecyparis > Chamaecyparis obtusa. Next base: position 836,513 of record BSBK01002115.1, read on the forward strand.
CCACACTTGGACTGATTTTAGCACCAAATTTTTCATTAAAAGTTTCACTCGACTCTTCCCAAGAAGAAATTGAAAATGCTAGTAGGGATAAGAACCAATCCCTTGCATCCTCTGTAAATGATTGCACACACAACTTCATTACAACATCCTCATGCTCTATTTCAAACTCACCCATCAGGTTAGAAAAATTATCCAAATGTTCACATTCTAAAATTGATCCATCACCATGAAATTTTGGCAAATAATTCCTAACATCACTAGGAACAACATTTGGGTAACCTTCAAAACATAATGGCATATTTTCTTCCATAGAGAAAACACTACAAGGATCTGACATGGTCTATATATTGTATGAGAAGATATTTGACACTTCTCAAACATGTACATGGAAATCACACCCACTTAGACATGTGAACTGTAATCACCTAAAAATGGGCTAATAGAACCTAAGGCCCTATTTTCCCTAATTCGGAATAAATTCCTAATTGTGTTAATTTAATTCTCAATTATTAACATAATTCAATAAATTTGATAAAATCAATAAAACTTTACAAATCAAGCATTAATCATCAATAATTGATTAGGAATTACATTAATTGTCTCTAGGCCTAATTAATTAAATCATTCCCATTAAATGCATGGCTAGAGTAATTAATTAAAGTAAATTAATAAAAGACTAAAAAATGAATGTCACCTCTCAAGGGACAACAAAGACACATTTAACCAATGAGAGGAGAGTCACATGGATCACTCACATGGATCAAGCATGGAGGCATCTCAACCATTCATCATGGATGCATCTCAATTGTTCAATTCTTTGGAGTTCTATAAAAGAAGGATTTTCAAACCTCAAAACATATAGTTAATTATATTTACATCTACATGCTGCATATTTGATTTCTAGCTAATTAAAGAACATTTCAATTTCATAGCATAATTTTGAAGGAATTAATGACTTTAGTTGATGTTTCATGTTTCTTAGCTTCAATTGATTAGAATCTCTCATTCTAGCAATTCATTGACACTGTTTAGAGTCTAAGGCTAAGAGTAATTTAGGCTTTAAACATACTCTTGTTAGTTAGAGAGCAATACAAAGTTTTTTTTAGTATGTTCATTGCTTTATTTGATTGATTTTCTAACAAGCTAAAGTCTTATTGAAGTGTTGAGTTGCCACTAGTACATTTGACCTCATTTTTCTACCAAAATTTTTGACCATCAATTAAAAAGGTTTAGGTTGGTTGGATTATAGAAGGAAAATTTTTTTTAAAAAAAATCCATGCTCATATTGGTCAAAATTTTGACCAATACCATGTAGGTCAAAATTTTGACTAACACGGGCATAACTTTAAAAAGAAAAAAAAATTCATATATCATTTCATTATTTGGTTTTAACTTGGAGCGCGCAAAGGAGGAGCGCCTGCGATTGTTTTAATTGTTATTTGGTGTAAAAGGAGGACCACCTGCGAGGGTTGCCACTGTTATTTGGTGTAAAAGGAGGACCGCCTGCGAGGGTTGCCACTATTATTTTGGTGTAAAAGGAGGACCGCCTGTGAGGGTTTCCACTGTTATTTGGTGTAAAAGGAGGACCGCCTGTAAGGATTTCCTTACTTTGCATTTGTCTGGCATTGTTTTATGCTTCTATGCTATTGCTACTTGTTGGTTATCTACTTAGGGCCCGTGATCAATGTGCTAGGGCATCATGTATTGTGTATTTTCTGGCAGATTTTTGATCAGTGTATAAGTGTTTGAGATTTTGATCTCTGTTTATATACATTTGATTTAAACTCATCGACTCAACAAAAACTTGCAAAACCCTAAATTTCTGAATGCTAAACTTGAAGCACAAAAAAAGCCCCCCATTTTTTTACAAACAACTTTAAAACCTAAAGTAGACTATGGGTTGATGTGAGAATTTCATAGCACAATTAGAGGAATCTCTTGTGAGAACCCTCCAAGCTGGGTCTAAGAAGACTGCATCGTAGGAAAAATCCATTGAGAATCCTTTCCAATTAATAAAGCCTTTCCTCACCTTTTTCGATGACCACTCTCAATTAATTTGGTTCTACCAAATCAAAAGCAAGGATGAAGTGTTTTTGACATTCAAAAATTTCAAATGTCTTTGATCAGGCAAGGGAAGCAAGTATGTCAACAAAGAGTTTCAACAATTCCTTACGAATCACCGCATCATGTTACAGTGTAAAATCTGATACATTTCACAATTTAATAATGTTACTAGAAGAAAGCACAATGCCATTATGTAAATAGCTAGATGCATAATTCATGTCAAGTATGTGGATGTTAAGTTCCAAGTTAAAGTGGCTGCCTATGTCATACATATCATCAACTAAATAGTAAATAGTGACTTGAGTTCTCAAAGGGTGTACTCCATATGAAGGTTTGATGAAAGAAAAGTCAAATATTTCTCATATCTTAGTGTTTAGATCTGATGCCTAGGCATACATTCCTTATAAAATTGACCACAAGCTAGCATCTAAGTTGGAAGTGCATTCCATCAAATAGAATGATGATTCCAAGGAATATCATTTATATAATTGTTCATCCAAGTAATCTTTATAAAGAGAGATGTCTTCCATGACAATATCTCTCTTATACTTCCACCAGGCCACTTCCAAATTTTCTTTCACCTAAGAATTCTTACACTTATGTGACTTTGTCCCTGTTCCATCCCTTGCTTGTAATAGATGCTCCTACCACTCAACTTTGATCATCTTTCCCTATACTCCTAGTTATGTAGATGGCATCTACAATACCCGATTTGTACTTCCAAAAGATGTTTACTCTAGCAAAGATTCTTGAGGTGATCAATGAGATAGATCCACTGTCCACCGCATTCCATAAGATCAAGTGATTGGGAAACATTTGTCTGACATTGTTTTATGCTTCTATGCTATTGGTACTTGTTGGTTACCTACTTAGGGCCCATGAGCAATGTGCCAGGGCATTATGTATTGTGTATTTGTTGGCACATTTTTGATCACTGTATAAGTGTTTGAGATTTTGATCTTTGTTTATATACATTGCTTCTATTACATTCACGAGGTACTTATTATGTTTTTCACATTACATGAAGCTAGGGAATCTTTATGTAATTATTCCACTTTCTAGTTTACACATAATTTAATCTTTTTCCAGGAAAAAGTTGTTTAACTTATGATCACATTATTGAAAATTTATCTGCATCATCACACCTCTGAAAATTGATCTAATGGACTGGCAACATGCTAAATATAAGTAAACGTGCTTATTCATATATTCACTAATACCTTCAAGTTACAATGAAACATCTTCCAACTCTTTTATCTTCTCATTAGATGCTTGTTTCTTTCCAAAAAAAATCATTACTTCTAAACTATCCCAACTTGGTCTTTATACATATAGACCATGTGAAAAACATGCTTTTAAGGTGCTTGGCTTATTAGGATGGCATTGGAGAAAATAAAGGGCATCTATGCCATATTTTTGCATCTTTTAAGAGTGCACCCTCATGAATGCCTCTAATATCTTACTCATTACTGACCATACATTAGACATCTTGACCTATAAAGAATCTTATTTCTATGACACTATCACCAACATTACACTTCATGAAGTCTACAAAGTAATGTATTTGTTTTCTCAAAATTGCCTAGTATGATACACATCACATTCCTCTCAAAAGAACCTATGGAATTGTCACTTGTTTGGCATTCTTACACTTATGAATCTTAATTTGAACCTCTCCTTGTAACCATTATCCTTTGAACTGACCTACAACATTATTTATGTTCTTTGCATAGTGACATAAGAGCATGCATATCATCTATATTTGACCATCTCCTTGTGTGTGTGTGAATTTTGTACCTAGCTGTAGACACAACACTTCAGTAAAACATTAGAGGTTAGCAAAAATTAAAATCGTGTAATGAAATAAAAACTAAACTAACCAGGCGATTTACTGCCTTCTAGTAGGTGCGAGTATGGTATTCTCAGATTAGACCGAGACCAGTGACATTGACGACACCTAAATGAAGGATTTGAATACAAAATCTAGATATGAAATGAATGCAAATTAATCTATATTTTTGTATTTTCTATGCAATTATGATGAAAGAAACTGATATTAATCTAATCTATATGAAAACTGATATGATATGCAATTAATCTAGGAATTGATATGCTAAATGATATGAATGCTCAAAAATAATGAAAATCTCACAACAGATTTGATTCGCAAAGATGGATTCTTCGATCACCAATTCTCCAGCGGGAGGATGCAATTTCATGGATTCTTTTAGAAGAGCTGAAGCCTTGATTTTATAGAAATCGAAGGCTTTGGAGGTGCATGAGAAAAGTCATAAATCACTCTTGATGAACTTAGGTTGATTTTTGAGTCAACAAGAAATCAGAGAAGATTAACTCACATAATCATGCAAAATCATGCAAGAACAACTTTTCAACTCAAATCAAAAGTTTAGATCAGCTTTGAACTCAAAATAGATGTTGAGTTTCCAAAAGTTAACAACTTGCATTGATTTCCTATTTTGTGTTTAACTACTCTTTGAATGTGCACAATTAATTATGAATTAATTAAATAAATAAAGTGATTTATCCTCAACTTAACTGATTTTTGAATTAAAATAATTGATTTATGGGTTAGTCAATTATTAAATCAATCTTTTATTCGAAAATTCTATCATTAAATTTGACAATTGACTTTAATTAATTAAATAAGAATTTAATCAATCAGTCATAAGATTTTTGATTTATTGTAAGAATTAAATAATATAATTTGGGAATAGATTTAATTAAATTTAGTTAAATAATTAAGTGGCAGAATTAAATCTAATTAATTAAATATTCAGAATATTCAATTAATCAAACTTTAGGATAAATGAGTTTTATCGCCAAATAATTATTAAATTAAAGATAATTAAGATAAATAGGAATATTTCTAAGAATATTCCCCGATGTAGAATTTAGGAATAATCAATTAAGATTCAATGATGTGTAGATGTGCCTTAGGTTAGGACTTCGATGTTGATTTCATTCGATTTGTAGATGTAGGAGGTTAATGAACCTATAGCCTATTTTTGGGGTATTAGATTTTACCCCTCTTTGAATTATTGTGCGAAGCGCAGTGGTTTAAAGATTAGTCTGTGTTTGACATTGAAACTGATGTTTGAGATTGAAACTAATTTGAAAGATGAACCGATTTTGAGACATAAACCGATTGAAAGATTTGAAGATGTTAGGTCCTGAATGACCAATGATAATGTTAACTATAACAATAATGAATCGATGATTACGAAAAAGTTTCAAAATGCCTGATTCCGAACCTTATGATTACGAAGAAGTGAGTGATTGATTCAAGATCCGATTGTCAATAAGAATCACATTGGTATCACATCTGAACCCTTCACTTACGAAGAACCAAGGAAATAACACTGATGAACCGATGGTTACGAAAAGCTGATACAATTTACAAGATTAAGAGAATACCAGATTGATATGGATCTCAATGAATCTGATATGCTCCAAGCGATGAGGATTTTAGATGAATCAACAATAGACATGGTTGTTGTCTTGATTACTGAAAGATTGATTATAGATTTAGATTATAGACTTTGAATGATGTGAAATACCATGCCCCCTTCGGGATAAAAATTGAAATCTGACAAGAAAAGTCAGCGTTGTAGTTTAGAAGCATGTTAATTGATTTGAGAAGTGGTTGTAAACATTTGAGAACACATTCTACATTGTTTGGAAGTCCAAAAGACCAAGTTTGACTAGGTTAAACTATGAGTTGACCATAGTTGACCAAGTTGAAATTTTGATAGTTTGATGTAAGATAATCAATTAAATTCTGGATTTCTATGATGATTGAAGGTTGATTATGCAAGTAGTGAATAATATAAATGATCTCAGATTTTGATTTTGATTCCGAAAAAGGATTCTACTTGATGTTTCGTTGGAAGAACCTTTGTGTAAGATTCAACTCTTGTAGTCATGTTTAACATTTTTGGTTTTGAAGAATCATTTAAGTGTTCAAGCAATTTGTGAGATCATGCAAAGTGCAAAATGAAATGCAAACCTAGGACCTAGGACCTAGTCACTAATCATGTGTCGATCATTTGTCATCATTGAAATTTTAGGTAACCAGATAAATCAATACAATGCCCACTAGTTATGAAACCATAGACATATGAATATCGATTTGTATGTGCAGGAATCAATACAACACCCATTGATTAGGCAACCATGGACATATGAATATTGATTTTATTTTTGAAATGTCGGATTAGATATAAGCACCAAGGCACAAACGATAGGATGACCTGAATATCATGTCCATTTTGATATAGCAATTCGTATAAGTATCAGAACATAAATGTTGTGATGACCTGAATACACCTTGCATTAAAAACACATCAAACAGTCAAAAGATCATTCTAAATCTATTGTAAATTACCCGTAGTGACCCTTTATCGTTCAAATCCTTAGGTAAGATCGCGTTTCATAGTAGGAGAAAGAACTCACTTAAAAAGACAACAGTTAGATCAAACTTCCTTGAATTTTCTGGGTATCAATGGTCGAGGTACTCATGGCCATCCAATTTGAGATAGAGGCTCTTACAGACAGACACCATTTCAATCCAGAATTTCTAAAGTTGTTAGATTTTCACATACAAGTAGAAGACAAAGAAAAGATTATGCCCCCAGTCATCACTCTCTAAATCCTGTAAAGGACATCATCGAAGAGCTCAAATGGACACAATATGTAAAAACATCAATGCGAATCAATAAGCATACAAGGAGATAAAAGCATGTAAAAAGCATAGATTGTTTTCAATTTGTGTTTGATTGCGTTGTTGTAGATGCAAAATCCTTTCTGGAGATGAGATAGACAAACATACTCAAATGAAGTTTCAAAAGACTCTGACTGGATATGACACATCTAAGATACACTTGAGACCATAGGATATGACATTGATTGCCCCCAAGTGTTAAGCATTGATAGGATACAGACGCTTGACCTGATTGGTGTACAGACTGACTTATTGAAAATAGGAATGCGTAAACAAACTGGGAGATATGTATAAACTAAAGCAAGACTGAAAGCTGGGAAAGACCAAGATTGTGCTGATAGATGGAGTATTTTGAAACAAGTGGAGCCCATTTGCCAGGTTTTCACCATCTTGGTAGAGATTCTATTTTTTCTACCAAGGCACCTATTTCTAGGTTTTCACAAAGGCACTTTTTCTTTTTCTTATTTTTTTGTATTTTATATTTTATCAATTTTTTTGTACTTTTGAGATTTTTAAATTTTTTTGTGAATCATCAAGGCACCTATTGCTAGGTTTTCACCAAGATGTTCATTTTTTTAGGACTTTTTCTAATTTTAAAGATTTTTTTAAGGACATTTTACCATAGACTAAATGCCCTAGGCATAGAATTTCTTCAGATGGAGAACATTGATTGGTTCTCGGAGCTGTTCTCCTTCAATCGTTGAGAGTTGATAGGCTCTAGAGCCAAAAGTAGTAGTGATAACAAAGGGCCCCATCCAGTTGGGTTCAAACTTCCCCTTGCGTTCTCTATGTGATTGATTTTTAGGATTCTCTCTCAAGACTAGATTGCCCACCTGAAATTCTCTATGTCTGACTTTCTTGTTGTAGCCTCTAGACATTCTTTTCTGATACACTTTGAGATGATCATATGCTGTTTGTCTGCACTCATCTAGTAGTTCAAGTTCTTGCAACCTAGACACTCTGTAGTCATCATTAGTTACTAGACCATGCATTCTGATTCTTAGTGATGAGATTTCAACCTCAATAGGCAGTACCGCTTCAGACCCATAAACTAAAGCGAATGGTGCAGCCCCAATGGGCGTTTTGATACTTGTTTTTTAGGCCCAAAGAGCTGGATTGATCACGAGATGCCAGTCTCTTCCTATTTTATTAACTGTATGGTGCAAGATTTTCAATAGATTCTTGTTAGAAGCCTCTGCTTGTCCATTCCCTTGAGTATACTAGATAGATGACCAATGTTGTGTAATCTTGAATTTAGCACATAAATCATCTAGGTCTTTGTTTTTGAATTGTCCCCCATTATCTGTGACTATAGAATGTGGGATCCCATATTTGCATATGATATAGTTCAAGATGAACATAGATATCTATTTCCCATTTTCTTGTGTTAAGGGAACTTCTTCTACCCATTTTGTAAAATAATTTGTAGCTGTGATGATATGGGTATGTCCATTAGAAGAATGAGGATGTATGGATCCTATAAGATCAAATGTCCATTGGTGAAAAGGTCATTGTGTAGTAAAGGGAATTAGATCTCTCCCTGGAGCATGAATTAAGTTACCATGTACTTGGCACTTTTGATAGTTCTTAGCAAACTTGATTGCCTCTTTCTCCATTTCAGGCCAATAGTACCCAGCCCTAATAAGTTTTCGAGCTAGTGTTAAACCGTTCGAGTGTGACCCACATATGCCTTCCTGGACTTCTTCTAATGCATGTTGAGACTATTCCCATTCTAAACATCTAAGTAGCGTACCATCTAGACCTTGTTTGTATAGATCGTTACCAATGATGACATACTGGGACGCTTTGCGGATAAGGTATCCTTTCTCATGGCGATTGAAGGTTTCAAGAATGATTTGGTCTTGGAGATAGGAGAATAGGTTTTTATATCTAGATGAATCATGACCTACAACAGTGCAAATCATGCAAGTTTCAGGGGAATCATATGTAGGATAAGATAGTGCGAACTCGTAGCGTAGCTCATGTTCAGGCTACTGCAATAAAGTTGATAGCGTCGCCATTGCATCGACAACCTTGTTCTCTGTTCTAGGTATTTGTTCAAATGTGATAGATATGAAATATTTCTTTAGATCATCTACCATTATCTTGTATGGAACAAGCTTTTCATCTTTAGTTTGGTACACATCATTGACGTGATGGATAACAAGTTGTGAGTCTCCATGAATGTGTGTCTCCATCACTCTCCACTCAATTGTTATTTTCATGCCATTGAGAAGGGCTTCATATTCAGCAATATTGTTTGTGCAAGAAAACTTGATTCTAAATGCTTTTGGGATTGAGTATCCTTGAGGAGTTATGAACAATATGCCTGCTCCAGATCCATTTTGTATATCGGAGCCATCAAAGAACAATTGCCATTCTCTAGAAGAAAAATGCATGATAGAGGAATCTGGGAATTCCATTTGCATTGGTGTATCATCAAACAATGGTGCTTTAGCCAATTGATTAGCAATTACATGTCCTTTTATAGCTTTTCTTTCAATATATTCAATGTCAAATTCACTTAAGAGCATAACCCATTTAGCTAATCTACCTGTGAGGGCATCTTTGCTTAGTAGGTATTTTAATGGATCAATCTTAGCTACCAAATGAGTTACCGGTATGGGCTAACATGTATAATGTCTTAGTTTCTCTGATGCAAAGATCACAGCTAGACAAGCTTTCTCAATCATTGAATAGTTCTTCTCATATGCAACCAAAGTTCTACTGATATAGTATATAGCTCTTTCCTTTTTATTCTCATCATGGTGTGCTAACAATGCCCCCAATGATGTATCTATTGTGGAGACATATAATATCAAATGTTTCCCTTGAATAGGAGGCATCAAGATAGGAGGATTTGATACATATTTCTTGATATGGTCAAAGTTCTTCTCACATTCTTTGTTCCATGCAAAAGTCACACCTTTATGTAATGTCTTTGTAAAAGGTAATGATATGTCTGCTAGTTGTGATATGAAGTGTCAGATAGATTGAACTCTCCCTTGCAATGTTCACATCTGACTGATATTCTTTGGGGGATGCATCTCCATTATAGCCTTGACTTTAGCTGGATCAACTTCAATGCCTTTCTTTGAAACTATGTATCCTAAGAGTTTTCTAGAAGTGACACCAAAAGCACACTTCTTACGATTTAGTCTGAGACTAAATTTTTCCATTCTGTCTAGTATCTTGCTCAAGTCATTTAGATGTTTAGCTCTGATCATAGATTTTGCTAAAGTGTCATCAACATAATCCTCCATACTTCTGTGCATCATGTCGTGAAAAATAGATGTCATAGCTCTTTGATATGTAGCTCCAACATTTTTAAGCCCAAATGGCATGACATTCCAATAGAAGGTACCCCATGTACATGTGAAAGCAGTTTTCTCTTGATCCTTGAGAGTAATTTTTATTTGATTATATCCAGAAAAACCATCTATTAAGGAATACATCTCGAAACCCGCAGTCATGTCCACTATCATATCAATGTTAGGTAGTGGAAAATCATCCTTAGGGAATGCTTTGTTCACATCTCTAAATTCTGTGCATACTCTGATTGATCTATCTGGTTTAGAAACAGGTACAATATTTGAGATCCATTTAGAATAGTCAATAACACAGATGAATCTAGCTTTTAGTAGCTTCCTCTAATTCAGCTTTGACCAAGAGTGCAACATGAGGATGCATCTTTCTCAATTTTTGTTTAACAGGTTTTACTCCAAGAGCAATAGATAGATGGTGCATTATAAGATCAAGATCTAACCCTGGCATATCTGAATATTTCCATACAAAGTTGATCTTCTTTTCTGTTAGGAATGTTGTAAATTTTTTCTTCTCTTCTTCTGATAAATATTGTGCTACATGAATCAACTGTGGTTCTTCTGCTGTTCCCAAGTTCATAGATTGAGTGGGTTCAATTAGAACTGGAGATTTGTCCTATAAATGACTTGGAAGGAAATCAAATATCTCATCCTTAGGCACCTCAAAGAGGTTTTCACCTTCGGATACGTCTTTTATTTTTACTTTTGTAGGTTTTGAGACTACCACAAAGTGGTTTTCACCCTCAGAACTCATTTTCTTTTTATTCTCATTCTTATTTTTTTGACTAAGATACTTGATGTCTGACTCCGTCATGCTGACGCTCGGTTCACTAATGGAAGTCCTCATAGGCTCAACTAAATTGAGGTAGCAAGCAAGGGTGTAGTCATTTGGAAAAGTGTAGATACCTTGGCTCCGATTTGTGGAAGTTTGGTCAAGAAGGTCAGGATGTTGGATAGTCAAAGTGGGAAATGATTGAGAAATGGTGTTTACAGATATGGATCTATCATCATTGGTCCTAACCCGATGCTCAAGTTCAAAGGTGATATTAAAACTTAAGACACTTAATTCGTGAATAGGCTCAATGTCAATGTGGGAGTCTAATTCAGCCCTAGGTGGATCAGACTCGTTAAGTTCGTCAGTTCGCTCTAGACTTATGTTGGGTGTAGGTGCATATTGGGGAATAACATCAATATGTTTTTCTATGATAAGCTCATCTTCCTCTGGAATGACTCCCCATTCATATTCATTAGATTCATCTTCTGATTTAGGACCTCTAGGAAATCTTAGAACGTGTGTAAAGTCAAGACGTATCCCCCAAGCAAGATTACCTTCGGATTCAGATTTGAATTCATACTCATGAGAGTCTATTGCAGATTCACTAGACAGACCCAAATGTTCAGCTATGGTGATAGGTTTTCCTTCTTGTTTAGTAGTAGGTTCTTGTGTTTCTACTACATTGACTCTTTTGATTGGATCATCTTCTGTATCAAGAAGGTCTTTGATTTCTTTAGGCAAATGCCCATAAGGAATAATTTTTGAGCTGTCTAAATCACTATCTGATGGTTCAGTTTCTTCCTTCTTAAGAAGGGCTTATCCTGGTGTGATTTTTTCTATGACATGATAACAGTTACCCTTGAGATAAAAGGGTTTCTTCTTAAAGCCAAAGCCAACAGTATTTTTGTTTTCCCTACCAATATGTGAAATAGGTCCCATGAGACCTTTTCCTCTGACTCCTAGAGGTCCTTTTCCTAGATATCCCATCTTAGCTATCAATTTATCTCCTGGACCATATGACTTAGAAGGGATTTTTGGTATTGTAGAGTCACTAGTTTGAACAACTTGGGATTCAGGTTCATCCTTGTATAGCCATGCAAGCACAGCTTCATCTTCTTGAAACTCTTGCTTAGAGACTTGTTCTACCACAAAATTTTTCTTATATGCCTCAAGAGGTTTTTTAGGTTTTGTTAGGAATGAATGCTTGACAGTCATTTTGTAGTAGTTGTTGTTGCATTCATGACTATGATTGTCATTGATGTCAACACAATGATCTTCTGGAGTCTTGTAGAGAAGCAGACAATGTTTTGATTAGCGCACATGGGATATTGTAGTTGGAGCTATGCGATGTTGAGGTTATATTCTTTGATATATTATATGTCTATGGTTAAGAGCGCAGACATTAATTCATTTATTCATGAAAGTTATGAGCATTTTGGTGGAAGCAGTATTTAGGCAGTGTTCCTGAGTAGCGGTTTGTGGAAATCGGATGATATCTCCTAATTAGGATGGAATCTAGTTTTGCACAGTTAAAGGGAAGTTTGAGACACATTGGTAGTGATGTGAATGACAGTGCAAAATTTGAGGTCACATGATTGAAGATTTATTATATTTGGAAGCCGACAGTTTTTGTGTAATTTTGATGTAGCGTGTGGAAACTTTTATTTTGTAATTGTGTGATGACTCATTTATAATTATTTGAGAGTGGTATAAAGGAAGGAATGTTTTTCCTTGTTGTAATGGGTATACAATGTAAGCATGGTATGGTTGAATGCGAATTTATGTATGAAGTGAAGAAAAGAGCCAATGAAGTTGTGAAAGCGAGATTGTGAAGGAAGACATGTGAAGTACAAAGATCTGGAATTGAGATTTGGTGTAGCAGTGAGTGCGGTTTGACACAGTGAGGAGGTAACATATTTCATATTATTCTGCTGAATAATCTTAAGGTCAGTTGGACAGTGTGTTAAGTGATCTTGCCATTGAAGCTATTTGGATAGTGGGTCCTTCTGTCTTCCATAACTCCTAACAGGGTTAGAATCTTTTAACAGGGATTCAAAATCTCCTAACAGGGATTCATATGTACTGAATGTATTTCATAAGACTCCTAACAGAGTCCATCCTTTCACAAGGAATATTCATATTAGTGCATCTTTTGTGGGCATCATTCCCACTGGGGTTTACTCTTTGATCAAGAAATTCCCTAGTCAACATATCTTGTATTATTGTGTCATTTTGTATGAATATCTTTTTATGGTTGGTAATTATATTGCTTACATGGTTAAATGTTGTTGAAGTTGATAAAAGTTATAATTATCAGATAACTGATTCAACCCCCCCTCTCAATTATCTTGTTGGACTTTACTTTCCAACAATTGGTATCAGAGCGGCATGTCCTTGAAAGAAAAGTTTAACAACTTAAGGAGATCCATGGAAAATTTCAGGAAATAAAGCCCTAAGTTTGATGGAGTAAATTTTGACAACTGGAAAGAGAAGACAAAGACACATCTACTATGTTTAGGGCTAGGTTATTGGTTGATTACAAAGAATGATAAGACTATCATTGAAGAAGATGATCTTGAGACATGTTCTAATGATGAGAGAGATTTATTCATGTGTAACATACTTGCAAGAGAAGCACTTTTGACAGCACTCCCGGAGAATGAATATAGTCAGGTAAAATGTTTAACAAAATCTAATAAAATTTGGAAAGCTTTGCACTCTACTTTTGAAGGTGATGAACATGCAAAGAAAGCTAGATTACATAATTGGATATGAGCATTTGAAGATATAAGAATGATGGAAGATGAATCTGTTAGAAGTTATATTGGTAGAATGTCAAAAATTATTGCAGGGATAAAATCTTGTGGAGGAACAAAGACAGAGAATGAAGTGATATGGAAAATTTTGAGGACATTGACTCCTGTATTTAAGCAGACAACACATATGATCGAACAAGTTATACCTTGTACTTCAAACTTTACAAGAGAGACTCTTCTTGGAAGATTGGAAGCAACAGAAATGAACCTGAGGTTATCAGGAGACTTACCTAGAATGGAGACAACATTCAGTGCTCTTAGTGTTCACCCTACTTTGTCAAGAAGCATTAGTGTGACTGGAGATTATGTTGGTAGTAGTAGATCTAGAAATGAAGAAAACAAGAAGATTGAAGAAGGTATTGCCTTGCTTGTGAAAAGAGAATTAGACGGTAATAAAATTTTTAAATGTTGGACTTGTTAAGAATATGGTCATTTTGCATCTAAATGTCCTAAGAGAGTTAAAAAGTACATAAATAATTTCAAGCCTAGAAGATCTAAAGAATGTTATTATGCTAATGATGAAGATCTTGAAGCTAGTATAGAAAGAACTCTAAGTGAAAGTGATACTGAGAATAATGATAAAATAGGATTTGTAGCAATCAAAGAAGAGAATCCTGAATCTGATGTTAATAAAGAAAAATTTCTAGTTTCCCAAGTTGAAAAGAAAGCTGATTGGATTATAGACAATGGTTGTTCACATCATATGACTGGTGACCTGAAAAATTTCATAAAGTTTAACAATTATGATGGAGGAGTTGTTAGAGTTGGTAACAATGCACCTTGTTTGATTAAAGGTATAAGATCTATTACTCTTGATGGAAAGACTAATACTGATGATGTTTACTTTGTGGATGGATTGAAATATAATCTTTTGAGTGTTGGACAGTTAGTTGATAAGGGATATCAAGTTTGGTTTACTGAGAAAACTTGTGTGATAAAGGATAAAGATGGAAATCTGATTGGAACTGGATCTAGAACTAGAGGTAATGTATTTCAGTTGAATCTTACTGAGATGACATGTTTGATTACTAAGATTGATGACAGTTGGTTATGACATAGAAGGTTTTTTCATATAAACTTTGATAATATTGTGAAAGTGAGTACTACACTTGCAATGAGTGATTTGCGTAAAATTATGAAGCCTAATAACATGATTTGCAAAGAATGTGTGATGGCTAAGTAGAAGAGAAGTTCATTTCCTAGTAAGAAGCTCACATCAGCAGAGAAGTTGGAGATTGTTCATACAAACTTGAGTGGTCCTACTAGGACTAGAAGATTCTATGGAGAAAAGGTATTTTATGATTCTTGTTGATGATTTTACAAGAATGATGTGGATTGCATTTCTTAAAGAAAAATATGAAGCATTTGATAAGTTTAAGATCATTAAGAATAAAGTTGAGAATGAATCTGGAATGAAGATTAAATGTTTGAGATCTGATAGAGGTGGAGAATTTACTTCTAGAGAGTTTAACACCTTTTGTGAAGTAAATGGTATTAAGAGACAATTTTCAGCCCCTAGAACACTTGAACAAAATGGTATTGCAGAAAGAAGAAACAAATCAGTGACTAAAGCAGCAAGAGCTATGTTATTTGAGAATGATTTGGCAAAGACATTCTGGAGAGAAGCAATGAATACAATAGTATATACAATGAACATAGTACAAATTAGAGCAGACACAGACAAAACACCTTATGAATTATGGTTTGGACATGCACCCTCAGTTAAGTATTTTAGAATTTTTGGAAGCAAATGTTATATAAAGAGAGATGATGATAATGGAAAGTTTGATCCTAGAAGTGATGACGGATTTTTTCTTGGATATTCTTTGAAGAGAAAAGCATATAGATGTTACAATAAGAGAACTAAAACTATTGTTGAGAGCGCAAATGTTAAAGTTGATGAGAAGTTCAAAATTCAGGAAAGAATGCTTGATTATGAATTTGATGAAGAACCTCATCCTAAGCCTAACATTGAAACTACTAAGTTATTCTATGAGACTGACAGTGAATTTTTGAATGAGAGTCATGCTGAAGAAACCAGAGAGGAATCTAGAGAATAATCTGCAGTTGAAGCAAGATTTGAGACTATGACACCAAATAGGTATTTATCAAGACATCATCCTGTTGAACAAGTTATTAGAAGTTTGGACAGAGGAGTTCTGACCCGGAATAAGGTAAATTTATGTTTGATTTCTCAAATTGAACCTAAATCTACTAGTGAAGCTTGTGAAGATGAACATTGGATTAATGCTATGAAAGAAGAACTATATCAGATTGAAAAGAACAAGACATGGGAACTGGTTCCTAGACCTAAAGACAAGAATGTGATTGGAACTAAATGGGTATTCAGAAATAAGATGAATGAACAAAGAGAAGTAGTAAGAAACAAAGCAAGATTGGTATGTAAAGGATACTCACAGTAAGAAGGAATTGACTATGAAGAAACTTTTGCACCAGTAGCAAGACTTGAAGCAGTAAGAATATTTTTGGCCTATGCAACTTTTGAGAAATTCAAAGTATATCAGATGGATATGAAGTCCACATTTCTGAATGGTGAATTAGAAGAAGTCTACATTGAGCAGCCTGAAGGTTTTCCTTTGACTCAAGAAGGAGACATGGTATGTAAACTGAAGAAAGCATTATATGGACTAAAGCTAGCACCTAGAACTTGGTATGCAAGACTGGATAAGTATTTGTTAAAATTGAGATTTACTAAAGGAACAACTGATAGCAATCTATACACAAAAGAAATTGAAAATGGTTTGTTAGTTATATTTATTTTTGTTGATGACATTATTTTTGGAGGAGAAGACGAAGCTAGTGACAAATTTGCTAATAAAATGAAGATAAAATTTGAAATGAGTATGATTGGTCAGATGAAATACTTTTTGTGATTACAGATAACACAGAACAATGATGGTATCTTTGTAAGTCAGACAAAGTACTTGAATGATTCGCTGAAAAGATTTGGAATGAAGAACTATAAACCAGTTGGAACACCTATGGTTACAGGACACAAACTATCTAGCAAAGATGAAACACCGACAGTTGAGCAGAAGAAATACAGATCCATGATTGGAGGATTGCAGTACTTGACACACACAAGACCGGATATAGCACATTTAGTTGGAATGGTAGCAAGATTTCAAGCTGAACCTAGAGAATCACATTATGTAGCAGTAAAGAGGATACTGAGATATTTAAGAGGCACAATGGACTATGGATTGTGGTATGAAAAATCTGATGATTTTACCCTATGTGCATATACAAATGCTGATTGGGGAGGTAGTGTTGATGATAAGAAAAGCAGCAGCAGTGGAGCCTTTTTTCTTGGAGGAAGATTAGTTTCTTGGCTGAGAAAGAAGCAAAATTGTATTTCATAGAGCACAGTAGAAGTAGAGTATGTAGTAGTAGCAAACAATTTTAACCGGATAATTTGGATGAAACAAATGCTGAAAGATATTGGAACTAAGTTTGTTGAGCCTGTTGTCATACATTGTGACAACATTAGCACCATTAGTATGTCTAAAAATCTTGTATTACATTCTAAGACAAAGCATATAGAAATCAAGTATCATGTTGTAAGAGAGAAAGTTGCCGAGAAAGAAGTTAGATTGGAGTACATAAGCACAAAGGAACAAATAGAAGACATATTTACAAAGCCTTTGCCTAAGGATACATTTGAGTATCTGAGAGGTATGCTTGAGGTTATGCCCTAGCCTACTTTTGAGTAATGATGCAATTGGTTGCATCCGTCCAGTGGTATATGAGCCCTATCTTTCTTCTAGATTGGATGTTGGTACTTCCTCTATGGGGGAGTATGTGTATCTGAGTTGAGTCATGAGGACTCTTGTGAATATATTTTCTAAATAGTGTCTTTTGACATTGAGTTGTTGTTGACATAGTGATGAAATTTTTGTCATTGATGTCAATGGGGGAGAAATATACATGAAAAAATACTTGTACCAGTTGTACCATTTGTTGGAGAGAACTGAATAGGATAACGAAGCAAGATTTGATTGATGAAGAGGACTTGAAAATGTTTATCAGAGCAGCAGTGTTGCAGTATTAGATTTTTGGAACATTGGATGTTTTTCATATATGTTGCCATCAATGCCAATGGGGGAGATTGTTAGGAATGAATGCTTGCCAGTCATTCTATAGTAGTTGTTGTTGCATTCATGACTATGATTGTCATTGATGTCAACATAGTGATCTTCTGGAGTCTCGCAGAGAAGCAGACAGTGTTTTAATTATCGCACGTGGGATATTGCAGTTGGAGCTATGTGATGTTGAGGTTATATTCTTTGATATGTTATATGTCTATGGTTAAGAGCGCAGATAGTAATTCATTTATTCATGAAAGTTATGAGCATTTTGGTGGAAGTAGTATTTAGGCAGTGTTCCTGAGTAGCGATTTGTGAAAATCGGATGATATCTGTTAATCGGGATGGAATTTGGTTTTGCGTAGTTAAAGGGAAGTTTGAGACACATTGATAGTGACTTGAATGATAGCGCAAACTTTGAGGTGGCATGATTGAAGATTTATTGTATTTAGAAGCCAACAGTTTTTGTGTAATTTTGATGTAGCGTGTGGAAACTTTTATTTTGTAATTGTGTGCTGACTCATTTATAATTATTTGAATGTGGTATAAAGGAAGGAATGTTTTTCCTTGTTGTAATGGGTATGCAATGTAAGCATGGTATGGTTGAATGCGAATGTATGTATGAAGTGAAGAAAAGAGCCAATGAAGTTGTGAAAGGGAGATTGTGAAGGAAGACATGCGAAGTATAGAGATTTGGAATTGAGATCTGGTGTAGCAGTGAGTGCAGTTTGGCACAGTGAAGAGGTAACATATTTCATATTATTCTGCTGAATAATCTTAAGGTCAGTTGGACAGTGTGTTAAGTGATCTTGCCATTGAAGCTGTTTGGATAGTGGGTCCTTCTGTCTTCCATAACTCCTAACAGGGTTAGAATCTTTTAACAGGGATTCAAAATCTCCTAACAAAGATTCATATGTACTGAATGCATTTCATAAGACTCTTAACAGAGTCCATCCTTTCACAAGGAATATTCATATTAGTGCATCTTTTGTGGGCATCATTCCCATTGGGGTTTACTCTTTGATCAAAAGGTTCCCTAGTGAACATATCTTGTGTTATTGTGTCATTGTGTATGAATATCTTTTTATGGTTGGTAATTATATTGCTTACATGGTTAAATGTTGTTGAAGTTGATAAAAGTTATAATTATCAGATAAATGATTCACCCCCCCCTCTTAGTTATCTTGTTGGACTTTACTTTCTAACAGGTTCTGGTTTGGACTGTTTTAAAGACTGTCCATAAGACTTGGGCGAGATAGGGAGAGATGTCAAAGATAAGAATGGCTCTATAGTATATTCTCCCATACCATTTTCTTTGATATTGACCTCTTTTGCAATGTCTTCCATTTTAGATGTGGATATTGCTTCTGTTTTCTTAGTGGAAGATTCTCTGTTATTAGGAACAAGTTTATTTGCACTTTCTTTCAATGCGTTGCAAGTAGTGGATATGTTCGCTGGAATAGTGACCTCTACTCCTTCATAAGGAAATTTCAAACATTGATGGAATGTAGAAGGAATAGCTTTCATTTCATGTATCCAAGGCCTCCCTAGAAGGATGTTGTAAGCCAAAGGTAGATCAAGAACTTGACATATAGTTTCTCTGATTACTAGACCTATTCTGATAGGTAAGACAATGGTGCCTTTAGAAGATCTCTCTTGTTCATCATAGGCTTTTATAATTATCTTCTTTCTAGGATCAATAGCCAATTCTGAAAATCCCAATTGTGTGATCAAGTTGTAAGAACAAATGTTTAGGCTAGTGCCCCGATCTATCAACATGCATTTGACTCTACGGTTCTGGATCAAGACTTCTATGTGCAAGGGCTGGTTATGCGGATGACTCAAGGAGTTGTCATCTTCCTCTGAAAAGGAGATATATTGCGGAGACGTAAGATGTCCAACCATAGTTTGGAACTTGTCTAAATCAAGGTCGTCAGGAACATTGGATCAGAGAAAAGCTTTGCCTAGTATGGCTCTGTGAGCTGGAGATATTCGAAGCAACTCAAACATGGAGATTTTTGCATTAGTTTGTTGGAGTTGTTGAATAATGCTATAAGATGTTGGCCTCGTATCTTTAGGATTGGAAGATTTAGAAGCAGCCTTCTGTTTGGAAGTGGAGGAAAGATTGAAGGGCATCTTAGGGACTTTTGATGAATTTGGGATTTGTCCTTTCAGATGTGCCTGGGCTTGTGATCGAGTAACTACATTGGCTGAATGATGATCTTTATCTCTTCGCACAATTATGATGACATTGCAACTCTCAGAGAGACAGGGTTCAACCATATTGATAACAACATTATTTCCAGGGTAAGCATAATTGACCTTTGCCCCCATATTAGGTTGAGAAGATGAATCTCCTTGACCATGTTTCAGAAATGGCTCTGTGAATGCTGTATGATCATTATTGTTCTTGTGATTATCAATTAGGATTTCTCCATTATCGATTTTATCTTGTATAGTATGTTTAAAGCGTAAGCAGTTATTAGTTTTATGACCCTTGCTACGATGGAAGTCACAAAATTCGTTCTCTCTCCACCATTTTGGTTTAGGTTCGGGATCAAATTGTCAGATCTCAGGTAGAGATATGATATTGTTAGCCAATCAAGTTTTCGTAGCTGATTCCAAAGATTCTCCAAGAGGAGTGAACTTTCATTTATTATCAGCAGACCAAGGTTTGTATTCGGTCTTTTTTTGAGATGATTCTGGTACCTTTTGTTCTGAAGCTTTGATGGCTTGGGTACCAATAGTTAGATTGAAAGTTGGTGTGTTAGATGGGGCACAGAGAGTGTCAACAACGCCATCTGTGACAATGCCTTTGTTCTTGTTCCAATTTTTGTTCTTGTCCTTAGAACTAGATCCAGATTCGTACTTGTCCTTTTGAAGTGCGATGTCTCTTTTTTTCACAAGTACTTTTTCAATTTTGATCGCATTGTCTACCATCTTATCAAAAGATGTATGATTTTGCATTTGTAAAGGGTAGTTGATTTTTGGAACAAGATTATCGATGAAGATTTCTAGTTTCTTAGTTTTTGGAATAGGTCTAGCATATGGAGAAAATTTCTTCCTCCATCTTTTGAGAAATGTCAGGAATGGTTCTCTTGGATATTGTTTGAGATTGCAGATGTCGATCATGGTGACCAGATGCTGGATGTTATAAGAGTATTGCTGATAGAACAATTTGATCAACTCCTCAAAAGTTTTGATAGGAGGCATCTTTGAGAACCAATGAATGGTTGCTCCTCCTAGAGATTGAGGGAAGAGACACATCAAGTAGGTTGGTTTGTGCATAAACTCTATAGATTGTGTACAGAATTCTCTGACATGATCTTGAGGATCAGAGTTTCTATCATACTTATCATATTTAGGCATCTCCACTCTTTTAGGGAATCGCAGCATGTACAAGTCTTTATCAAATGGAAAAGGACATAGAGCCTCCATGGAGAACTCCTTAGGTTCCTTTTCTTTTTTGAGTTTGTTAAGTTTGACTTGCATGACATGCATCTATTTCATCATAGTGGTGATTGGAGTTTCTTCCTCATGTGCAATGATATCTTCAACATTAAAGTTGGGAGGAAGTTTAGCTCCTTGATGAGCTAACTCTAGAAAGTATGCCTTTCTATCTTCCTTCAAGAAATGCTTCATCATTCTTTTGAAGTTATCATCATTTTGATATTGGGCAATTTCAGAAGGTGTAGGCTCTTGATCCATACCTTATTGAGATTGATGTCCTTGGGACCCGTGATGTGTCCCTCCATGAGACATGTTAGGAGGTTTAGGGCTCCTTGGATTAGATTGAGGTGGAGTTTGTTGATTACCTCCGTGAGTTGATGGAGGGGGTATGTAACCAATTTTCAATCAAAAATTGCCAAGACCGTCATCTTCGTAAAGATCGGAATTGTAGAGTTGCTCAAGAGTTGGAGCCTGGAGAGTATTCAAAGGTAGGGTATGGGATACCTCTCCAGATTTCTTGTGTGACGAAGCTCTAGTTTCCACCATTAACCTTGGGTGAAGCAAAAGAATAAGATGAAGACAACTGAAGAATGACTTGATTCTAAAAGATCAGATGACGCAACCTTGTCAAGATTAGATTGATTGAAGATTAGCTTATACGTGAATGAAGGATATTGTGCCCTAGATGTATAGGTAGATGCCCAAAAGATAGTAGACACGAGTTTACAACACTTAGTCATTTTGAAGTTTGATTAGAGATTGATGATCTGACAAGGTTTTGACACAAGATGAAAAAGACTCAAATCAATTAAACAGAAGGCTGAATTAGACTCAAAAGGCCACTTTAGGAAAATGATTGGATGATCTATAGTTGCTACTCTGTTCCTGACACAATGATTTGTTTGACAGATTCTGGAAATAGGCTATAAAAGCTGAATATCCAGCAATTTTGATAACTTTCTGGAAATTTTTCAAAATTTCTCAAACGACTTTCTGCAAACTCATACGACAGTGGGTTGGGTTTGAAATGACAATTTACAAAATCGTATGACAATTGTAAAACTCGCACGATAGTTGATAGCAGGGTTTTTGACTTTTTTGATTTGACTAGCAGCAAAACTCGTATGATTCTCTAACCTTGTGGGATGACATTTGACTCCAAAAAGGAATTTTACTTTAGATTTTGCAAATTTTGGGTTTTCAATTTCTGATTATTTGCAAAATTGTCTATCCAGATTTGAAGATTGTACCAAATTCATTCATCTTTAGTAACCAATAGATAAGAAAGCATGCAAAATAGAAAGCAAGTGATTTCAAGCACGTCTAAAAACAATGAACAGGGGACAAAGAAACCCTGCGCATGAACAATCAAGTGACTGAATTTTGCTAATCCCTAGAAGTGCTAATTGTGTATGTTCCAAAAAAAGTTTTTCAATAACACACATATTCCTGAAAATCAAAATTTTTCCTCACTAGGGTTTGTAGTAATGATTTGACTTTGCAAATTTTGTGATCTCAAGAGGGCAAACTCCAATCTAGACGCATCAGGGTTTTGACATTGTCCAAGAATTTAATCAATCAGGAGCTGCTAGGGAGATCTGACAGCCCAACAAGAGACCACACCTGTGAAGATTTCCTCCACAAGGACATTTATATAGCGGTTGTCACTACCACGGTGAAAATGGCTATTACCGCTTGAGGTTCCGTCCACGTGGTTGACTCAATTAAGGGAATGTCCACTATGGTTAACCCTCTCTAAAGGTGACTCACAAAAGATACCACATGGAGATTGGTTCCAGATTCAAGGATCTGAGTTTCTGATACTACCCAAAAAGGGAGTAGAGCATAGTCCTCTAGTATTTTCACTTTTAACCAAAGCAAAGAAGACAGATTAATCTGACATGCTAAGACTAAGATTATCTCACAAAGATCTATGATGTCAATCGCTTATGATCTATCAACCCTCTAGAGAGAGAATGTATCAATCAAAAGTTGAAGACACACGAATCTAGTAGAACGTGAGACTCTCTCAATAACCTCCCTACCTATAAGGGGATCCTTCATCAAGAAGAGCTTCGCATGCGTGAACAAGTGAATGAAGCCCACTCTCTTGAGATCATCCACAAATAGTGTTCATAGGGCCTATTTACTATGTGTAACATATATGCTGAAAGCAAATCTATGTTCAATTTTATAGCCCAAAATGAAGTCTGTGATATGAAAGTAATAAATGTCACACAAGCTTGACACGTGAGAGTTCATTTTTAATCCAAAATTGAAGTGTTATTAGATTGAGAAGAATACTTGAATTCCTCACGACGTGCTTAATAGATTTTTACTTGTTTTAGCAATTTGCGCTTTTCCCAATCAGAATTAGAAGATACGAATCAAAAATAGAAAATCTCACTTGTTAGGGTTAGCTGTTAGTCTAAATCTGGAAATCAAATCTAAAAAACTATCTAAAAATTTGAAACGACAAATGAAACCTAGTGTCAAAACTCGTATGACAGTGGGTTACCTCCCAGACGACAATCCAGAAACTCATACAATACTAGGTGTCTTCTCATATGACAGTCAGGCTTCCAAATGAGAACATTCAATTTTTGATACAAGCCTTGATCAAATAAATTATCATACGATAGTGGGTATCTCCTAGTACTAGTTTCTAACAAAACTCGTACGAAAAATGTACGGACAGAAAATAAAGATCGCAGTTTTAATCAGAAAATGAAAAGAAATTGACAGAATTGGAATGGAAAACCATTTCAGGGCCCCACGGTGGGCACCAAAAATGTGTGTGTGAATTTTGTACCTAGTTATAGACACAACACTTTAGTAAAACATTAGAGGTTAGCAAAAATTAAAATCGTGCAATGAAATAGAAACTAAACTAACTAGGTGATTTACTGCCTTCTAGTAGGTGCGAGTATGGTATTCTCAGATTATACCGAGACGAGTGACATTGATGACACATAAACGAAGGATTTGAATGCAAAATATAGATATGAAATGAATGAAAAGTAATTTATATTTTGGTATTTTCTATGCAATTATGATGAAAGAAAGTGATATGAATCTATTCTATATGAAAATTGATATGATATGCAATTAATCTAAGAATTGATATGCTAAATGATATGAATGCTGAAAAATAATGAAAATCTCACAACAGCTTTGATTCGCAAAGATGGATTCTTCGATCACCAATTCTCCAGCGCGAGGATGCAATTTCATGGATTCTTTTAGAAGAGTTGAAGCCTTGATTTTATAGAAATCCGGGGCTTTGGAGGTGCATGAGAAAAGTCATAAATCACTTTTGATGAACTTAGGTTGATTTTTGAGTCAACAAGAAATCATAGAAGATTAACTCACATAATCATGCAAAATCATGCAAGAACAACTTTTTAACTCAAATCATAAGTTTAGATCAGCTTTGAACTCAAAATAGATGTTGAGTTTCCAAAAGTTAACAACTTGCATTGATTTCCTGATTTTGAGTTTAACTGCTCTTTGAATGTGTACAATTAATTAAATAAATAAAGTGATTTATCCTCAACTTAATTGATTTTTGAATTAAAATAATTGATTTATGGGCTAGTCAATTATTAAATCAAACTTTTATTTGAAAACTATATCATTAAATTTGACAATTGACTTTAATTAATTAAATAAGAATTTAATCAATTAGTCATAAGATTTTTGATTTATTGTTAGAATTAAATAATACAATTTAGGAATAGATCTAATTAAATAATTAAGTGGCAAAATTAAATCTAATTAGTTAAATATTTAGAATATTCAATTAATCAAACTTTAGGATAAATGAGCTTTATCGCCAAATAATCATTAAATTAAAGATAATTAAGATAAATAGGAATATTTCTAGGAATATTCCCTGATGTAGAATTTAGGAATAATCAATTAAGATTCGATGATGTGCATATGTGCCTTAGGTTAGGACTTCGATGTCGACTTCATTCGATTTGTAGATGTAGGAGGTTAATGGACCTGTAGCTCATTTTTGGGGTATTACACCTTGCATAGCTCATGATATTTCATTATCTTTGTTGCTTGCATACTCTTTCATTGTGAAATCCATTCCTCATAGTGCTCACTAACATAAGGTCTCATGACTATGGTATCACTTCATGTTGATCATGCCACATTTTTTTATGAATTTCTACTCATGCTTTGGGATGTATTCTTTTGCTTAATGAATCTATTTATAAGCTAACTAACTACCCTTTCATTCCACTTGTACTTAAGACTAACCTTGTCACATTTTCTTAAGTTTTTTATATATTCACAAGAATGCTCTAACCCATATGAAGATTGTCATCTATGCTTCTTTTAATGACTTCCCTCAGAAAAAACTGAAAGTATTATGATTGTTTATAATAACTTCTATCACAAGATTACTGGAGATTGAAAATGATAAATTCAATATTTCATTGTGACAATATGTATGTTCCTTTTCATGGAAATTATAATTAGTGAGTGAGAATACAAAATAATGCTCCCATAGAGCCAAATCTGTCATGTAAATCTCTGCAAGTAAAGCCTTTAGTTGCATTTTGTATTGCATTAAAGCGAGCTATGCGAAGACCACCTAAGAGTAAGTTAGAAAATTGATGCGAGAATCATAAATGAAAGAAGGATTTGGGACACATATACCTTAAAGTAATGTTAATTAGGACACATATACCAAGGTGGCATACTAGGGTCACTAATAGATCCTTGGGTGAAGATGAGAACAACATGACTGTCCAAGGTCATTTGATATTGTAATGGACCTTAAAGGTCTTCTAATAATGTTTTGTAATGTTTTAAGTCCTTTGTGAAGGACCATGCTTTGTAAGCCATTAAATGGAATTGATTAGGGATAAGGGTACCTAGGGGTCTCTAGGGAAGAACAAGTTTATCCTAGGTTAAAAGCACTTAGAGTGCTAAAGTTGGATAAAAATTTAAAAGGTTCAAGGAAATAATATAAATGCCTTAGAGGAAGAATGTTGTCGAAGTTGACAACTTGTTGTCAACTAGACAACCAAACTTAACAAGTAACTAACTGTCAATAGAATCTTCCAATTAGTTGGTGGTTACAACTGGCCTTGAAGAGGCTTATTTGTGGTTGGATGCATGTGTTAGAGGCAGAGAAGAGGGAGGACCAAGTTAATGATCGATTCCAGAATAACAATGAATGTAAACTATTTTCAAGTAATGAAAATGTAAATTCATTGGTAATGAAAATGTAAATTCATTGTAAATTCACGTGACTTCCCTAGGGATCTGTTAGAACTAAAATAAATTTGTTATATGCTAGTTGGCCAACTATGCCTAGCTAGCCAACTAGGAGACATGTCTTTCGGGAGGTAAAGACTCATATAAATGAAAGATGAAACTCTTCATCCAATGAAAAAAAAAAAAATCAACACAAACATCTATGAATTATATCCAGATAGAAGCGGACTATATATAGGCAGCAATGAATTAGATGTAATTGCTTCAACTTCACATTCTTGATTTACTTCAACATCAAGAATAATATCCACAGATTCAGTAGTCTAGTGAGGAGATTTGTGTAACTCCCAAAATAATAATAACTCTCAAAATACTTATCCTTTTGAATATTTCATGGTCTAGTGAGCATGATTTGTGTGTGTATTTGTAAATCTTGTATAATCTTATAATTTTTTTTAAAAAATTATATACAAGATACTACTAATGTTTGTATGTTTACATTTTGTATATTTATAGCCTGTGAAGAAAGTCCATACCTGACAATATGAACCTAAAACAAAATAACGAGACAATTTCTAGATTGTGGTCTCAGTTCCAAAGAAAAGAAGTTGATAATTGTAATTTTCCTTGCAAAAAGTGTAAGGGCTTAAAGAATCAAATAATTCTAATCAAAACAACCCAGAGTCATTGTAGGCAATATGGTCACATTGAAGGGGGGCACGATTTTTTTCGATTGGTGAATGTGGATTTTCAATTGGAGGAACATGGAGGTGTGAATATCCAAGCTCATGATAATGCTCCCATGGAAGAAGATGATCCTGTGGTAGAGAACACAATTGAAGATGATGGTATTGGCGTAGCTGATAATGTGCCAGAGGATGTGATTGAAGAAGATGGTATTGGTGTAGCTGATCAAGATGATCATGATGATGGTACTAGCACATCTGATAATGATGATGAAGATGGTCTTGATATAGCTATACTTGAGAAGGCATATGAGCCCCTATACCAAGGCTCCCAAACAACTCTTCTCTTCACTATAGTGCTTTTGGTGAACTTGAAGGTTATGAATGGTTTATCCAATGTAGCAATGTCACGTATGCTAAGGTATGCCATTTTTGTCATCTTCAATGTTAGCATACCATTATGATTCATTATATTAACAATTCATATTTGTTGTTGTAGGTTGATAGTTGAGTTTTTGTTATGACCATCAAACATTTTGCCTCATTCGTACCAAGAATTATCTACCATTATGAATCAAATTGGAATGAAGTATCAGACAATACATGCATGTCACAATGATCACATTCTATATTATAAACAACATGAATTTGCAACAGAATGCCCTAATTGTCATATTAGTAGATATCGGTCAGATCAAATAACAAAAAAGGTGCCTCACAAGACTCTTCAGTACATTCCCATTATTCCACGTCTTCAATGATTATTCAGGTGCACTTGCTTGGCACAATTTATGGATTACCATGCACGCAATAGAAGTCAAGATGACATTATGCGAATGCCTGCAGATGGTTTTGCATTTAAAGACATAGAAACAAGATGACCACACTTTAAAGAAGAGCTTCGTAATCTCAAGATTTCAGTGGCAGCGGACGGTGTCATTCCATTTGGAGATATGAGATCTGTTTACTCAGTGTGGCCTATTTTTGTTATTAACAATAACATTTCTCCTTGGATGTACATAAAGAGGGAGCACATAATGTTGTCAATGATTGTACCAGGTATTTTTTCATTTAATAGTTATGTAAATTAATTTATAAACACCGCATCAAGATGGTCATAATAATTATGTATTGTTTTTGTTCATTCAACTAGATAAGTACCAAGTTAAAGATATGAACGTGTATATTGAGCCCCTTATTGACAAGTTGTTGATTTTATGGAATGGGGTCACTATGTATGACATCTCTAGACCAATAGGAATTTTTTTTTTTTAATTCCATGCAATGCTTGTATGGACAATACATGATGCCTCTGGGCTAACTCATTTTTGTGGTATGTTATATATTCATGTTAAGGTCACGTATTTTTGGTATGTTATAGTGCTTACACATTATTGCTATATGTTTAAGTTGCGCATGATAATTGTACATGATCTAATTGTATGGTATCTTTTAGGTCTTCAGACAAAGGGTAAATTTGCATGTCCAGTTTGTCTGAAGATGAAATCTCATCATTCAAGAAGTTTAGGAAAGCAGGTGTTCGATGAGTTTAGGCACTTTCTCCACAATAATCATAAGTATCAAACTATCGAAAAATATCTTTTTAATAGGAAAGAAGAGACAACATCAAGGCTATGAAGAATGACACCTCGTCTATGGAAGTTGGAATACAATAGACTAAATCACTAAGGTAATGTCATTCCATCTTATGATTTTTGTTTGAAATTTATATTTTGATATTGTCTTTTATCTACTAATGATTTTATTGATGCTCGTGAAGGTCGTCAAGGCATCAATGACCAACTTCCTAGAGGAATAAAAAGTTAACCTAGTCAATTTAGTAGGTTGTTGTACAAGGATCTCCCAATCGTGCATTTTTTTGATGCTGTGCAATTGGAAATAATGTAACAGAGACACTATAGAAAATATTGGATGGAAGATGTGACAAAGAAAAAATTGCCAAAATTTGTAATGACATTCATGAATCCAATCATGCACTGAAAACTTTCATTGAATCAAATAGCAATGGAGACCGCATAAATACGAGTGCCCTTCCTTGGTTATTAACTAAGCAAGAAAGTGATGCATTAAAAGAAGTCATAAAAAAACAAAATTTCCAACAGGATTTGCTGCAAATATAAGCAATCTTGTATCAAAGAAAAGTGATTTTGAGCCAGGGTTGAAAACACATGGTTGACATACCTTCGTCAAGGTACATCATGTTCTCTATTTACAATATATTTACAAAATTGCATGTACTTTTTATTGTATTATTTTACAATATATTGAAAAGATCATTTTTTAATCATTGCAGTACGTCCTACCTCTATCCCTCCCAGACTAGCTTGACAACAATGTTAAACAAGTTATATATGATGTTGGAGAATACATGAGGTTAGAAGTGTTATTTCTTAGACTTGTACATATATTATATTTATGACTTTCTTTACTTTTTATGTAATTTATTTTATATTTTTATCTAAAATCTTGTTTATATGTTCTTGCGAGTTGAATCTCTTTTAGGCAGTTATCATCTAAATAATTTGATAAAAAAAATATAAAATATTGGAAGAGAAAAATTCCCCAACTTATGTGTGATACAAAAGTGTCTACCTCCAACTTTTTTCAATGCTCAAGAAGACTACCTCATACATCAAGTTGAGGAGATTGAATTTTGTGGACCTGTACAAACTAGGTCAATGTGGATGGTTGAGAGGCACTTGAAATTTATTAAGGGCTTGGTTCGAAAAAGAGCATGTCCTAAGGGTTCTATGGTGGAGGGATATATGGTATACCAGACCATGGTGTACATTAGTGAATATCTTCCCAAGTTTGCAGCAAATATTGATGTAGATCACATTTGGGATCCCAAATCTATTAATAAATTCGAAGGGGGAGTACTTGATGGGGAAAAGTAGATTGAGGAAAGTGAGGTAATTATACGATGTTATTGTAGTTTATTAATTATTATAGATCTTTAATATAAGTTGTTTCTAAGCGGTCTATTTTTTTCTTTACAGTTGGTCATGAGCGGGATGCACTACATTTGTATATTGCAAACAATCTTGATTGGATGATGGTATGGATTCAACAATCTCAAGAAAATGGTCCCTCATTAACATGAGATGGTGTTGCATCATTGGTTAAAGAAGCTCATCGTAATGGAGATCCCAATGTTATGCCAATGGTACTTGATCTAGCATATGGTTTAAGAGGTAGAAAGGTACATATAAGTTTACTAACCATGACTCATAAGTTTAATATCAACTCATGGGTTGATGCAAATAATCTTGACATGTTTGAATAATTGCAGATCAAATACCACAAATCTATGTACTACCATGGCCATAAATTTCACATTAAAAAGTTAGACGACACAAAGAAAACTGGTGATTCTAGGATAAGTGCAGTCTTTGAGGTCACTAATATTTCATCTAGAAATGACACATTTTCAACAATCTGAAAATTGATGCTATGACATTTTGGATGATATACTTGAGTGCGACTTTAATTCATTCAAATTAGTTGTATTTATCGTCAAATGGTATAGGCTACGACTGAATCAAAATGATCTTGATAGGACTGTTATTGAACATGATAGTAGATTTACAATGATTAATACAAGGTCATTTGAGCCAGTTGGAGATGAGCCCCATGTTCTTCCAAGCCAATGTGAGCCAGTGTTTTACTTTGTCGTTCCACATAAATCAGGTTGGTCATTTGTTGTTAGACATTATCCAAGAGGAAGGTCAGTAAAGTATAATGTGATGGAAGAAGAAGATACCGAAGAATCAAAAGATGAAGTAAATGATGATCACGAATGACTATTACACAATGAAGAAGAAGAAGAAGAAGAAAATGATGATGATTCCGGTGATGTTGACGATGATGGTGATGATGGTGATGATCATGATCATGGTGATGAAAATGGTGTTGATCAAGGCGATGATGGTGATGATGATGATGGTGATGATGATGATGATGATAGTAGTCGCTATGATGATGACGATGATAGTCATGATGATGACATGGATGAGGAGGATGATCAATAACATGATCAATGAAATGTATGTCAAGGTATGATCAATGTCACGTATGAGGTATTGATTTATTCATAGCAATTTGAATTAAGTTATTATGTGTTGAACTCTATAGTCATGAAGTATATTTTGCATCATGTAAATTTTGTCTTCTATGTAATTTGTAGCTTACATATCATGTAATTTTTGGCTAACTTAAGATAAATGATTTACATATGCAGGAAATTTAATGCCTTTGACATAGATCGACATGTATAATTTATTATTTAGTTTCCTTCTCTTTAGTCAGCAAAATATATAGATCCTACTATGTCTCTCATTTGATTGATTACAGGTATCACCAAATAGGTATTTTTCTGATCTGTCTTCCTCAAGTGAGGAAAATGCAGGAATAGAAGACAAAAGTGAGACATCTAGTAGGTCTAAAATAGGGAGATCAACTAGAGGTCAAAAGATTAGAAGAAAATTTGATAAACAAATGCAATTTTTCCTTAATGATAATGAGACCAAAGGTGATAGGAAGGTTCCCTTAAGGTACACACATCTTCAGAAAGAATGGGTACCCAAGGAACTACTTCCAGTTAACACTCATTTTTCTGTTAAGGAAAGGATATATCGCATAGCTCCATCTTCATTACATGGTTTGGGCTTATTTTCCATGGATGGCATAAAGGTTAGTTATAATCAAGTTGAATTGATGGAGTATGTAGGACCTTGTTACAATTACAATAATTGGATGTAGATAGTGTAATAAAAAAAAAGTACGCATAGGTATGCATTGTCAGCAAATTATATACAATGCAAAGAAAATGATCAAACTAAAAGGCTCGCTATGTATATTGATGGAAGACCAAAAGCAACAAGGAATATTGTAAGTTTTATAAATAGTTCTTGACCTGTGTCAACTAATAAGCGACCGAATTGTATATTTGAGGCACGCAAGAGAAATCGTGTATTTGTATGTGCGATAAAATCAATAAGTGTAGGGGAAGAGCTTTTGATAGATTACAATTTGAATTGTGTAGATACAAAAAAATTCCCTATCATGAGACTGGTAAGTATAACATTTAAACCAATTGCCTCCAATTAATATTGACTCCAATGTACAATCTACTATTTTATTAATAATTTTTTTTGGTAAGTTTATTACTTTCATTTAGCTTTTGATTGCTAAGAATTACTAATCTTTGTCATAGGGCAACATGGATCCACCTTAAGATACAGGCGGGGATGTTCCTCACAGTTTAGTTTCTTCATCAAAGGTAAACCTTAATTAGTGTAATTCTACAAATTATATAGAAACAAATGTCATATTATTATGTTCTTTTCTTTATGGCTTTAGAGTTATTTTGATAGAATTTTACTAATATTGATGTCACAACTTGATACTTATTGATAGAGAAAAGCAAAAATGGCAGCAGATCAATTGCGATCTAAAGTTGAGGTGACATTTATAGATGACATCGAATCTAACTCTAACCATGTATTCATGGCTACTCAAATAAAAATTAAATAGGGTAAAGAAATTCTTAACCTTATAATGGAACCAAACAAAATTGAGGAGACAGAGGAACTCAAAGAAGAATTGATACGTAGAGTCAATTGTATTAATGTAAGCAATAATTAATCTTAACCAATAATTAAAGTTCAATATATGTTTATCTTTTATACTATCTTATGGATCATGATCTAAAATATGATGTGTTCTTCTTACATGATTTTTTGACACCTGTGAATCATAGTTAATATGATGAGGGTTGTAGCACCACACAACCTTCATGTAAATAATCCTTAAACCTTTAACCATTCATTTAACCTTTGTATGCATTATTGACTCAACTTATGTTTGGGATGCTTCTAGTACCCCATTTAATCTTTATCCATTGCAAATGTCTTAGCTAACAATGTATTCTTTAGCTCATGATGAAGTGCAGACACCTCCTTCGATCAACATTCCGCTATCGATGGCTACATTGTCTGCAACAAGGTGCTTGCAGACATCTTCCTTTGTACCATCTACAACTGGTAAAACCTTATTTTTCTATATTTTGTTATGTGCTAATCATGCATTGATTATTTTTCTTGTGTGAATTTTATACATTGCATGGACCTATTTTGTGCACTAATAGATACACTTACACCTGGTACAAGAATAGATCAGACCAGTACTATTGAAGATCAACCATTTCTTGGATTAGCCCGTGTTACTAGTACTGGTTCATTTGCGGGGACATTGTTGTTGAACAAGAACAATATGTTTCCATTAAAAGTACCAAAGCTTCCAGGTGCTTTAAAATTGTTATTATTTATAGTGTAATTGTAGTTTACTTATACATAACTCATTTTGGACTGATAATCCCATGATATTTTTGTAGGAAATGATGTTTTTATGATAATCTTTTTGAAATGACATTGAAGCTATTTGTGCCCACCATACGTAAAAGGTATGTAGCTTCATAATATTGGTATAATATTTTTCTTATCTTCTATTTATTGTACTATATTAAAGTTATGATATCTAACAATTTTGTTTTTTCAAAAAAGGTGGAATGAATAGGATGCTGACTTAAAAATCAGCTCATTAAATCTTTAGAGGGCCTCTTTGGAAATAAAATTTTTGACAGAGTCATGATTCTTAAAAGAGCATCCAAACATATAAAGACTATGAGGGACCAATATAGAAGGGCTCTAAAGGATAACCCAAAGTACGAGTGTCCTCCTATGATTCCATCGATGGAGTGGAATGAAATAATGGAAGATGCAAAAGAGAAAATGCTAAAGGGTAGTGGAATTAAACCAGAAGATGACAAAAAAAGGTATGCCATGATAGTATTAAGTAGAATGTAATCATGCACTAATTAGTGATCTTTGTAAATATATAATCTAACATGTTTCAAACTTTTCATAGACTGCAAGACACATCAAAAGCCACACAAGTGAGATTAATGAAGGTTGGCCAACACAAACTTGGCTCTGGTGGCTATATGAAACTTCACTCTTGACTTGTAAGTAGCAACATTGGAATTTCATATCAAATTTTTATATATAAGGTTGCAAACAATTCTATTTAATCAAATCATACATGTAAAAGTGACGATATTAAACACAAGATATAGGGCACAAAATTTAATGTAGAGCCCACAGATGAAGACAAAAGAATAGCCTTGAGGAGGAAGATAATATTGATGCTACTCTCAGCCTTTACCTAAATACGAAATCTAAGAAAAACCCCAAAAAAAAATGATTTGTTAAAAGTTCTCTTTGATAAAACTTGTTTGATTAACTTTGTTGGATAATAAAAGAACATTGTTTTAAGTAATTATCTATGAATGTTGTGTATTAATATTGAATTATATGTCATGTTAATGAATATTGTTATGTGTTAATGAATTCTTGATTAGTGTTGCGTATTAATGAATGTTATATCATATTAATGAACGTTATGTGATTGTATTGATTGAATGTTATAGTTCATAAATGGATGAATGAAGTGTGTAATTATATGTTAATGGGGAATTTAGATTGATGTTAGGGGGAGGGGGGGTGAGGCTAGATGAGCTTCCACCTTCACATGGTTGGCCTTGTTAAGTAGAGAATATTAAAGTATTCTCGAAACCAAGTGAAGCTCAAACTAACATACCTTCATTATTTAATCAATTTCATTCGTTCTAGGTCTTTGCTCATAAGTGCATTTTGAATGTGTCATTGTCAAGAAACTATCAAATAAAAAACTAGAAGGGCCAATAGTCAACTTCTCATTGTCATTGTTTGGCCCATGATTTGACTTCATTTTGTCTAAGTATTCTCGTATTGAATGAGTCAACCTCTCTTGGCCTAATGTGGATTATTTCATTTGTTTGTGTTTTTGAGTAGGTGAAGTGTTAAATCAGTTCCTATCTTCTATTCTTAATTTGTTCAAACTACAGGAGGGCCTGACAGATATAATCAACATAGAATTGACTACTAGTCTGGGCAATTGAGCACACTAAGTCTTTGGCTTGAGAGAAAGCATTGGGTAATGTTGTTTTTGGAGACCTGTGTAATGGTCCTTAGTGGCCTCTTTTTTTTTTAACAAGTTATTATAGATAATGTCTTCGATGAACGAATTGATGTACCATATGTAAACCAAAATCCATGCTTAATGCTATTTTGTGTAGTTCCCGAGTCATGTTGTTCCGAGCTATGCTAAATGAAAGGGATTTATTTGTAGCTATTCTATTTCTAGCATCATGCATCAATCTGTAAAATGGGTCACACTAGAAGAAAGCCATAATTTACAAAGAATACAATTGCTCAGATATCAGTTGGATCTATAAGTAACATAGATATTCTATAGCTAATAGCCTA
Organism: Chamaecyparis obtusa; assembly: GCA_027943335.1. Lineage (NCBI taxonomy): Eukaryota > Viridiplantae > Streptophyta > Pinopsida > Cupressales > Cupressaceae > Chamaecyparis > Chamaecyparis obtusa. The sequence continues at coordinate 872,099 of BSBK01002115.1, forward strand.
ATACACCCATGTGAATAAATTTACTTGTTGTCCCCTTAGGATTTACTTAAGAAAATAGTCCTTATGTGCTAAAAAATCAGTTGTTTTAGTGCTGCAATTGTAGATGATTGTATGCATGAATTCAAAGACAAGAACTGAACATTAAGAAATAGAGCGATAACACAAGATAATACTGCAGAGAAGCACGATGTGGTGAAAAATCTTGCACAACAAGGCTATACCTTCCCTTGACACTGTCTCCTTGTGAAGTTACAAGCTTACTGCCCTTCCCAGCCCTTCAAGGACACTAATCAACAACAACAACATAGTAACACTTATATAACAACTCTGCAACTTGGGGAGTTAACACTCTCTACTGCACTCAACTCACCAACAATCCTTGCCACTACCAAACCTGTTACATATACAAGAAGTACACAAAAGTCAACAAAGACAACACGCATAAAACTAAAATGCCAAGAGCCTTTGCAAACACTAAATTCCAAATGCTTCAGTGCTTTAGAATACTATGGAGTGTGCTATTTGGCTCTTTATTGGACTTTTTTGAGCCTAATCAAACCATTCAAGTCTCCTGTTATGTCAAGGGTGTTTTAAACATTGTTAAATATGTTCGATAAGTTAACTATTCAACAACAATCAAATTCCTCAGCTATATCTATTCTTATAGCTGGCTCTAAACCCTGGGTGTCTGCATTACCTCTAAAACATTTTGTACTTGAATTGTACTTGTAACTTCTACAACCTTTTTTTCTTTCCTGAATTTTACCTTTTAAGGGGTACTTGGAGCTATGTTGCTGCTATGTTATCTGGATCCTTGCCTAAGATGTAGAGTATGTCGGCGGTTTCTCCTTTGGCTCTTGGCTTTCTTCCCATAAATGTTGCACCATATGTAGTTTTACTCCAAGAGCATTGTCTTTGATAGCATTTAATGGGCTATTCAGTATGTACCAAATTCTCCACAAGAAGATATTGCTTCACATGATAGACTCATCTAGCATCTATTCATCATTCTTGTAACCCCGCCGCTTCTTGCTAGGAAAGACACTTAAAAGTTGTGGTCGCATTCATTGCTTTTAATTTTTTAAAATGATGAAAAGATGCTTTCCATTCTCATTGAAAATTTTGGGAAATCTGACAAAAATTTACTTTTCAAGTGTTGTTTGAAACATTTTTGAGATTTGACAAAAAATGAAAAAGCTGCAAAAACTTTGAATGTTTTCATAATAATTTTGCCATTAATTTCATTAATTAGTGCCTGCTTAAAGATGACCTGAAAGTCAGGTTTGAAGATAATCCCAAAGTTGCATTTAAAGACAACCTAAAAGTTAGATCTAGAGTCAGAGAAGATTTACTTGGAACTGTGACACAATCTTGGTTGACAAGTAGAAATGTAGTAGAAATATTCCAGTGTAGATTTATGAAAATCATTTTTTTTCCACATAATATGCTAAAGAAGATCATGCCAGGTTGCATGAATGTTTGTAATATTTTTTTAAAAATCAATTTCTTATTGTTTGTTGCATTAAATTAACTTTCAAAAATATGAGCCATAAAATTATGCTTTTATAGTTTACCCACTTTCAGTTAGGTGATTTATTGAATAAAAACTAGAAATAAAGAGGTTCCTATTGGGCAACTAAGAACATCCTCCTTAGAGCAGTGAGTCAAGCCTTATGATTGCCCTTTATACAATAAAATCAAAGCATAAATCAAAGCATAATGTCATAGTGATGACTTACTTGGTTAAAATTCCATGTTGACATAAAGTCACAAGGATGGATACCTTGAATGGCAGGTACTCAATAATAATGGTGTGTACAATGGAAAGCCAATTTCTGTAATTTAGTAGTTACTAACAAATGCTTTTTTATTGTATTAACGAGAAACTTTGTCGACAATATTATCCATTGATAAGTAAGAAATATTTTCCATAGCAAGTCAAATTATGATATTGCTATTAGGATTCAACTGTGTATTTTTCTAGTCAAACTCATTGACCCATGTTTCATGAGCAGTGATTCACAAGAACTCAATGCTCATGACAGATGGGTTTTTTTTGAATCATTGCTGAAACATGGGTCAATGAGCTTGATTTGAGAACTACAAAGTTGGATCCTAATAGCAATATCTTAATATTATTTGTTCCAGTCACATACAGTGGTTGGAGACTCTTTAGGTGCTCTTTCGATGTCTGATGAAGTTTGTGGTTTACTTGTTAGATTTTGTGAGGGATGTATTCTTCTTGTAATATCTTAGAATTGGGCTTACATTTTTGTTGTCAGCCTGCCATATTTTTATTTATTTCTTTTTGTTGTGGGCAGTTCTTTTGGTATCTCCTCATATTGCTAAATTTTTCTGGTTGTACTTTCTAAATACAAAACTATTTTGTGAACACTAGTTGAAATCCATATATTCATTGTGTTGATTTTGTTACACCCTTCATGACTATAATGTTTAAGTTAAGTATTGATGATCTTTCATTTAATATAGGATTTTTTTAGGCTCTACTTCATTGGTACCCTGGCCTCACCAAAATTTGAAGTCTTAACATGATGTTAAACAATGAAATTTTCTAATGAGAAATTGTTAGTGCTTTTGAGGCCATCAAGATTTATCCATTAATTTATTGATGCAATTTTCTAAAGTAGCAAGTTCTGTTGTCATTGTTATTTTTCTAGTGGTTCTGAGGAGATCAAGAATTATCAAGGAAAGATATTGAAGTGGAAAGGAAAATTTTTTGAGAGGTTACAAATATTGAGTCATCGATCAGGTATACTTTTTTTTAAGTAATCGCTACAGAAATGGTTAAGTTTTCTTGAATTTTTAAAATAAGTCATAATTATTCAGTATCATATTCTTAGTTGCAAGTTGCAGGTCTTCATACCATAAATTTTAGAGTTCAACTCTTACATGGACAAAGTTGTAGGTTATATTGAACCATCTGTTATCTTTTTTGACTCTTTAGTTGTTGTTAGGAATAGTCCCAAGAGATAACTGAGAGGGGGGGGGGGGGTGAATCAGTTATCTACAAGTTTCAATTCTTTATCCAATTAAGTATACTTAAACATAAAGCATAAACACAATGAAAGAACACATGAACACAACACCAATATTTTGGTTACGGGGAAACCCAAATAGGTAAAAACCCCAGTGGGAATTGACACCCACTAATATTATGCACTAGTGTATTATGATTCTTGTTAGAAGATCCTTAACCCTGTTAGGAGTTTCTTTACAATATATTTAGTACAGTAGACCTGGTCAATGGTCAGACCCTGTTATGAGTCTTTTATAATTATCCTTGTTAGGGGAGAGGACACACTGTCTGAGAGCTCATTGCTCAAAGGGGCGAAGGCTACAACCTTCTGAATAATAGATACACACTATATCTGGATCTTGGTGAACTGCGCTTTGAACTACTATCTGGATCAGTTCCAATGTATAGCACAAATACTTTACTTGGTCACATAGACCTTCTTCTGATGGTTCAACACTTCGCACACTCTGCTCTGCTCTTCTTAATCAATTATGAACCACGCTCAACCAATCACAAATGACTGCCTATAAATATCTTTCCTCTAAATGATATAATCAAGTCAACCTGTTAGAACCACCTTGAAATCATAATAGAGAAACCATAACAAACTATGATAAACATTTTTTCAGCTCTACTATGTACGCAACACATTTTGGGACCTATCCAATAAGATAATTATAGATGCACGCTACACACTATTGGCTCTACCAAAACAACTGGATCTTTCTTCGCAAGATGAATTAACTCATGCGCTCTTAATCGAACATCAATAACTCTCCTCTAAGCTTAACTCCAAGGGTGCATACCCTAAAGATAGGCGCAACTCAAGAACCAATAAAATCTCTGTCAGCTCTTTTGAATAAACACAGGGAACTGCTACTGACGAATAGCGACTGCATATCTTCACTTCTACTAAATATCAGACTATGCGTCCATGACTGAAATATCACTAACATATCTTCAACATATATCCAAGTGCACAAGGCTCCATGATAACTATACGAACAACCATACATAGAACATTGCTTGTTACTCTGTTAGGAACACTGTTGACCCAAGCTGCTATATAATTGTCTGTACTAACAGTTAACCTCTGTGCCCATGATATCATGCTGATATCATGTCCATGCTACATATACTAAAATGTTACTGCATAAGACTTCCATGTATGCTACTTTCCATATGTTGTCATCAATGACAAACATACAGTTAGTACTGGCCTGCTGGCAAATCTCCAACAATCTCCCTCTTTGGCATTGATGGAAACATGTGGAATGAAAAACTACCACTAACCCAAATGAACATTTCTTTTATAATATTCTCCATTTTCTCATCAAAACTCCCCCAAAGATGAATCCTCCATCTGCTGCAATATTTTTCAATATTTTCCATTTCCTCAATTGAACTCTTGTCATAACTGAATACTGCTCCCCCTTAGTATATTACTCCTCTTTTTACTTCTATTTTTCATGACTCTATATATTACTCCCCCTTTGACATCAATGGCAAAGGGCACCATTCATTTTAAGCATCGGTACTACTTATGAGGTAGAGTAGTCAACCTTCCATTAGTCCCTAAGGACCGATGCCTTTCCTTCTTTCTTCTAAGAAGAATCAGGGAAGGGAATTACTCCCAACTTCTCCCTGAGATACTCAAAAGTATCCTTTGGTAGGGCTTTGTGAATATATCTACCAACTGATCTTTAGTACTTACATAGTCCAACTTGACTTCTTTCTCTGCCACTTTCTCTCTTAGGAAGTGATACTTGACTCAATGTGCTTTGTCTTTGCATGCATCATAGGGTTCTTCGACATATTGATAGTGCTAGTGTTATCACAGTGAATAAAAATAGGATAATCAATCTGAATTCTAAAATCCTTTATCAGCTGCTTGATCCAAACAATTGTAGAACAATTCAAGGCTGCTACAACATACTTTGCTTCTGCTGTTGACTGAGAAATACAATTTTATTTCTTTTTTGTCCAAGTGACAAGTCTATCACTAAGAAACACTGCTCCACTTGATGTACTCTTTCTGTCATCAACACATCCTGCCCAATCTGCATCAGTGTACACATGAAGCTCAACATTTTCTGAATTAGGATACCATAGACCATAATCTGTAGTGCCCTACAAGTATCTAAATATTCTCTTTACTTCCATGAGGTGACTTTGCTTAGGTTCTTCTACAAATCTACCAACTATGCCAACTACATTAGAAATATCAGGTCTAGTTTGAGTAAGATATATGAGTTTACCAATCATAGACTTGTACAATGTTATATCTACTGGTGGTGAGTCATCTTCTTTTGTAAGCTTGCATCTAGTGATCATAGGGGTTCCTACTAGCTTGCAATCATCTATCTTGAATTTCTTTAGTATCTCTTTCACATACTTGGACTAATTAATGAAAATACCTTTCTCTGTCTGATGCACATTTACTCCCAAAAATTATTTGATAGGACCAATCATACTCATCTCAAACTCATTCTGCATTTCTTTGGCAAATTATGCACTTAGTTTGTCATTACCTCGAAAGATAATATCATCAACAAATATAGCTAGAAGTAGTAGACCTTCAGATGTCTCTCTAATGAATAGATTACAATCTATTGCTCCTTTCTTGAATCCAATCTTTGTTAGATATCCATCTAGTCTCTCATACCATACTCTAGGGGCTTTCTTAAGTCCATAGAGGGCCTTCTTCAATTTGCATACCATATCAAGTCTTTCTGATAAGGTGAATCCTTCTGGCTACTCAATGTATACTTCTTTCAAATCTCCATTTAAGAATGCTGACTTGACATCCATCTGATATACTTTGAAGTTTTTGACTGTAGCATAAGCTAGAAGTAACTTAATAGCTTCTAATCTTCTCACAGGTGCAAATGTGTCTTAATAATCAATGCCTTCTCTTTTCACATATCTCTTACATACTAATCTTGCTTTATTTCTTACTACTGTACCATCTTCATTCATCTTGTTTCTGAATATCCACTTTGTTCCAATCACATTCTTATCACTAGGTCTTGGGACCAGTTCCCAAGTGTCATTCTTAATAATTTGATCAAGTTCTTCTTTCATAGCATCATGCTAATCTGAATCATTACATGCATCTTCAACACTTAAGGGTTCGATTTGAGATAGTAGACATACTGCTTCACTGCTAGTTGAGTTCTTTGCTTGTGATCTTATCAAGACTTTGCCACTCTGATCTCCAATGATGTGTTTCTTGGAATGATTTCTAGATGTAAACTTTGGAACTTTAGGTGATCCTGACTCATCAACCTTAGGAGTACTTTCTTCACTTGTCTCAAGATCATTGAATAACACATCAATACTATCAAACATTTTCTCAATGACTGTCTCACTAGTGGAGGGTCTAGGTTCTTCTTCAATCATGGGTGAGTAATCATGATATCTTTCTTGAACCATAAAATTTTCATCAATCTTAACATGAGCACTTTCTATGATCTTTTTCAATCTTAAATTGAAACATCTATAGGCTTTACTTTTAGTAGAGTAACCAAGAAAAATACCTTCATCACTTCTTGCATCAAATTTGCCTACTGCTTCATCCCTCTTGATGTATCACTTTCTTCCAAAGATTCTGAAGTATTTTACTGTGGGAACATTACCAAACCATAGCTCATATGGTGTTTTGTCAGCACCAGGCCTTAATTGAATTCTATTGATGGTATAGACTATTGTATTGACCACATCTCTCTAATAGGTGTGTGCAACTTTTCCTTCTATCATAATGGTGCGCGCTATATCAAGAATGATCCTATTCCTTCTCTTTGCAATTCCATTCTGCTGAGGGGTTCTAGGTGCACTTAACTGTCTCTTTATGCCATGTTCTTCGCAGTACTCATAGAATCTGTCAGAGGTGAATTCTCCTCCTTTATCTTATCTCAAACATTTTATCTTTAGTCCAGATTCATTCTCAACTTTAGTTTTGAATATTTTGAACTTCTCAAATGCTTCTGACTTATCTTTCAAGAACACAACCCACATCATCCTAGTATAATCATCAACAAACAAAATGAAATACCTTTCTCGATAATATGATCTTGTTTGAGTTGGACCACATAGGTCTGTATGAATCAGATCCAACTTGTTCTCTGCTGAATTTTTCTTGCTTCTGAATGAATTTATCACATGCTTTCCCATCACACATTCCCTACATATAGTAGCAACTGGCTTTGCTATGATAGGTAGATCTCTTACTGCCTTTACATTACTTATCTTTACTATGTTATCAAAATTGAGATGACATAGTCTTTTATTGCACAACCAACTATCATCAACTTTAGCAACAAAACAACTTTCTTTTGAATTGAGTTGAAAAACATTACCTCTTGTCTTTGAGCCTGATGCGATCATAACACCATCCTTTTTGTTAATGATGCATTTATCATCTTTAAACTCCAACTGATAGCCTTTTCCAAGTAACTGTCCAACACTGAGAAGGTTATGCTTCAAACCATCAACATAAAGAACATCATTAGGACTATTCTTTCCATCCAAGGTGATGGCTCCTCTACCAACTATAGGTTTAGGAGTGTTATCTCCAAATCTAACCATGCCACCATTGTATTTGTCCAGATGAAAAAACTTGCCTTTATCACCTATCATGTGATGTGAACAACCACTATCTATAATCTAGTCTGTCCTTATGTCAGCTTGTGAAATCAATGCTAGCTCTTGATTCTCTTTCTTATCTTCACGAACTATCTTATTATTCATTTTGTCTACAATAGCAATGAATCCAATTTCTTCTTCACCTGATTCATCATCTGAAACTCCATCTCCAACATAGTATCATTCCTTAGAGTACTTAGGCTTGTAATCCTTTTTGAACTTTCTAGCTCTAGTAGGACACTTAGATGCAAAGTGACCAATCTTATTACATTTCAAAGCACTTAAATGATAATTGACCTTCATATTTTTCTTTTCCTTTCTTTTCTCTTTTGGCAATCATAGCAATGAAATCATCTAATGTTTTCTCTTCATCATCATCATCAAAATTACCAGAAGTGTTTGTAGATTTCTTACCATGAACTGTTGCTTTGAAGGCTATCTCACTTTTTGGTTCCATCTTCAATCTCGAAATCTCAAAAGATGAGATTTTGCTGATCAAGGTCTCTCTCTTGAAATTAGATGTAAGTTTCATGGTCTCATCAAGGATGTTAATCTTGCTTTCATAATCAGGAGTGAGGGTAGTCATTAGCTTGTCCATAATGTCCTCCTCTGAAATCTCTCCACCATTGTTTCTGATTCCAGCAACTGCTTCATTTATCCTTTGATTGTAAGCTCTGATATTTTCCTTAGGCAACATCTCTAATGCATTGTATCTTTTCTTCCATGTCTTTCTGAGTGCATCCTTTTCTTATTTGTCTCCTTCAAATATGTCTTCTAGGTGCTTCCATATTTTGTGGGCTGTATCTACCTTTTTTTATTTCTGAAAACTCACCATCAAAAAGGGCGCTGATAAGAGCTTCTTTAGCTATAGCATTCAGATGAAACAATTCCTTTTGCCTATCAGTAGCATCATCCTTTGCAAGGTCTTCTAAGGTGGGAACCTTGGCTTCTTTGATAGTTACATCAAAAACTTCAAAAGTAATGCACTGCAAATGGGTCACCATCTTGTTCTTCCAATCAAGATAATTCTCTCCATTGAACTTAGGACTTTCTTTCCTGAAGTATGCCATCTGATCAACCTCAAGCTATTAAAATTTCTCTCCGAGGCACTCGGCTCTGATACCAATTGTTAGGAATAGTCCAAGGAGATAACTAAGAGGGGGGGGGGCCTGAATCAGTATCTACAAGTTTCAATTATTTATCCAATTAAGTATACTTAAACATAAAGCATAAACACAATGAAAGAACACATGAACATAACACCAATATTTTGGTTATGGGGAAACCCAAATAGGTAAAAACCCCGGTGGGAATTGACACCCACTAATATTTTGCACTAGTGTATTATGATCCTTGTTAGAAGATTCTTAACCCTGTTAGGAGTTGCTTTACAATATATTTAGTAAAGTAGACCTGGTCAAGGGTCGGAACCTGTTAGGAGTCTTTTACAATTTTCCTTGTTAAGGGAGAGCATGCACTGTCCAAGAGCTCATTGCTCAAAGGGGCAAAGGCTACAACCTTCTGAATAATAGATACACACTATATCTGGATCTTGGTGAATTGTGTTTTGACCTGCTGTCTGGATTAGTTTCAATATATAGCACAAATACTTTACTTGGCCACATAGACCTTCTTCTGAGGGCTCAACACTTCGTACACTTTGCTATGCTCTTCTTAATCAACTATGAACCATGCTCAAGAAATCACAAATGACTACCTATAAATATCTTTCCTCTAAATGATATAATCAAGTCAGCCTGGTAGAACCACCTTGAAATCATAATAGAGAAACCCTAACAAACTATGATAAACATTCTATCAGATCTACTATGTACGCAACACATTCTAGGACCTGTCTAACAAGATAATTGTAGACACACGCTACTCACTATCGGCTCTACCAAAACAAATGGATCTTTCTCCGCAAGATGAATTAACTCATGTGCTCTTAACCGAACATCAATAAATTTCCTCTAAGCTTAACTCCAAGGGTGCATACCCTAAAGATAGGTGCAACTCAAGAACCAATAAAATCTCTATCGGCTCTTCTGAATAAACATAGGAAACTGCTACTAATGAATAGCGACTGCATATCTTCACTTCTACTAAATATCAGACTATGCGTCCATGAATGAAACATCACTAACATGTCTTCAACATATATCCAAGCGTGCAAGGCTCCATGATAATTGTACGAAAAACCATACACAGAACACTGCCATTTACTCTATCAGGAACACTGCTGACCCAAGCTGCTATTTAACTGTCTGTACTAATAGTTAACCTCTACGCCCATGATATCATGTTGATATCATGTCCATGCTGCATATACTAAAATGTTACTACATAAGACTTCCACGCATGCTACTTTCCATATGTTGTCATCAATGACAAACATATAGTTAGTACTGGCCTGCTGGAGAATCTCCAACAGTTGTCAGAAAGATTAAATTCACATCCTAGTTGTCATTGTGTTTGGGACATAAAGCTTTATTTAACTAAATTAATTATTTTATATAGAGATAAAAAATCTACAATAAAGCCTAGACTTGGGACTGCATAGAAAACTATCATACGAAGAACTACTAAAATGGCGGTATCAAAGTTCCTTACAATAAATCCACGTATCAAAATCTAGTTGTAGGATTAAAAAAAAGACAAGATAAAATTGTTCATAGGCCCATACAAGACAACCACCAAAATATAGACCATCAATTTATAGAACCCTTGCAAGATATCCCAATGAACGACATGTAGTGAAAATCAGATAGATAGAAAAAAGAACATAACCATATGCTGCCTCACCTATTTGAGGTAAGCCAAACTCGATCCAATTCTCTTAACAATGGTACATATCAATCCAAGTGAAACAACCTTCAAAGATTTGCAGTAGTAAAGAGAATCCCCATATTTTATCAGCCTAACATAGTCTTTGGCCGCTTTGGCAATGAGATTGTGAGCAATATTGATCTAGCAAAGGGCCAATTTGTAGTGATCTTTATCATAGAAGCCATTTAGTAGATCTCCATAAAATGGGTGCACACCATACCTATTAGTTGAACTAGACTTTCTTTTTTGTAGAATTGATTTAGTATAGAATATTTTCCAGTAGGACTTTTTTTTTAAAAAGAAAGGTTTTCGTAGCATTATCTACCACTTGAGCAAAAGTTTCCATAGCTAAATTTCCTTGCCACAAAGTTAATATTGCTCTAAAGACTTACAAGTTAGTAAGTCCTCAGCTAAAGGGATGATAAACTAAATAAAGTTTCAAACATATGAATAGATAAAACTCATACAAACAAAAGATGGAGCCAAATTGAATAGCATTGGCTATTTGTCAGCGAAAGGTCCCTACTAGAACAGACACATTTGTCACTTCATTAAGATGACAATTGTGTACTAAGTTTCCTAACTATATAAGTCATTGTCATCTTTATTATCTGTTGTAGCAAATATATCTGAAGCACCAACAGAAGCACTAGTAGGTCTATTTGGAAATCAAAATTCAGAACCAAAGCCTTGATATTGTTGTAGTGTTTGTGCAAAGGCTTGATACTTCCGAATATCAACATCACTGACACTTCTTCAGGCATATTTCGTTGACTCCTCAAAATGAGCAGCCTTTATTTTAGCTACCTCATCACTATCATCCTCATCCATTGCCTCGGGGTTCTCAAATCTTTTTTTTTCACGTTCAATATCCTGTAAAAGTGTAGAGGAAAGAGAACATGACAAATTGAAATAATAAGATACAAGTTGAGGAAAATTGAATAAAAAAATGTAAAATTCTAACAAACCAGTTCAAAAAAAACCATTAAGAAATTCATAACCAAATCTAGTTTGCAAAATCTGCCACAATTGAAACTCACCTTCTCAATATTTTCTCTAATAGCATACTTGAAAGCCTGCTGACAAATCTTTGTAATATCGGCTCCACTGAATCCTTGGGTATAATGAGCCAGTGCCATTGGGTCCACATCCTTTGATATGGGTGATTTTCTCAAGCAAGAACTGAAAATTTGATAACGCGAGGAATCATCAGGTAAGGGAATAAAAATCAATTGGTCAAGTCAGCCAGGCCTTAGCAATGCAGGATCGATGATATTAGGTCTATTTTTAGCACTAATAATGAAAACTATTTTCTTGGCTGTCATACCATCCATCTCCATCAACAACTGGTTAAGGACTTTGTTTGCAGCACCACCAACATCCCCAACACTGCTGCAAACATGCAAACCAATTATGCATCACCAGTCAGAGCCTATCTCTCAAATAGTTCAAACAAAATGAAAAAACCCACAGTTTCACGCACAACAGATGGATTGCTAGAGCCCAAAGCAGTCTAGAAAATAGAATGAGTAGGGAACCACTGGCAACAAGCAATAGAATGAGTGTGGACACCTGATGATAAATATCTAGACTAATCACCGATCAGGATGCCATTGGTGATTGGTCTGGATATTTATCTTCAAATGTGGCATTGTGGGTTTGGCATCTTGGTCGAAGCTACCAAATATTTTGACCAATATTGGTCTAAAGTGTGAAAAAATTTGGTCGAAATATGACCGTCATGAGTTTGGCATCTTGGTCGGAGCTGCCAAATATTTTGACCAATATTGGTCTAAAGTGTAATGAAATTTGGTCAAAATATGACCTTCATGAGTTTGGCATCCTGGTCGTAGTGGCCAAATATTTCGACCAATATTGGTCTAAATTGTGATCCACTATGGTCGAATGTTTGACCAATATATCACCACTTTCCAATGTTGTTTTCAACCAAGATTGGCATCTTTTTCGACCAAGATTGGTGTCGAACATTCTACGATTAAAGAGATATGTCGATATTTTGACAATGAAAATAGCGACCAATCACTTGGTCGATTATTCAACTGATTTGGGTAGAAACTTTGACCAATACTCTGTCAAAAATAGGTGCAAAATGTACTAGTGTGTAGACTAACAGGTACCACAAAATACACACATTTCTAGCACCCGCCATGGGGACTAGCCCCAGATTTTCACATTTTAGCTAACTTTTTTCCTTTGTTCAGAAACCAGAGGATCACATATGAGAAATTGGATTGCATCTTAGAAATTGGATCGCATCTGGGGTTTCCTGGATCGCATCTAGAAGGTATTACATCTAGTAAATCCTTAATCACATTCAATATCCTTAATTGCATCTCGACAATAGGATCACATCTGGTTTAATCTTGAATCACATATGAGGATTTTGATTGCAAATTTGATTTTTTGACAACTAATGGGTGACTATTGTGATTTTTCTTGATTATGACAACTTACCCGTGATTTGCAGGTCATTTTGTCCAAGATATCAACAAGAAAAAGAGACTACTAATGCTTGTTTGTAGGTTTCCTTGAAATCAACCAATTTTCATGCTTGTTATTTTTAGGCACTTACATATAATTTGAAATCAAGTTGAAATCTAATCAGAGGATTATGCTCTTTTCCCTTTGGGAAAATCAAAAACTCAAAAGTTAGATTGAAATTTGGAGTCAAATTGGGGTTAATTGAATTTAAATTGCATGATGTGTTTGATAGGAGAAAATGACATGAGATAGGAAATTAAGCTCTTTTCCTTCATGTAGAGTCATAAATCCAGACCTCTAAGCCATCAATCCTCTTTTCTTTATTGCACTCCTAATTAGAGGGCCCATTGGTTGAGGTAAAAAGCTCCCAAGAATGACCCAAGTGAGGACATGTAGAAGCCAATCCTTCCACCTTACTATAATAAAGATGCTTCCTTGAGATGAAAATCTTAGAAGACATAGTTGATCTTGTCCATAGAACTTTGAATTGATCTTTTCCATGGACATGCTTGGATTTTGTGTAGAGCGGAGCCACTTTAATCTTTCTTGTGAGACTACACGGATTTGAGTACTCATAGGGCTATAGGCCTAAATATTTCTTGTGGGACTATGTGAGTCAATAGTAAATGGATTCCTTTAATAAGAACCCTAAGCTAGAAACCACCCAGACTACCTCTAAAAGGTTGGTAATGCTTGCACAAGGAAAATATTAATTTCCCCAAGAAGTTCATCATATCGAGGTCCCATTGACATTACTAGTTGACTAATATGGCCTCCAACATCCATTGTGTGTTGTTGGATTTCCATATTCTGAGGATTCTTTGAGTGTGTTCCTAAGTCAATGAACAATCCATACCAAGTTTAGGGAAAAATAGGTGTGTTTGTGGGTCTTAAAAACAATTGTTTGATGTGTTTGAAATACAAATACAAGATAGATCCCCTAAATGAAAGAACTAAAAGCACTTTCAAACAATTGAACCTCCCTGGAATCGAACAGACAAGACAAATTTTTGTAAAAATTGATATAATTTTTCCTCAAACTAAACATCAAAATCTCGCATCTAGTATCTTGTGTCGCACTCCGTATTCTAGATTGCATTTGGTAAGTTCAAGATCATATCCCGTATACCCTATGTCATATTAAGATTAGGGATCACACCCCGTATTTCTTGGCTCGCATCTGGGGCCATTAACTGGAGGTTGCATTTAGAGTGTCGCATCTAGGACCAAGAGCATTTTTGAACATGTTATAAACTAGATTTTTGGATTTCTGAGTACCCTTTTGAGCCTTTTGTCAAATTTTGTCATTAGAACCAATAATCCTGCAAGCTTGAGAGAGTCAATTCTTGAGTGTGTCTTATCATCCTTACTTGGTCTATTTCACACATTGGTCAAGTTGTGTAGTCCCCTATCACATCAGATTCAATCAAGTTCCCAGCTCATAAATATGACATTCAAACCCTCAGATGTTCGAGCTTTCAAACATCACAAATTTATTCCTACTTGGTTCCCAACTCACTAACAAGGGCACTCTAACCCTTTTGACATTGGATCCTAAAACATTTTCAAACCCACAATTACAACCTTGGACTCACACTTGGACACATTTTCAGACCCACTTACACATAAGGACACTAAATAATTTCTTAATCAAGTTTTCATGGTTAATACAAGATATAAGTCTTATAAATTGGAAAGAAATCCCTTTTCAAATGAAGTGCCATTATTGACATTTGAACAAGGGGAAACCTCATGGATTAATCCCTTATTTGGAGCTACTCCTAGCACTACCCATACAATGACTCCTAACACTACAAACACGTCAAACTGAAATGAGTTCCATTAGGAAGAGCGATATAATGAACAAAATGACCAAGATGAACAAAATAAGCAAGAGGAAGAGCGAAATTAGGAAGTACACTATGACTTCGAGGATGATGAAGACCCTAAAGAACAAGAACACTAAAGGGCTTTGAAAAACAAAATATTTAAGAAAATCCTTGAAAGAACTTTGGATAAGAACATGGAAAAGTACTTTTTGGAACTTTTATCACAAGCACCAAAATTACCTAAGGACTATGATGTAAACCAACTCAAACAAAAAGAAGATCTTAGTCCTATATCTATTTTGACATGACAATTTATCACCATGCATGAAGAAATACAAGACTTAAAGAAAAAGAAGGACAAACTGATATTTATTGGAACACATTTGTCCTTTCCCCTTTGATAAGGGCCTAAAAATGATACCATTTCCTCAGCATGTTACAATTCTTAAATATGACAAGTACACTGGCAATTCGGACCCTCAAGACCATGTGAGAGAATTATGCACATTAAGTATGTAATTGATGCATGAAGAAACCTATCCAATGAGGTTATTTCCACGAAGCTTGGGTGGACAAGCAATGGACTGGTTCTCAAAATTACCCACAAGAATCAACACATTTGAGGAAATAGTGGATACATTTATCCAATAATACCCATACAATATCCAACACATGGTCACCATGTTGGATTTATTCAATACAAAAAAGAAAATTGGAGAACCATTTTTGACCTTCCTACAACAATGGAGGAAGATATTCATGAGATATGCCTGACAAATACTTGAAAATGAGAAGATGGACATCTTTATCAATAACTTGGTACTTGAAATGAATTTTCATATACAACTACAAGGCCCACCAAGCTTTGATAAAATGATAGATAGTGCTATCAATATTGAAGAGGTCTTAATAAAAAAGGGAGAAATCACTATCAATAAAGAGAACAAAGACAAGTACTATCCCAATAAAGATAAGTACAAGTATGGAAATAAGAACAAGAATGTGGTTAATGATGGAGTTGTGGATACTCCTAATACAAAACCAAAACCATAAGTGTTCAATCTTACATCAAGTCTCCAAGCGAATAAGAGCTTGAATACGATAGTGACACCAACGAATAATAATTTTTTTAATAAACTTAATACTTAGAATGAGCCTTGGTTATCAAGACCCAAGAGGACATTTACACCTTTGGGAGACACACTAGAAGTGGTGTTGAAGTCACTTATGCACAAAATTTTTATCACAATCCCTGATTCCGAACCATGGGAATTAGAGGTAAAACCAAGGTGGTGGAATGATAATGACTACTATGATTTTTATCGCAATAAAGGACACAAAACTAATAACTACATGAAATTGAGACATGTCATTCAAGACTTAATTGAAGAAGGAAAGGTTAAAGTGGATGACCATCACACTAACAATGATCATAAAGCATTCCAAACTCCACTACCTTACTATGAAAAAGGTGAGTCCTCTAAAAGTAACAAAATCAATTACACCTATATGGACAATGACAATGTAATTCATATGGTGGAACCATGCAAAGAGTCTATCCATGTGATTAATCTTAAAGGAGTGTGAAATAAAACTAAATCCTCTAATGCTGTAATGAAAAATCAAGCTAAGCTCACTCTCAAAGGGGCTTCATCATCAAATCCACTAGTTACAACAACAATCCCTAAACAATTGGAAATACCTTCGAAGTTTAATTCAGTAGACCAGTTGCAGCATAAACCATCCCAAATTTCCATCTTGGAGCTGTTAAAAATCTCTTTGATCCATAGAGAGATCCTTGATCAAGCCTTGCTCAATACCAATGTACCTAAAGACTTGGATGTGGACAAATTCCAAACTATGGTTGGTCACCTAAATTTCCCGCATTACTTGTCTTTCTCTGAGGAAGATGATAAGTCATTAAACAAACCGCATAATCAACCTTTGCATCTAGAGGTCCTCATTCAGAAACACTGTGTGAAGCATGTCTTGATAGATGGAGGCAATGGTTTGAACATATGTACCTATAATCTGGTGAAACAATTGGGATTTTCTAAACATGCAATTAATCCAAGAAGAAAGATAACCATCAAAGCTTATGATGAAGAAGAAAGATCCTCCAAAGGATTGGTTGTCTTACCTATTAGAGTGGGACCCATGGAAAGAGATGTGATATGCCAAGTTCTTGAATTTCCACTTGCTTACAACATTCTTCTTACAAGGCCGTGGATTCATTCAATGCAAGTTGTACCTTCTACATACCACCAATGCATAAAATTTATTCACAATGGAGTGGAGCTAACTATTCTAGATGACACAAAATATCCTCTTAATAGTCTCAAGAAGATAGATAGCATGATCCCACACAACAAGGAAATTTCTAACAAAGAAGAAACCTCCAAGGAAATGGTCTTGCGAAGCTTTGCCAAGAAGGTCAACATTCAAGAAATAGGAATGGGTGAGTACAAGATAGATTCTGCAATGTCTTTGATATATCTCCCAATATATCCTAGTTCTTAAGGACCACCTTCATCTACATATACACCTTCAAAAGGTAATACTTTAACAATCCACGAAGGAACATGGATGGTGAAAGAAAAGGTGTCCCTTGAAGAAGAAAATGAAGAAAAAACTATTTTGCAATGGCTATACAAAGAGAATGAACAAGATGGAAATATCAAGAATGTAGAGATAACAACAGACAAATATAGAAAAGGATATGATATCATGAAGAAAATGGGTTACAAAGGCAATGGACCCTTGGGTCTGAACAAATAGGGACACATGGAGCCGATACATATAGATTTTAGAAAACCTAGGGACAAAATTGGAGTAGGCTTCAAAGAAACAACATCTCATCCCATAGAGAAAGATGGTCCAGTGTTTGACAAGTTAGGATAATCAGATAATGAAGAAGAAGTGGAAGGATAAGCTGTCTCTTATGAAAGGCTACTACTTTTACAAGGAGATCCATTGTGGGAACTTGGTACTAATCTTGGACTTGAACAAGAATAAGAGGAAGAACAAACAAAAGAACCTAAAGGAGAGCTACAATAAAGACATCCTAGTAGGGGGAAGTCGGTTACTACCACTCCTATTCTTAACACGCCTCACTTTGATGAGGAACCAAACATGACATCTTCACAAACACCTTTGTAGGAAAGAAGGAATCAAGAAGATGAGAATATTGTTGATGAGGAAGATGAAGTACCAGTGACTATTGTCCACTTTTTATGGGTCTCAGATGATAGCCAGGTTAACTCACATGAATATGAATGGGATATACTTTTTGATGCTATGATGGACATATAGGTATATGTGGTACACAAATATGCTCCTAGAGTTTAAATCAAAGAAGGAGAGAGTTTTAATGCTAGGTCACTAGAGTTAGACTTACATAACATTAACATGAACTCTAATAATAACGACAATGACTCAAATAATTTTAACATCTCTTTAAAAAGAAAATCTGACAGAAAACATCTTACAAGTTAATGCCATTGATAATAACATGGTGCTATCTCTTGAACCTAATGAATCCTTGTCCTTAATACATCCTGAGCTGATAGACTAGAATGAGCCTATATCCACAAGCCTATTATCTTTTGACAATGACTATACCCTAGCCTATTATCTAAACACTTCTGAACCTTTTACTTCTTCCACCAGTGTAAGGAGCGAAAACATGATTGAGGAGGATATCAAGTTTCTCAGTCTAAAAATGAAAAATAAAAAGAACAAGAATTATGATGGTGAAAACCATGTTGTGGCAGTATCAAATTCGAAAAGAGAAAAAGAAAAAGATGCATCTGATGGTGAAAACCTCCAAGAGGTGCCAAAGGATGAGATTCTTGATATCCTAACAGATCATTTTCAAGAGAGGTCTTTAGTATTGATTGAGCAACACAACCCATCAATACGGGAACAACATAAGCTCTGCAACTAGTTCACATTGCTTAGTCACTGATAGAGGAAGAAAAGCTCCAATTTACCAGTTTATTTAAAGAAAAGAAGATCAATTTTTCTTGGTCTTATTTAGATATTAATGAGCTGGATACATACTTGATAATGCACCATTTATCTATTTCTCCTAATGTGAAACTTGTTAAGAAAAAACTACAAAAAATAAATCCACATGTGGCATTTCTAATCAAAGCATAACTAGAAAAATTATTAAAGGATGGATTCATAAGAGCCATTGACTATGTAGAATGGGTATCAAACATAGTTCCTATTTCCAAGGTAGATAAATCCATAAGAGTTTGCATGGACTTACAGAGACTTAAACAAAGCTTACCCAAAGGATGACTTTCCACTTCCAAACATAGACATGATTGTAGATCTTACGTTAGGATATGAGATGTATTCATTAATGGATGGATTTTCAGGATATAACCAAATTAAGATTTCTCCTGAAAACCAAGAAAAGACCGCATTCACATGCATGTGGGGAACATATTATTGGCATGTAATGCCATTTGGTCTCAAGAATGCAGAAACAACCTATCAAAGAGAAATGACTAAAATATTCCATGACATGATGCATAAAAACATGGAAGACTATGTGGATGATACATTAGCAAAATCAAAGGTAAGAACAACACATCTAGAAGATCTAGGAAAAATATTTGATAGAATGGAACACTTTCAATTAAGTATTAACCCAAAGAAGTGTGCATTTGGGGTATCATCAAGAAAGTTACTAGGATATAGTCTTAGCAAAAGGAATTGAGGTTGATCCAGAAAAAGTGAAAGCAATTCTTGAAATGAAACCACCTAGGAACATCAGTCAAATGAGGACGATTCAAGGAAAATTGCAATCTATAAGGAGATTTATATCCCAGTTAGCTGATAAGGTACAACCTTTCACAAAGCTAATGCAAAAAGGAGCTACATTCACATGGGATGAGAAATGTGAAACAAATTTTTCACAAGTCAAGGAATATTTGACTAATCCTTCAATCTTAATGGCTCCAATATATGGAAAATCATTGTTTTTACACATATCAGTGACATATACATCATTAGGAGTATTTATAGCACAAGAGGATGAAGCTAAGAAGGAAATATCTATATATTACATTAGCATAACTTTGGTCACCTATGAGTTGAATTATTCCATGATTGAAAATGTTAGGAATAACAGTCCATAATACAATTGAGAGGGAGGGTGAATCAGTTGTATGGAAGATTATTATACTTTAAAATTTAAGTAGTAGCAATATCAGATCTAATGAACACAATGAATGCCAACACAATAGCACAATATTTTGGTCTCGGGGAAACCCTGTTAAAGGTAAAAACCTTGGTGGGAATTAGCACCCACAAATGATGTACTAAGAGTATAGTATCCTTGTTAGAAGATTTAGCCCTGTTAGGGGCTTATTGAAACATTACTGTACATAGTCCTTATTAGAGGACAAACCTTGTTAGGAGTCAAGAAGAAAGGGATGGCTCACTACCCAAGGCTCACTACCCAAAGAAGGTTAAATCCACCTTCAAAACTCATTGTTCACAGCACAAGTGTATATGAAGAAATACATAATCTTTTGAACTGTTTGGCAGCAACTATGTTTTCTTGATTAGTCCCAATGAAGTCCACTAGTAAACCTCTACTCTACATACAATAGACACAAGCTCACAACTTTCACAATCTCTTTATATTATCTTTTTCCATCCATATCTTTTCCAAAGAAAAGACCTTACATTTATACCATATTACAATTCTCATGATCAGGATGGCCTAGAAGCCATTCCTAATTACAAATGATTACATAAATCCTTGCTAATATACACATGGTATCTAAAACAAGTATACAATGATTCCATTACAATAATTAAGGACTGGCATTCTTAATTTACATTTGCATAACAAAATGCACGCTACATCTCCTACGTCAGCTTCCAAATAAGTCTTTTCTAGAACACACACCACAATTGACGTCACCAAGAAATACATACCTTGCACTAACCAATGAACATCCTTCATTACCTTATCTTTTGTCCCTCAAGCTCACATACCTTGAATCCATATCATCTGGAAGATATACCAGAAACACAGAGACTAACTTTGTCATTTCTCACTATCACAGTTAGTGATCAGTCTTCACCAAAACATCTGTAACTCATGAAATATGAAATATTACATGATGCAATCTTGGATATAAGATCAAAACACCCTCTAGAACTCTCATCTATCTTTGTAGCATCTGAAACATCTGTACAGTGTTCGTACACTATGATAACCAACGTATTTTCCTCATAGAAACATATGTTGACATCAATGACTAAACATAGATGAAAAAAGTATGAGTGCCCATTCCGTAACATAGTGATTAAACATATTAAATATCTCAATCACCTCCCCATGCATTAGAAATATCCAACAATCTCCCCATTTGGAATTGATGTCAACATATGGGAAAAATCATCCCAAAGTTATATCAATCCAAAGTTCTGCAACCAAACAATCTCCCCATACAGTAGGGATTTTCTCATAGCAACACTCCCCCTTTGAAAACAATGGAAAAGTGTACCATGAGTCATCAATAGCTTTCAAACATATTTCTTCCATGATCACTCCCCCTGAGGAGTAGATCCCTACATCTAGTCCAGATTATGATAAGGCTCTGAAAACCTCTGGACTGATGCATCTCTGCATCATTTAATTCTGACTAGGAGGGGCTTGAACCCCCAGCATACCTCTGAGATATTCAAAGGTATCTTTTGGAAGTGGCTTTGTGAAGATGTCTGCAATCTGCTCTTTGGTACTAATATATTCTAATTTTATTTCCTTCTCTGCCACCTTGTTTCTCAAGAAGTGATATTTGATAGAAATATGTTTAGTCTTAGAGTACATCACCAGATTCTTTGACATATTCACTGTACTGGTGTTATCACAATGGATAACCACATGCTCATGAAAAGTTAGTCCTATGTCCTTCAACATTTGCTTCATCTAAACAATTTATTTCATCTTGTTTCTTACTTAGCCAAGAAACCAACTTTTTCCCAAGGAAAAATGCACCACCACTAGTGCTCTTTTTGTCATCAATGTTTCCTTCCCAATCAACGTCAGTATAAGCATGAATTACAAAACTGTCATTCGTATCATACCATAGGCCATAGTCAATTGTCCCTTTCAGATATCTAAATATCCTTTTCATAGCAACTAGGTGTGTCTCCTTTGGCTTTGCCTGATATCTAGCCACAATTCCAACAACATTAGCAATATCCGGTCTGGTATGAGCCAAATATTGTAATCCTCCAGCCATTGATCTGTACTTGGTCTGAAATACACACTAAGCTTCATCATTACATGATAGCTTATTAACTGGTCACTATTGGTGTTCCTACTAGTTTATAGTCTTCCATTCCAAACTTCTTTAGCATTTCTTTGAGATAATTAGTTTGAGAAATAAATATACCATCTTTTCTCTGATTTATTTGTAGTCCTAGAAAGAATTTCATTTCACCTATCATGGAAATCTCAAATTCACTTTCCATTTCTTTAGAAAATTTCTTACATAGATCATCATTACCTACAAAGATAATATCATCAACAAAGAATTCTATTATCAAGATTCCATCTTCAATAGTTCTTAAATACAAATTATTGTTAGCATTACCTTTTCTGAATCCAAGCCAAAGTAAATACTTGTCTAACCTTTCATACCAAGCTCTTGGAGCTTGCTTCATCCCATACAAAGCTTTCTTCAACCTATATACCATGTCTCCATCTTCACATAGAGGAAATCCATCTGGTTGTTCTATGTATACTTCTTCTTCAAGATCCCCATTCAAGAATGCATCCATCTAATACACCTTGAAATCTTGATGTGCAACATAAGCCAAGAATAATCTCACTACCTCTATTCTAGCAACAGGAGAAAATGTTTCTTCAAAGTCTATGCTTTCTTGTTGTTAATATCCCTTACATACCAGTCTTTGTTTATTTCTTACAACATTAACTTCTTCATTCATTTTGTTTCTGAAAACCCATTTTGTTCCTATTACATTTTTGTTTTTAGGTCTAGTAACCAATTCTCAAGTGTTATTCTTATTTATCTGATGTAGCTCTTCCTACATAACATTTATCCAAGATTCATCTCTATATGCTTCACCTGTAGTCTTTGGTTGAACTTGAGAAATCAAAAAAATTTCTTCTCTAGCTTTTGATCTAGTCATTACTCCTTTATTAGAATCACCAATAATTTGATTTTTAGGATGGTTATTCTTTGCATACCTCGAAGTCTTAGGAGCCTTACTTGTGTCAACATCACAAGTCTCTTTTTCACATTCTACCTCAACAAGTTCTTCTTCTTCTGCAAAAGAAGTAACCTCTTTGATCTTTGTAATCTAATTACTGTCATAAATTCTTTCTTGTATTTGGAACTTTTCATCTATCCTTACATTTTTACTTTCAATCATCTTTCTTAATCTTAGATTGAAAAATTTGTAGGCCTTGCTCTTGGTAGAGTAACCAAGAAAAATTCCTTCATCACTTCTAGCATCAAACTTTCCTATCTCATCATCTCTCTTGATATAACACTTACTACCAAATATTTAGAAGTATTTTATAGTAGGAGTATGATCAAACCATAATTCATAAGGAGGCTTACTTATACCTTCTCTGATTTGAATTCTGTTTAATGTATATACTGTTGTCCCAACAACCTCTCTCCAATGTACATGAGATACATTCCTTCAAGCAACATTTTCCTAGCAACATCAAGCATAGTCCTGTTCCTTTGCTCTACTATCCCATTTTGTTGTGGAATCCTAGGAGAGATGTCTGTCTCTTTATTCCATGCTCTTCACAGTATTAATTAAATAAGTCTGAAATAAACTCTCCACCTCTGTCTGACCTTAGACACTTAATCTTTAAACCTGATTCATTCTCTACTTTTTCTTTGAACAACTTGAATTTATCAAATGCTTCTAATTTTTCTTTCAAATAAGTAACCCACATCATTCTAGAAAAGTCATCAACAAAAAGTATGAAATACCTTTCACCATAGTATGATCTTGTCTTTGTAGGTCTACATAGATCTGTATGAGCCAAATGCAACTTTTGTTTTGATGTATAAGCTTTGCTTTTGTAACTGCTTCTAGTCTGTTTTCCCATAACACATTCTTTGCATACAGTGTTAGATGGTTTCACAATCTTCGATAGATCTCTTACTACATTAGCCATACTTGCCTTCACAATGTTATCAAAATTAACATGAAAAATATTATATGCCATAACCAACTGTCATCTACCTTCACAAAAAAACAAGAGGCTCCAGATGTATTTAATTCAAATACATTACCTCTAGATTTAGTACTGGTTACAATTAGCTTACTTGCTTTACTTCTGATAAAACATTTACCATTAAAAAAACTTAGTTGAAACTCTTTATCTATTAGTTGTCCAACACTCAACAAGTTGTGTTTCAGTCCATCAACAAGAAGCACATTATCTGTATTAGTCTTTCCATCCAAAGTAATAGATCCTACACCTATGATAGGTTTAGGAAGATTGTCTCCGAATCTCACAACACCACCATCATACTTCATTAATTTAAGAAACTTGTTTCTATCTCCAGTCATATGATGTGAACAACCACTATCTATTATCCATTCGGTTTTCTTGTCAACATGAGATACTAAAGCCTTTTCCTCATGCACTGGTTCATCTTTAATAACAACAAATCCAATCTCTTCATAATTTAAATCATCATCATCAGAAATGGCTTCACTAGCATAATAACATCCTTTATCCCTTTTAAACTTCGAGAAAGTAGGTTTGTACTTGTAATCACCTAAAATCGGGCTAGTAAAACCTAAGGCCCTATTTTCCCTAGTTCGGAATAATACCTTAACTATGTTAATTCGATCTTCGATTGTTGACATAATTCTCACAATTCGATAAAATCAATTCAATCTTCCCAAATCAAGCATTTATCACCAAGGTTTCAAGAAAAAAATCAAGTCAATTAACTCTAGGCCTAATTAATTAATTCAATCCCACCAAATGAATGGCTAGAGTTATTAATTAAATGAAAATCATAAATACCTCTTAAATCAACAAACACAACAAACACACTCTAATCATTAAGAGGCTCTGACATGGATCAAGGATCAAGCCAAGATGCATCTCAACCACTCCTCACAAATGCATCTCAACCGTTTAATTCCTCTTACAATCTATAAAAGAGAATTTTCAAAGGCTCACTCTTCCTTCTTAATTCTTGAGATTTTCGACCTTCCAATCCTTCCTAATGCTTGGATTTTTGAGACTTCTTGATCTCTGGATTTTGAACTCTCATGCTTTCCAATTCTTGAATTTCACTTCCTAATTGCACTCTAGCTCATTGATATCTTGGATTGGAGGCTTCATAATCTTTGGATTTTGAACTCTCTTCATAATATGTTTAATGCTTTGATCTTGATAGTTGTTCTTATGCTTTCATGCTTAATTCACATGCTTTAGCTAATTAAGAAATCTCTCAATTGGGTTATTTAGTAAAGAATTCATGTTTTCATGCTTAATTGTGGAGTATTTCTTAGATCTAGCTTAATTTCATACATGTTGCATTTGAATCTCTCATTTTAGTGTCACATTGTCACTATTTAAGGGTTAAATCTGAGAACTACTAACCCCTTATTTCATACTTTCACTAACTAGAGAGCAATAAGATGATTTCAGTTGTTAATTTCTATGATTTGTTTGATTAACCCTCCTAACAATTGATATAATGTCTTATTGAAGTGATGTGTTGCAAGTCAAGCTCACACACACATTTTTGGTGCCCACCGTGGGGCAATGCCCCGGATTTTCTAAAATTTCAAGCTTTTAAAACTGATTTTCATCGTGTTCTGTTTATCAGAGGATCGCATCTGGGAAACTCAGTCGCATATCAGATTTCCTAGATCACATCTAGGATTCTCGGATCGCATATGGAAGAACAGTCACATTTGGTAAATTCTAGGATCGTATCCAGTGATCTGGATCACATATGGATAATGGGATTGTTTTGGGAAATAAGATCATATCTGGGGAATTTTAGGATCTTATCTGGGAGTTTTAATTGCATTCTTGAGTTTTTTGACCCCTGACAATTTGGCTTGTTGATTTCTCTAGTTTTTGACAGCTTAACTGTGGTTTGTAGGACAAATGACAGAGACCCAAATAATAAAACTACTAACCATTGTTTGTAATTTTCTTTAAAAGGATGAAATGAACTTAATGCTTTTGTTTTTGAGCACCTAAATGCAATTTGATTTCACTTTGTAAATCAATCAGAGGAATATGCTCTTTTCCCCTTGAGGGAAAATTAGAAACTTAAAAATTGGCTTACACTTTGAAGTTGAATTGGGAAATGAATGCTAACACTTGCATATGTTTTGGATTTTCAATCTAAGCTAGGTGATTATGCTCTTCTCCTTCAAGGAGAATTAGAAATCCAGAACTTACAATTGCATATTCACTAATTGCATATTCACTTTCATTTAAAGCATTATCTTTTGAGAGCTCATGAATTTGGGATTTCTAACAAGCTAATGGGTGAATTTGATGTTTTTGTTTGATCTTGAAAAGCTTAATGGTGGTTTGCAGGTCATTTGTCAAAGACAAAATCAAACAAAAGACTACTAATGCTTGTCTTGCAGGTTGCCTCCAAAGAAATTTAAAAAATTCATGCTTGGTTTTCTAGGAATATTCACACAATTTGAGGTCAAGTTGCAAATCAATTAGAGGACTATGCTCTTTTCCCCTTGAGGGAGAATCAGAAACTCAAACATTGGCTTGTGATTTGGAAGCAAATTGGAGTAACTGGGTATTAATTTGCATGATGTGTTTGAGATTCTTGGTGTGAGGTAGGAGATTATGCTCTTCTCCTTTATGGAGAATCAAAAATCTAGAGCTTATTATTATTTATCCATTTTCTTTATTATACACCTTTAGAGGGCCTGCCGGTTGAGGAAAAAATCTCCCAGGAATGACCCAAGTGGGGAAAAGTCTTAAGCTGACTCTTCCACCCCACTATAAAATTTGATGCTTCCTTGATGCTAAAGCCTCGAAAGACATGATCTATTTTGTCTTGGGAGATTGATGATCAATCCCAATGATAGACTTTGGATTTTGTGTAGAGTGGATCTGCTTAAATCTCTCTTACGAGACTACATACTTTCAAGTTTCTATAGGGCTTACGACCTCAATCCTGCTCGCGGGACTATGGGAGATGGTTGTGAATGGATGCCTTCATTAAAAACCTTAAGTTAGATGATACCTGGATCACCATCGAAAGGTTGTTATCACTTGTGTGAGGCAAATAGTAATTTCCCCAAGACATCCACCATATCGAGCCCCCATCGATGTTAACACTCGGCTAATATGGCCTCCAATATCCATTGCGTGTTATTGGACTACTATATTCTGAGGAGTCTTTGGGTGTGTTCCTAAGTCAGTGAACAAGTGGTTTCAATCTCTACTTAGCATAAGACAGGATAGGTGTGTCTGATTAAAATGATTGCTCGTGTTCTAAATACAAATCCAAATAATTCCCCCCAATTGAACAAGCACAGAGCATTTACAAGCACCTGGCAGCCACTGGAATCTGATAGATATGACCCACTTTCCAAAATTCACTGAAATAGACAATTTCCTAACATCATAAGATCACATCCTAGGTTCCCAGATCGTATTCTGTATTCCAGATCGCATATGTTCAAATTTGGATCACATTTGGTAGTTACACCATTTCTCAGATTGCATTTGGTAACCATTACATTTCCTGAGTCACACCTTGTATATCCTGGATTGTAGCTGGGACTAAAAATTTTGCCAGTCACTTGTAGAGGATTGCATCTGGGATAATGAGCACTTTCGTACCTTCCAGAACCAAATTTTTTGCATTTTAGATACCCATTTGGCCCAATAGTAAGTTCCTATTGTCAAAACATAGCCATCTGATAACCATAAAGAGCCATCTTTGAGAACGTCTTGTCATCTTACATGGTCCAAATCTACATTGTCCAATTGTGGAGTTAGTTTATCCTATTAGCTACAACCAAGTTCTCAGCTCATAAATAGGGCACTTTGACACCCTTTGACGCTGAAACTTTCACATTATCAGACCTACTTACACTTTGGTTCCCAACTCACAAACATGGCACTTTGACACCCTTTGACATTGGATCCATAAAATGATTTCAAACCCACTATTGCATCCTTGGATGCACAATCAGACATTGCAAACAATCAGACCCACTTTAGACACAAGACACTCATTGGTTCCTCAATCCGGTTTTCATGGTTGTTACAAGACACAAAGATTACTATTTTGAAAAGAACCCGTTCTCGGATGGAATACCTTTGATTACATTGGAAATAGGAGAAACTTCAAGACTCAATCCCTTATACGGTACTACACCTAACACCACTCATACATCGACACCCGAACAAATAAACATGAACAACCAGGAAGATTTTCGATGGGACAAAAGATACCATGACCAAGATAATCAAGAAGAACATGGCAAACAAGAACAAAATAACCAAGGAGAGATACGATACCGTGACACATATTAGGATGATGATGACGATGACTATGAAGATCTCAGTGAGAAAGAATACCAAAGAGTTGTAAGCAACAAGTGATTCAACAAAATCCTTGAAAGAGATTTGGAAGAAAACAAAGAGAAATACTTCCTAGAACTCACTTCTCGAGGTGTGAAGTTATCAAAGGACTATGATGTAAGCCAACTTAAGAAAAAATAAGATCTTAGTCCTATGTCAATTCTAACAAGACAACTACTTGCCATGCAAGCAGAAACTCAAGAGCTTAAGAAATCAAAGGACAAACCAAAACAACAATACTCATTGGAGCACATATGTCCTTTCCCTTTTGACAAGGGACTCAAAATGATTCCATTTCCTAAAAATATCACAATACCAACATATGAAAAATACATGGAAAATTATGACCCTCAACATCATGTGAGGGAATTTTGCACAATCAGTATGGAGTTCATGCATGAGCAAACATATCTAATGAGATTATTTCCATGAAGTTTAGGTGGACAAGCTATGGATTGGTTCTCAAATTTACCTATAGGAATCAAGACATTTGATGAACTTTTGCAAAAATTCATACAACACTACTCCTACAACATCCAACACACAGTAACAATGTTGGATCTATGCAATACCAAGCAAAAAATAGGAGAATCATTCTTGAATTTCCTACAAAGATGGAGGAAAATATTTGCATGATATGCTCGACAGATACCTAAAAATGAAAAAATGGACATCTTTATTAACAACTTGGTTCCTGAAATGAATTTTCCAATACAATTGCAAGGACCTCCAAGTTTTGACAAAATGATAGATAGTGCCATCAAGATTGAGGAGGTCTTGATTAAGAAGGGTGACATCACTATCAACAAGGAAAACAAAGACAAGTACTATCCCACCAAAGATAAGTATAAATATGGAAACAAGAACAAACATGTGGTTAATGATGGAGTGGTTGATACTCCTAATCCAAAACCTAAACTAGATGTTTTCAATCTCATGACAAGTCTTCAAACAAGCAAGAATCTGAATCCTACTGTGACACCAATGGCAAGCAAGACTTTCAATAAACCTCCTATTCGAACAGAGCCTTGGGCAACGAGGCCTAAGAGAACATTCACACCATTGGGAGATACCTTGGAAGTGGTCTTAAAGTTAGTCTTGGATAACAATTTCATCACGATTCCTGATTCTAAACCTTGGGAACTAGAAGTAAAACCCAAGTGGTGGAATGATAACGATTACTGTGATTTCCATCGCAACAAAGGACACAAAACCAAAAATTGTATGAAGTTGAGACATGTTATTCAAGACCTAATTGAAGAAGGAAAAGTCAAGGTGGATGGACATCACACAAACAATGATCATAAGGCATTTCAAACTCCCTTTCCAAGCTATGAAAAGGGAGAGTCTTCCAAGAGTAACAAAATTAACTACACATATTCTGATAATGACAATGTAATCCATATGGTGGAACCATGCAAACACTCCATCAATATGATCACTCTAAAGGGAGTAAAAAACAAAACTGAATCTTCCAATGCCATAACGCGAAGTCAAGCTAAGCTCACTCTCAAAGGAGCTTCTACATCTAACACACCAACTACGACTACAACAACATCTAAGAAAGTGGTATTACCTCCAAAGTTTAATCTTGTGGAATAGTTACAAAAGACATCCGCTCAAATATCTATCCTAGAGTTGTTGAAAATCTCCCCTAGTCATAGGGAGATTCTTGATCAAGCCCTACTTAGCACCAATGTACCGAAAGATCTAGATGTGGATAGATTCCAAACTATGGTTGGTCACTTAAATTCCCCACATTACTTATCTTTTTTTGAAGATGATGGTAAATCATTGAACCAATCACATAACCAACCTCTACATTTAGAAGTCCTCATTCATAAACACCGTGTCAAATGTGTCTTGATAGATGGAGGCACTAGTTTGAACATCTGGACATATAACTTGATAAAACAGTTGGGCTTCTCAGAACATGCAATTGATCTTGGAAGAAAGATAACTATCAAGGCTTATGATGAAGAAGAAAGATCATCCAAAGGATTAGTTGTTCTACGTATAAGAGTGGGACCAGTGGAGAAAGATGTCTTATGCCAAGTTCTTGATCTACCCCTAGCATACAATATTCTTCTTGGAAGGCCATGGATACACTCAATGCAAGCTATGCCTTCTACTTACCATCAATGCCTAAAATTTCCTCATAATG
Source organism: Chamaecyparis obtusa (assembly GCA_027943335.1). NCBI lineage: Eukaryota > Viridiplantae > Streptophyta > Pinopsida > Cupressales > Cupressaceae > Chamaecyparis > Chamaecyparis obtusa. The sequence continues at coordinate 902,728 of BSBK01002115.1, forward strand.
GAGTGGAGGTTACTATTCCAATGGAGACCACATACACTTGCAATAATCTCAAGAAAATAGAAAGCGTGGTTCCTCACAACAAGGAAAGCTCTAATAAAGCGGAAACATACAAAGAAATAGTTTTGAAAAGCTTTGCTAAAAAGATCAACATCCAAGAAACAAGCATGGGAGAGTACAAGATGGACCCCACAATATCTTTAATAGATCTTCCCATATCTCCTAGAATACAAGGAAGACCTTCATCAACATTTACACCATCCAATGGTAGTGCTCTAACTATATATGAAGGAACCAGAATGGTCAAAGAAAAAGTATCCCTTGAAGAAGAAAATGAAGAAAAGGCTATTTTACATTGGCTTTATAGAGAACCTGAAGAAGATGGAAATGTCAAACATGTCAAGATAGCTCCAAAAAAATATGGAAAGGGATATGAAATCATGAAAGAAATGGGATACAAAGGAAAAGGACCCTTGGGACAAAACAAACAAGGACTTGTAGAACCTCTACACATGGATTTTAGAAATCCTAAATACAAGACTGGATTAGGCTTCAAAGAAGCAAGATTTCATCCTACAGTAGAAAGGGCTCCTATATTTGATAGATCAGGAGACTCAGATGACAAAGAAGAGGTAGAAGGACAACCTATTTCCTATGAAAGGTTGCTGCTCTTACAGGGAGACCCATTATCAGAAATTGGTACAAATCTTAGACAAGAACCAAATGAAGAACAAATAAAAGAATATGAAGAAGAACAAGAACAAGGGCTTCCTATTTTTGACACCTCATTTTGATGAGGAACCATAAATGATGACTCTACAAGAACCATTGCAAGAAGAGGAGAACCATGCTCATGAAGAAGATGAAGTACCCATGACTTTTGCCCACTTCTTGGGGGTTTCAGATTATAGTCAGGTGGACTCACATGAATATGAATGGGATGTCCTTTTTGATGCTATCATGGACATAGAGATAGATGTGATACACAAATTTTTTGCTAGAGTCTTGATTGAAGAAGGAGAGAGTTCTAATGGTAGACCACTAGAGTTAGATTGGCATAACACTAACATGAACTCTAATAATAATGAACACGACTCTAATAATCCTAACATCTATTTAAAAGAAAACTTAATAGAAGATATCTTGTGAGTTAATGAATTTGATAATAATGTGGTGCTGTCTCTTGAACCTACTAAATATTTGTCCTTAAAATACCCTGAATTGATAGACTAGGATGAGCCTACAAATACAAGCCTATTATCTTTTGACAATGACTATGCCATAGCTTGTTATCTAAATGCTTGTGAACCCTTCCTTTCTTCCACTAGTGTAAAGAGTGAAACTATGACTAAGGAGGATATGAAGTTTCTCAGTCTTAAAATGAAAAACAAAAAGAACAATAGATCTGATGGTGAAAACCACCTAGTGGCAGTATCAGATCCTAAAAGAGAAAAATAAAAAGATGTATCTGATGGTGAAAACCTCCTAGAGGCACCAAAGGATGGGATTCTTGATATCCTCCCAGATCACTTTCAAGAAAGATCATCAATTTTGATTGAACCAACACAACCCATTAATTTGGGAACAACAGAAGCTCCTTAGTTAGTTCACATTGCTCAGTTGTTGACAGAAGAGGAAAACATCTAATTCACCAATTTATTTAGAGAAAAGAAGATCAATTTTTCTTGGTCTTATTTGGATATGCCTAGATTGGACATAGACTTAATCATGCATCACTTGTCTATTTCACTTGATATAAAACCAGTAAAGAATAAACTCAGAAAGATGAATCCACATGTGGCATTGCTAGTAAAAGTAGAATTGGAAAAACTGTTGAAAGATGGATTCATTAGAGCTATTGATTACGCAGAGTGGATCTCAAACATAGTTCCTATTTCTAAGGAAGATAAGTCCATCAGAGTCTACAAAGACTTTAGAGATCTCAAAAAGGATTTCCCTAAAGATGATTTCCCACTTCCAAACATTGATATGATTGTAGATCTAACAGATGGCTATGAAATGTATTCATTGATGGATGGATTTTCAGGATATAATTAGATCAAAATTGCTCCTGAAGACCAAGATAAAACAACATTTACATGTGCTTGGGGAACATACTGTTGGAATGTGATGCCATTCAGTCTTAAGAACACAGGTGCAACTTATGAAAGAGAAGTGACCACGATATTCCATGACTTGATGCATAAGAACATGGAGGACTATGTAGATGACACCTTGGTTAAGTCAAAGATAAGAGCTACACACATAGAAGACCTAAGGAAGATCTTTGATAGAATGGAACAATTCCAATTAAGACTTAATCCTAAGAAGTGCGCATTTGGTGTGTCATCTGGAAAACTATTAGGGTTCATAGTTTCAGCAAAGGGAATTGAAGTGGATCCAACAAAAGTAAAAGCTATTCTAGAGATGCAACCACCAAGGAACATTAGTCAAATGATAACACTACAAGGCAAGCTACAATACATAAGAAGATTCATCTCTCAACTAGCAGATAAAGCACAAGCTTTCACAAAGTTGATGTGGAAGGGAACCACATTCACTTGGGATGAGCAATGTGAAGAAAATTTTATCCAAGTCAAGAAATATTTGATGAATCTTCCCATTCTAATGGCACCAATTTATGGGAAACCTCTATTTCTCTACATATCAGCTATAGATACATCATTAGGAGTATTTCTTGCACAAGATGATGATACTAAGAAAGAAAGAGCTATATATTACATCAGTAGAACTTTGGTGATATTTGAGTTGAACTATTCAATGATTGAGAAGGCATGCTTAGAAGTGGTGTTTGCATCTCAAAAACTTAGGCACTATATATTAGCACACAAGGTGAAGTTGGTGGCTAAAATTGATCCACTCAAATACTTGTTGAATAGAGTAATGCTAATAGGAAGACTAGCTAAGTGGGTCCTAATCCTAAGTGAATTTTATATTAAATATGTGGATAGAAAAGCCATTAAAGGAAAAGTGATTGTTGATCAACTTGTAGAAACACCATTACCAGATGCACTTGATAGAACACTCCTCGAAAATGTATTTCGATGGTTCCTTCACATAGCAGGGATCGGGAGTTGGATGCTTATTCATCACACCACAAGGATATAAGATTCCCAAGGCATACAAAATGATTTTTCCATGCACCAAAAATATAGTAGAGTATGAAGCTCTTGTGAATGGGCTCAAGCTTGCAATAGAGTGGAAAATCATTAAATTACACATCTATGGAGATTCACAACTTATTATCAATCAAGTGAATGGTGACTATCAGACTAAAGATGAAAAGCTCATGCCCTACAAAAAAATGGTAGATGACTTGAAAAAGTACTTCATCTTCATTACATTTCAACAAATTCCAAGATCAGAGAATAGAGAAGCTGATGTGATGGCTACTTTAGCATCTATGTTACAACTGGAGGAGCATCAATTTCGCTATGACTTCCTAGTGGAAGAACTCCATTTCCTAGCTTATGACTCACCTGAATCCCAAATTATTTGTGCCCTGGAAACCCAAGTGTTGTCCATATATGCCCATATCTACTCCTATCTTAAATACCAAACAATTCCTGAAGGCTATTCTATAAATGAAAAGAGATCCCTCATAAGAGAAGCATCGTGTTACGTAATCATCACTAATGACTTGTTTAGACGTAGTCTAGATGGCACGCTTCTTAGGTTTTAGAACATGAAGAGTCAAATCACGTATTAAAGGAAGTTCATGAAGATGTGTGTGGATCACACTCGAATGGTTTTTCATTAGCAAAGAAACTTTTAAGAGTTGGGTATTATTGGCCCACTATGGATAAAGATGCCATCCACTTTGCAAAAACTTGTAAGAAATTCTAGATCCATGGCAACCTGATACATGCACCAACTAGAGAGCTGATTCCCTTCATAACACATTGGCCATTTCAGCAGTGGGCCTTTGATTTGGTTGGTCAGATTTACCCTAAATCATCAAGCAGACATAAATACATCATCACCACAACTGAGTATTTCACAAAATGGGTGGAAGCTGTCCCACTGTCTATGCAACTGGAAAACAAGTTTCCATGTTTATCTTGAACTACATCATCTTCTATTATGGCATACCCTTGTTGATTGTGACTGACAATGGGGGTCAATTAAAAAACAAAGACATACATGAGTTGTGTCTTCAATTCAAAATCACTCAGCACTGTTCCTCGATCTATTACCCTCAAGATAATGGATAGGCTGAAGCATCAAACAAGAATATTATGAAAATCTTGCATAGGACAGTAAACAAATTAGGAAGGGATTGCATTTGCAAATCAATCCAGCATTGTGGGCTTACAGAACAAGCATTAGAACACCAACTGGCACAACTCCTTTTGCACTAGTTTATTGATTAGAGGTAGTATTACCAGTTGAGGTAGAGATTCCATCACTGAGGGTATCATTGAAACATCCAGTTAGCGATGAGGATTATAGAATCTCTAGATTGCAAGAGCTTGAATTGATAGATGAGTGCATGCAATAGGCATTTGATCACCTTAAAGCTTATCAAAAGAGGATGTCAAGAGGATACACCAAGAAAGTAAAACCAAGAAATTTTTAGATTGGAGATCTAGTCCTAAGAGAAAATCCTAAGAATCAACAGAATCGAGAACAAAAAGGGAAGTTTGAACCCAACTGGCTAGGTCCCTTTGTCATTACATCAGCATTTGGATCATGAGCCTATCAATTGGCTATGCTTGAAGGAGATGTTTTACTAGATCCTATCAATACCCTACATCTAAAAAGGTTTTATGCCTGACATTATTGAGATGGCTCCTGTACAGTGAAAAGAGTCCTGAGAAAAGTTCAAAAATAACAAATATGGATCCTGAAAAAAATAAAAAACAATGGAAAAAGTCCTAAAAAAATGACCATCTTGGTGAAAACCTAGCAAATAGGCACCTTGGTGAGTCCAAAAAAATTGAAAAAGAGAAAAATGCAAAAAAAATAGAAAAATAAAAAAGAACAAAAAAATTGGAAAGAGAAAAAGTGTCTTGGTGAAAACTTGGTAAACAAGCACCATGATAGCAAAAATAGAAAAGGTTTGGCCAAGTGGTGAAAACCTGGTAAACAGGCGCTACTTGTAATCAATGCTCCATCTATCAAGGCAACACTTGCGCATTTGGCCTATGTAAATATCAGTTTGTATATATCTTTCAGTCACTTTCGTGACGTGCCAAATCCTAAGAGAACTGTCAGAAAATTGTACCTTCCTAAGACTGGAATCTATCCACATTAGGGTCCAAGGTAAACTATTTTCCCTAGGGGGCATTTGATCAAGATCACATTTTTTGACAGGATGTCGAGTCCGCAATTGACAATAAACTACGAACAACAGTATTTTTCAATACCACCCTATTCCGCAATTGACAATAAACTATGGACAAAGGTATTTTCAAATGCCAACCACTGGACCAAAATGTGTTTCTCAACACAATGTCTTGGTGAAAGAGTGTTTATAAAAACTAAAAATAGGTGAGACACTTATGGATGAAGAAAAATTGATGATTGATGATAATTCTTATGCATGTGTTTGCAAGATTAATCAAGAGTGTTTTTCAACACTATAATCACAACTGTCTATTTATTTTAAGAAAATACAATGATCATGTTAAAAGGATAATGAACTTTTCTTATTATCAATTTTTGATTGTTATGTTTCCTTGAGTGAATCGATGATGTCTCTTGACTAGAGAAACAAGGATTGGGGGCATGACATTTTCTTTGTCTTCTATTTGTGGTAATAAATCCAATGATCTAGGGTGATCATGTGGAATGGGTGTCTACTATAAGTGCCTCCATCACGATTGGAACACAATGTATACCTCGACCTATTTCCTATGAAATCCTTAGTGAGGTTAGATTTATTTCCTTGCCTATTTAAAAAATAAAAAAGATAAACTACTTCTTAGTAAGGTGCATGGTAAATCGGATTATACCCTAGGATATGAATACAGAAAGAAAGGTCATTGCGGGTATATATTTACACATTATGCATCAGAAAAGAAATAGTTTATATAAAAAAGTAAGTAATTGATGAAACATTATAGCTATGTGCTTCAGTGTTTAGGTTATCTTTCAACATGACAAATAAAAAGGAAGTATTCATATTTTCAGGATTGCTAAATCTATCAGTGAAAATTGTAAGTTATCCTAATGAGGTCCTGCTAAGAAAGGCTCTATGATGAAAAACAATCCATTTTGAATAAACAGTGACTATCCTAGGTGTCTTAGTCTAGGTGCATTTCATTAGTTAATTGCATTAGGGTTCATTTTAGTTGCATATCATATTAATGTGCATTAGGTTCATTTAGATGCATTTCATTGTCTTTAGTTGCATTGAAATTTATTTTTAAATTACATTCATTTTAATATAGTTGCATTCATTTTAAGTTGCATAAGCATGAATGTGTGGATTAAAATATTTGAAACATTGATATAAGCTTAAAATCTATCTAAAACATTTTGATATGAGCTGAAAATTCTAGAAGCATTAACCATTTGACATGTGTGACCAAGTACATCATGAAATCATAAAGAAACTAAAACTGAATTGACTTAGTATAAATCACTGAGATCCATTAGCATTCATAAATCCATTTCATATCATAAAACCATTTGTAGAATGCATCCACATTCATTCATACACAAATAAAAGTGAGATGTCCATACATTGTATCACAATACATCTCGTGCATCCATATCCATACATGAAATACAGTTGCATCCATACATACATAAAAGCTTTGGGAAAATAACAAAAATGTGAACATATATCAGTGAAATATATAATGACATCATTTTATCATCACCTAATCTAATCACGACCAAGTATGACCATCACATCAATATCCAAAGCATAAAACGAATGTCATATATTCAACATGTGCAAAAATTAAAAGTCATTAGAGATCAAATATCAGTATGATAGAAACAAGATAACATCAAATTAGATAAACCATCAAATGACAGGATCAACATAAGCATCAATATATCATTAGAAATATCCATGATAGAGTATCAAGAATGTCCATAAGTAAGAATCAAAGTATCAAATCATCAATATATCAAAGCATTAGTGAATCAGAGTATCAGTATATCAGAACATGAGACAATGTATCAACAAATAAACAAAGTCCGGAGGACATGACAGTGTATCGATAAAAAATGGTACAATATACATGATATCCTTAGTGGAGTACAAAATACATCAGTGCTACAAAATATGAATATCTAGAGGTCTACACCTCACTGGACCCCTCATCCTCTATTGGAGGATTGGGAGGGGGTGCATCTGCTCTGCTAGGTGGTGGTGGAGGAGGCATGGCTCCCTCAGACTGCTAAGCTATCACTGAATATAGGGGCACTCTTTGAGTAGCAGGAACCACAACAAAATACAAATTGAAATAGTAGGTGGCTCTTTGTCCCTGGTGAGTGGCGGTATGCACATCTCTATCCTACTCAGCCCTCAGTTGCGCTAGCTTTGTATCCCTATGCACCCTCAGTTGTGCATCTCTATCTGCTCTTAGCTTCCCTATCTGTATATCCCTCTCTAATCTGAGCTAGGTCAACTGTGCATCTCTCTCTGCTAACTGCGCTTTGAGGATAGCTATCTCCACTCTCAAGGTAGCACGCTCTTGCTCACATTGTGACAGCCTATCTCCATCACCACCCGTAGGAGGATCTTGAGGTGCCTGCTACTGCCGCTAATCTCAATCCCCTTCTCTTGCAGCCCTCTATGCGTGCTCATCTCTATGTAGTAAAGGCCATGTATCCCTCTGAGGAGGAGTGAGCCACAATCTCTGTTGCCTCTGTTGACTAGAATCCCCCCCAGAGGCCCACCATTTGATGCTCCCTCCACCTCCACCCCCACCTCTATCATCTCCTCCATATCCATCTCTTCTACCTCCATGGGCTCCATCTCTCCCTCCATCTCGCCCTATCCCCCTGTCTCCACCTTGAGCAACTTGGCCCCGACCACCACCATCATCCTTAGGATCATAATCTAGTGCGTCCTCAATACACGAGATGGCCTCCTCAGGAGAAGAAAATCGGGGATATGGGTGTCTCAGATAATGAGCATGGTAATCATTTGTAACTCTAGCATCATGTACATCTACTTGTATGTTTGAATCTACATGTGCCATCTGGGAGATCTCATGCATGACAGTATCATATACCAATCTGGCTCCCCATCGGGCCTCCTCACTCCTGATCTGTGCATAAATACATGTCTCATAAGACATGCCTTGTACTCGGCCATATTGCTGGCATATGCACGTGATCAGGAACCTCTCAATAATATAATGTGTCCTGCCCACCAGGTACCTACTCTAAAAGAAATATGGCACTGCCTCATGTCTGATGGCTAGGCCTCACAATCTACATAGGGGCACCATACGACATTCGTGACATCATCTAAAAGACAATGCCAATACTCTAACTTGCCCAGATGGGGCTATTGTATGAGACCTGAATACATGAAAATATAAGACAGTTTGGCGTCGCGGTGCCTATCCACTATGGGCTGTGTGACAGGGATATGCTCCCACACCCATATCTGCAAAACTACACTACCAATAGTCATGGACCGCGAGTGCTGATACACGATCTCATGAAGTTCATGGTACATGTGAGAAAGGATACAACTACCCCATGCATATCTACCAAGTGACTGGATCATCTGACTGATCACCCTGTACCAGCCACACATGAAGCCATGCTAACCCTGATCAGGCATCAACAAACCACCTATCAAACCAACTAAATACACAGGAAGAGGGGCATAGTTGGCGACCATGTGGTCCCAACTCAGATATCGAACCATGATGGTGCAATCATGGAACAATCTCTTGGCATCTGCAATCGCCACCGACCCAGATGCCTCATACTCTATTTGGGTGCCCATGACATACACATGAAGAATCTGCCACATGTCCTCTGGTGTGATGGTCATCTCACCCATGGGTAAATGAAAGGTGCTATGCTCAGAGTTCCACCTCTCTGCCAGTTCTGTCAGTAGACCATGATTTACTTGAATGTCGGGTAAATGCACCAAACTCTACAAGCCGCAACATAGCACTACTCGCTGATCCTCCTGACACAACTGATTATGTAAAGCTAGGACGTAGACAAGTCATAGGGATCTAAATGACACAACATCAAAATCAGTTTGCACAATAGAAAATAGGGGCACTATCTCAACATTAGAAAAAAGTAGTTGGCCGAAAAAGTTGCTTAAAGTGCAAAAAGACAAGTACAATTGGCTCAAAAATCAAGAAAACCAAAAATGATCTAGAACTCCCAGAAGTGACTCAAGAAATATAGGATGCGATCCTAAAATTGGGTATGATCCAGGAAATCCCGAATGTGAATTGGGAAATCTGGGAGGTGATTCGGGATGCCAGACACAACTCTGTAACTAAAAAAGGGAAAAAAGTTTGAATTTGCTTGAATTTTATCGGATACGAACCAGAGGGGTTCGATCTAGGAAATCTAGGATATGATTCGGAATGCAGGATGCAAAACAGGTTTGACCAGATGCGATCCCGCATCTGAGATGTGATTGAAAATAAATCTAGCTATAAAATGCTTAAAAATGCATGAAATTCAAATTTTTCAAATTAACAAGATTCGTTATAGGGGACTCACAAGTGTTGCGTAGTGTCGTGGTCAATCGTGTCACCTCACCATCTCAAATTAGTGCTTCTCCGTTGGGAACACCATTGTCACTCAGAGCTCAGTAAAAAGTCAAAGGGTAAAAGTAAAAATGAATAGTAAAAATGGACTTTTAAACCTATTTAAGCCTCTCGAGAGCCCCGGAACCCTAAAGGACAATTAATGATAAGAGGCTTAATATCGGGACCAAAATTGAAATAGGTGATTTATATCACCCAGATGTAGTAAAAATAGAGTTACAAAGCAAAGTCAACTTTTTGAATGTAGAAGTCAAACATGATCAAATTATAGTCAAACAAGGGCAAAATGAGCAGAAAGGATACCGTCAGCAAGGCATATCAGTACCGTAATAATTTTCAATCAAATCAATGGTCAACAAAAGTCAAACTTTAGTCAAACATACTTAATGAGAGCTAAACAAAGCGCAATTAATGCACATAAAGCTTGCCATAAGCTATAAAAAGTGATTTTCTCACTAAAGCATCAAATTTCAATGACAGGATATTGCTTAAACACAAGTCAAACTTGGTCAAATCTCTCAAATCCTTGGTCAAACTTGGTCAAATAGTGTTTCTTTAACACTAAAATTGATCTAAATGGCTTGATAACACTTTCCAATCAATCTACGCTTGATCCATTATCATTTCAATCACCGCAATTCTTTCTAAATGCTTGAAACCAATGATTTTATTCGAATTCATTCTAATTTCGGTCCTGAGGGGGCATGATGATACTGTAATTCAAATGGTTTGAATTAAATTCTTCAACATCAGGGGCATGACAGTTTTCTTCAATTAAGTTGAGGTTGTTAATCTATACGACATTAATCAATTTCATCACTTCAAATCAAATTGGTTACTTGTCAGCATGTTCAAATTTAACTAAAATTTCTTTTCAAAATCTCCTATCAGTTTTCATTGAATCAAGCTCAAAATCGATAGTGTCAATTCTCGTTCAATCAAGGTTAGAATTGATGACCTTTCGAATCAAGTAGGATTTCGTTTGATCAAGCTCTGAATTCTCAAATTCAGAGTAGTTCTTGTTACTGCTCTCTAAATCTCCTTAAAAGCAGAGTGGCCCTTACCGCTCTCTAAATCACTTGAGTGCAGAGTAGTTCTCATTGCTATCTAAATCTGCATGAATCATGCTTTAAAATAGATTTTCTTTGAATCCTTGTGTTGTTCGCAAAGAAATTCAAAGAGGGGCAAATGTAATCACCTAAAATTGGGCTAGTAAAACCTAAGGCCCTATTTGCCCTAGTTCGGAATAATATCTTAACTATGTTAATTCGATCTTTGATTGTTGACATAATTCTCACAATTCGATAAAATCAATTCAATCTTCCCAAATCAAGCATTTATCACTAAGGTTTCAAGCAACAAATCAACTCAATTAACTCTAGGCCTAATTAATTAATTCAATCCCACCAAATGCATGACTAGAGTTATTAATTAAATGAAAATCATAAATACCTCTTAAATCGACAAATACAACAAACACACTCTAATCATTAAGAGGTTCTCACATGGATCAAGGATCAAGCCAATATGCATCTCAACCACTCCTTACAAATGCATCTCAAGCGTTCAGTTCCTCCTACAATCTATAAAAGAGATATTTCAAAGGCTCACTCTTCATTCTTAATTTTTGAGATTTTAGACCTTCCAATCCTTCCTAATGCTTGGATTTTTGAGACTTCTTGATCTTTGGATTTTGAACTCTCATGCTTTCCAATGCTTGAATTTCACTTCCTAATTGCACTCTAGCTCATTGATATCTTGGATTGGAGGCTTCATAATCTTTGGATTTTGAACTCTCTTGCTAATATGTTCACTCCTAATGTTTAATGCTTTGATCTTGATAGTTGTTCTTATGCTTTCATGCTTAATTCACATGCTTTAGCTAATTAAGAAATCTCTCAATTGGGTTATTTAGTAAAGAATTCATGTTTTCATACTTAATTGTGGATTATTTCTTAGATCTAGCTTAATTTCATACATGTTGCATTTGAATCTCTCATTTTAGTGTCACATTGTCACTATTTAGGGGTTAAATATGAGAGCTACTAACCCCTTATTTCATACTTGCACTAACTAGAGAGAAATAAGACGATTTCAGTTGTTAATTTCTATGATTTGTTTGATTAACCCTCCTAACAATTGATATAATGTCTTATTGAAGTGTTGTATTGTTGGTCAAAAACTCACACACATAGTACTTAGGAACTCTTGTAGGACATCTAGATGTAAAATGACCTACCTTATTGCATGAAAAACATTTCAAGGGTAACCTACCTTCAAATTTTCCCTTACCTCTCTTTTCTCTTCTAGAAATTAGTGCAACAAGTTCATCCATCTTTCTTTCTTCTGCCATTATCTATTCCCATTCCTCAACATACTCACCAAGATCCTCTTTTAGGTCTTCACTGCTGGTGCTTGGAAGTGCAGACATCTTCTTGTGTGTAGATGCCTTGAATGTAGATTCCACTTTAGGTACTGAATCTCCCATTTCAGTAGCCTCAAAGGTAGTTAGCTTTGCAATCAACATCTCTCTGCTGACATTCAGAGTTAAGGGTATAGTCTCTTGAATAGACATAGATTGAACTTGTATACATGTGTCAATGATCTAAGGATCTTTGCAACAAATTCTTCTTCATCATAAGTGCCTGCACAATTTCTTATTCCAACCACAACTTCTGTAACCCTTTGAACATAAGCCCTAATACTTTTGTCATCCTTTATTTTCATCTTCTCCATCTTGGTTTTCTAGTTTTGTAACTTTTCTTGCTTGGTATATTTGTCTCCTTCATATAATGCTTCTAATATTTTCCAAATCTCATATGCTGAATCCAAGTCTTTTACTTCAGTAAACTCACCTTCAAATAGTGCACTTATCAGTGCTTCCCTTGCGACCATGTTGTATGAGAATACCTTCTTTTCATCATCAATAGCTGATGGAAAATCACTCTTAGTCTTTATAGCCACCTTATTCTTTCTGATCAACCAATAGTCGATGCCCAAACATAGTAGATGAGTTTGCATCTTGTTCTTCCAACTATCAAAGTTTTCAAGATCAAATTTTGGACCATCCTTCCTATGGAGTGTCATCTCCAAGATCACCTCAAGTTGTTAAGCTTTCTCTCTGAGAACCAAAAGCTTTGATACCAATTGTTGGGAATAACAGTCCATAATACAACTGAGAGGGGGGGGGGGGGTGAATCAATTATATGGAAGATTATTAAACTTTAAAATTTAAGTAGTAGGAATATTAGATCCAATGAACACAATGAATCCCAACATAATAACACAATATTTTGGTCTCGGGGAAACCCTGTTAAAGGTAAAAACCCCGGTGGGAATTAGCACCCATAAATGATGTACTGAGAGTATAGTATCCTTGTTAGAAGATTTAGCCCTGTTAGGGGCTTATTGAAACATTATAGTACATAGTCCTTGTTAAAGGAAAGACCTTGCTAGGAGTCAAGAAGAAAGGGAGGGCTCATTGACCAAGGCTTACTACCTAAAGAAGGTCAAATCCACCTTCAGAACTCACTGTTCGCAACACAAGTGTATATGAAGAAATACACAATCTTTTGAACTGTTCAGCAACAACTGTCTTTGCTTGATCAGACCCAATGAAGTCCACCAGTAAACCTCTACTCTACATACAACATACATAAGCTCGCAACTTTCACAATCTTTTTATATCACCTTTTCCATCCATGTCTTTTCCAAAGAAAAGACCTTAAATTTATACCATATTACAATTTTCATGATCAGATTGGCCTATAAGCCTTTCCTAATTATAAATGATTACATAAAACCTTGCTAAGATACACACGATATCTAAAACAAATATACAATGATTCCATTACAAAAATTAAGGACTGACATTTTTAATTTACATTTGCAAAACAAAATGCATGCTACATCTCCTGAGTTGGCTTCCAAATAAGTCTTTTCTAGAACACACACCACAACTGACGTCACCAAGTAATTTGTACCTTACACTAACCAATGAACATCCTTCAATACCTTGTCTATCATCCCTCAAGCTCACATACCTTGAATCCATATCATCTGGAAGATATACCAGAAAGATAAAGACTATCTCTGTCATTTCTCACAGTCACAGTCACTGACCAGTCTTCACCAAAATATCTGTAACTCATCCAATATGAAATATTACATGATGTGATCTTGGATATAAGATCAAAACACCCTCTTGAACTCTCATCTATCTTCGCAGCATCTGAAACATCCGTACAATGTCCGTACACTGTGATAACCAACCTGTTTTCCTCACAGAAACATATATTGACAAAACATAGATGACAATAGTATGAGTGCCCATTCAGTAACATAGTGATTAAACATATTAAATTTCTTAACCACCTCCCCATGCATTAGCAATATCCAACAGAAAAAGCATGCATAGCAGTAGTATTTGTATCTCAAAAGCTCATGCATTACATGTTGACACACAAGGTGAAGCTAGTTGCTAAGATAGATCCACTTGAGTATCTTTTGAATAAGGAAACATTGACATGAAGACTAGAAAAATGGGTCTTGGTACTAAGTGAGTTTGATATTAAGTATGTTGATAGAAAAGCCATTAAAGGACAAGTGATAGCTAATCAACTTGCTGAAACACCAATGATAGATGACATGTCGTTACATATAGAATTTCTTGATGAAGCAATCATGCGCTTAACAGAACATTCATGGAAGATGTATTTTGATGGCTCTTTCACACAACAAGGATTAGGAGCTAGATGTTTATTCATTACCCCACAAGGATACAAGATCCAAAAGGCATACAAAATTATATTCCCATGCACAAACAACATAGCAGAGTGTGAAGCCCTAGTGAATGGACTGAAGCTCGCAATAGAATGGAAGATAATTGAATTACACATTTATGGAGACTCACGACTTATTATCAATCAGGTCAATGGTGACTATCGAACAAAGGATGATAAGATAATTCCTTATAAAAGAATGGTGGATGACTTAAAGAAATATTTTTTCTTCATCACATTGGAATAGATTCCAAGATCAGAAAATAGAGAAGCATATTCGATGGCTACTTTAGCATCCATGTTACAACTAGAAGAGCATCAATTTTGCTATGAATTCCTGGTGGAAGAACTCCCCTTTCTAGCCTATGAATCACTTAAATCCCAAAATATATGTGCCATGGAAACTTGAGTTTTATCCATATATGCTCATACCTATTCCTATCTAAAAGACTAAACATTCTCTAAAAACTATTTGAGAAATGAAAAACAATGTCTCATAAGAGCAACATCGCATTATATAATCATTACTAACGACTTGTATAGGCATTCTCTAGATGGTACACTACTTAGATGTTTAGAAAATGAAGAGTCAAATCATGCATTAAAGGAAGTTCATGAAGGTGTGTGTGGGTCTCACTCGAATGGCTTTTCATTAGCCAAGAAACTCTTGAGAGTGCAATACTACTGGCCTACAATGGAGAAAGATGCAATTCAATATTATAAAACATGCAAGAAATGCCAAGTACACAACAACTTGATACATGCTCCAGCTAGGGAGATAATTACTTTCATAACACATTGGCCATTTTAACAATGGGATTTTGATTTAGTCAAACATATTTACCTAAACTTGTCGGATGGACATAAATATATCATTACTACAATTGAATATTTTACAAAAT
The DNA here is from genome assembly GCA_027943335.1 of Chamaecyparis obtusa. NCBI lineage: Eukaryota > Viridiplantae > Streptophyta > Pinopsida > Cupressales > Cupressaceae > Chamaecyparis > Chamaecyparis obtusa. The sequence continues at coordinate 918,145 of BSBK01002115.1, forward strand.
GGGTGGAATCTGTGCCACTAGCCAATGCAACAAGAAAGAAAAATTCAATGTTCATCTTGAACTACATCATTTGTCAGTATGGAATACCCTCATCAATTGTGACTGACAATGAGGGTAAATTAAAAAACAAAGACATGGATGACTTGTGTCTTCAATTCAAAATCACTCAGCATTGTTCTTCGATCTATTACCCTCAAGGTAATAGATAGGCTAAAGCATCAAATAAAAAATATTGAAAATCTTGCATAGAACAGTGAACAAATTAGGAAGAGACTGGCATTTGTAGATAAATACAACATTGTGGGCATATCATAGCAATATCAGAACACCAACTAGTGCAACTCCTTTTGCACTAGTATATGGATCCGAGGTAGTACTACCAGTTGAAGTAGAGATTCCATCACTGAGGGTATCATTGAAAAATCTAGTCACTGATGAGGACTACAAAATCTCTAGACTACAAGAACTAGAATTGCTAGATGAGTGCAAACAATAGGCGTTTGATCATCTTAAAGTCTATCAAAAGAGGATGTCAAGAGGATACAACAAGAAGGTAAAACCAAGAACATTTCAAGTAGGAGATCTAGTCCTAAGAGAAAATCCCAAAAAATAGCAACATTGAGAGCAAAAGGGAAAGTTTGAACCCAGCTGCTGGGTTCCTTTGTTATCACAACATCATTTGGATTAGGAGCCTATCAATTGGCTACACCTGAGGGAGATGTCTTACTAGATCCAATCAATACTATACACCTAAAAAGGTTCTATGCCTGACATTCTTGAGATAGCACTTGTACAGTGAAAGAGTTCCTGAAAAAAGTACAAACAAGTAGAAAGTGTTCCTAAAGAAAAGAAAAAACAACAAATATTGATCCTAAAAAAAATAAAAAACAATGGAAAAATTCTTGAAAAAAATGACCATCTTGGTGAAAGCCTGGTAAATAGGTGCCTTGGCAAGTCCAAAAAAAAAGAAAAAAGAAAAAGTATGAAAAAATTGAAAAAGAGAAAAAGTGTCTTGGTGAAAACCTGGTAAACACATGCCATGATTGAAAAAATAGAAAAGTTTGGCTAAGTGGTGAAAACCTGGTAAACATGTGCTACTTGTAATCAACTCTCTATCTATCAAGACAATGCTTGAATGTTTGGCCGATGTAAAGTTAAGCTTGTATATATCTTTTAGTCACTTTCGTGACAAACCAAATCCTAAAATGTACTATTAGAAAACCATATCTTCCTAAGGATGGAATCTATTTACATCAAAGTCCTAGGTAAACCATTTTCCTAGGGGGAAATGATCAAATCTATGCATGTCTCAAGGTTGCCTAGTCGGTATTAGGACTTTCTACTAGGGTGTCGCTTATCCCTAGTTTGCAATTGACATTAAACTATGAAAATAAAGATATTTCTTAATGCCACCAACAATAGTATTTCTTAATAATTGGACCTAAAAAGTGTTCCTAAACACTACGTCATGAAGAAAAGGGTGTTTCTAAACACTAAATAGGTGAGACATTTATTAATGAAAGAAAAATTCTATGATTGATAATGTGTGTTTGCAAATTAAACAAATGTGTTTGTAAACACTACAATAAAAAATTGCATATGTTTGAAGAAAATAGACTAGTCTTGATTAGAGAAACTAAATGAAGAAATATCAAGGATTGGGGGCATAACATTTTCTTTGTCTTCTGCTTGTGGTAATAAATCCAATGATCTAAGGTGATTATATGGAATGAGTGTCTATGATAAGTGCCTCAATCATGATTGGAGCGCCATGTATACCTCGACTTGTTTCCTATGAAAGCTTTAGTGAGGTTGGATTTATTTCCTTGCCTGTTTTAAAATAAAATAAAATAACTTCCTAGTAAGGTGCACAATTAAATCGAGAAAATAACCAAGGATACAAATATAAAATAAAAGGTCATTGTGGGTATACATTTTGCATAAGAATAGAAAAGGTTTATATTAACAGGAAGTAACTGATAGAAAATTCTAGCATATATGCTTTAATGTTTAGGTTAACTTTCGACATGATGAATGAAAGGGAAGTATTCATATTTTCATGATTGCAAATCTATCAGTGAAAATTGTACTAACCTATGAGGTTCCAACAACAAACTCTCTATGATGATCATAGACTCACTTTGAATAAATAGTGATTGTCCTATGTGTCATAGTCTAGGTGCATTTCATTGTTAATTGCATTTAGATTCATTTTTAGTTGTATTTTCATATTAATTTGCATGAGATTCATTTTAGATGCATTTCATGTTTTAATTGCATTAAAGTTCATTTTAATATAGTTGCATTCATTTTAATTTGCATCAACATGACTATGTGAATGTAATTAATTAACATCAATATAAATGAAAATCCTACAAACATAAACATTCTCCAAGTTTGACCAAGTACATCATATGATCATCATAAAAGAAAAAATGAAATGATTGAGTATTTATCATTGATATCCATACACCTGTATAATCATGTCAGTACAATAAATACACTTGCATAATGCATCCATAATCATTCATACATAAATAAAGAAAGAGATGTCCATACATCACATCACATTACATCTCATACATACATGTGCATGCATAAAGTAAAAGAAGAACTCCATCATCATAATGCATCACATGTGTCTGCATTCATACATCCATAAAGAGTTAAATACAAAAAAAACATATGCATATATTAGTGATCGTATACAATGACATCAATATATCATCCATCTAATCTAAACACATGACCACGTATCCATATGACAAAGATGAGAATATCCAAAGAATGAGAAACATATCAAAGATCAGGACACATATGCGAAAATCAGACAACATCATGTAGCAACAAAATCATATGGCATCAACATAATATTACAGAATCATAAGACTATCAGAGTATCAGAATATCAAAGTATGAAGATATCAATACAAGAGTCAAAAATATGTCACAATGTACATCGATAAAAAATGGTACAAGATACATCACAATGTATATCACTAAGATACAAATGTCAATGTGATACAAAATATGAGTATACAAAAGGATCATTTTTGGATAACACCCTCATCCTCTCGAGGAGGATCAGGAGGAGGAACATCTACTCTACTTGGAATAGGAGGTGACATGACACCCTCAAAATGTTGTGCAATAATAGAATACAAAGGTGCTCTTTGTGCAGTAGGTACAACTGTACAATATAATGCAAAATAATATGTGGCCCTCTATCCCTAGTGGGTGGTCGTATGAGTATGTATGTCTCTCTTTTCCCTAATCTTGGCCAGCTATGTATCACACTCTACCAAACGAGCTTGCAAAGTGGCAACCTCAAGGCGTAAAGATGCTCAATTATGCTTGCACTGAGATAATGGATCTACACCATTACCACCTACAGGAGGAACTCTAGGAGGCTGCTGTCCACCTCGTCTGCCAGTGTTATTCCCATGCACTCTCTATTGCCATGCCTGTTGCTGATGTTGATCATGATGAAGTAATGGACCTATATCCCGATGAGGAGGAAAAAGTTTGAGTCTCCTTTTTCGACTCTACTAATCTCCACTCCTGCCAAGTGCTCATCTCCTCTCACCACCTCCTTCCCCCATCACCACCACCTTCTCCACCTCCACCACTTCCTCCTCCACTTCCATCTTCACCACCACCTCCATCTCCTCCCCTAGAACCATCTCCATCTCTACCTCTCCCCTTACCCCTATCTCTGCCTCTCTCGGCATGACCTCGACCAACACTGTCATCTGGAGGATCATAATCTAGAGCTTCCTCAAGGTGAGGAGCAATCTCATTAGGTGAAGTAAAATGTGGAAATGGATGTTGGGAGTAATGTGCATGAAACCCATCAGTTTTCCACCATTAGATACCTCAAACAAATAATCCCATGCTACTGGTACCATCTGCGAGATCTCATGGAGGAAAGTCTCATAAATCAGTCTCAAGCCCCACAGTGCCTCCTCGTCATGGATCTGGGCATATACAACTGTCTCCTGGGGCATCACCTAGATGCACCCATACTATCTCATGGCCTGGGTAAGAATAAATATCTCTACAATTTAATGGGTCCGACCAATCACATACCAAGACTGAAAGAAATAAGGCATCTGTTGTATATCAGATCTCCACTCCTCACAATCTAAGTATGGCCTCCACATGGCATCAGTGATGTCATCCAAAGCATGGCGCCAGTAATCCAACTTGTCTAGGTGGGGTTGCTGAAGCATACTTGAATAAAAATATAAATAAATAAATAAATAAATAAATAAATAAATAAATAAATATATATATATAGTTACAAGTAACGGTTACCGTTGCACCAAAAGATTGATTTGTTAATGCCCGATACAAGCACTAGAATTATAGAAGACACAGGAGGCTTTTAAACCATGTCATGAATCCCGAGGGGAGCGCTAACCATTTTTCCAACAATCTTCCCCTCAGCATTACTTGAGGGGATTCGAACCTATGACCAAGCTTTGATACCACTTGTTACAAGTAGCGGTTGTCATTACACCAAAAGATTGATCTATTAATGCCCAATACAACCACTAGACTTATAGAAGACACATGAGGCTATTAAACCATGTCACGAATCTTGAGGGGAGCACTGCCCATTTTTCCAATATATATATATATATATATATATATATATATATATATATATATATATATATATATATATATATATATATATATATATATATATATATATATATATATATATATATATATATATATATATATATATATATATATATATATATATATAAGGGAGCTCTGGGTCCTTCTATCTATCCACTATGGGCCATGTAACTGGGATGTGCTCCCAGGACTAGATTTGAAGAACTAATATGCCAACTATCATGGTCTGAGAATGATGATACACAATCTCGTAGAGCTCGCGATACATATGATCCAAAATGCAGCTACCCTAGGAAAACTGGCAGGGTAATCAGATCATCTCCTCAATCACACATGACCAACTACACATAAATCCATGCTGGCCATGATCAGGCATTATCAGACCACCAATCAAACCTACAAGATGAATGGGAAACCGCCTATAGTGGGCTACCATGTGATCCCAAGATAGATATCATCGAGTGATACCATCATCATGAAATAGTCATCATGCATCTGCCATCGCTATAGGGGTTCCTGCCTTGTATTCAATGCGCACTCCCATCATTGGTACACGCAGGATCTGCAAGATGTCCTCTAGCATCACTATCATCTCACCGATGGGAAGGTGGAAGGTGTTGTGCTCAGAATGTCATCTCTTGGCCAGAGCAGTCAACAACCCTCGATTCACCCAAATGTCAGGCAAATCACTAAGGCTCCACAAACCACATCATGCAATCACTCACTGCGTGTCAACAGTAAGATTCTCATGCAGCTCTAAGACCTAAGTTGGTCTAGGAGAATGAAATGAAATGACACTAAACTGGGATTGCACATAAAAAAGGGGCACTATGTCAGCATCAAATATGAAAAATTGAAGTAAAATTGCCTAAATAGATCAAACAGACAGGCTAAGTTGACCAAAATTACAAAGAAAACCACATGCGACCTTGGATCTCAGATGCAATTCAGGATACATGGGATGTGACTACCAAATATGACATTTCACATATGGTATGCGACTCAAGATATACAAGATGTGATATGGAACCTAGATGCAACCCTATTTTAACCAGATGCGATAATCTAGTGGAATGACTTCAAAAAGTGACAAAAAATACCGTATGCAACCCAATAGGGTGCGATGCAGGAAATACGGGATGTGATCCAGAATTTGGACAAAAACTGGATGTGACACGGGATTGAATGGGTGCGATCCTCCTTGTAGGATGTGATCCTAAACTAAAATTGTTATAAAAGACATGAAATATAGTAAAAATTGAAATCAAAAATTTGAATGGAGGTGTTATCGACTACTCACTGGTGTCGTATAGTGTGTTGGTCGGTTGTGTCATTGCGCAAGATCAAATCGATGACACTCAACAAGGAATACTTCGCCAACCAAAGCTCTGAATTTACTAAGGTGAAAAGTGAAAATGAATAGTAAAATGACCCTTTTGGACCTATTTAAGTCTCCTAGGGACTCCGGTGACATAGGGAACATTCATGGCAAGATATCACAGAAGCTTCATATCGGGACTGAAATCGAAATAGGTGATTTATATCACTTAAATGCAATAAAAATGAAGTTACAGAGCAAGGTCAACCTTCAAAAGGAAAAGTCAATTTTGGTCAAATTGCAGTTGAACATGGGCAAAATGAGCATAAATGATAACACAAACATGGAAAATATAGTCAGTGATGCTTATCAGTTAGATGCAAAGTCAACAAAAGTCAAAATTCAGTCAAACATAAGTTATGAATGCTGCACAGAGCATAAATAATGCATAAATGACTTATCAAAAGCTATACAAAGTGAATTTCTCACTCACATCAAATTTGTACTCAGGGATATTGGTCAAACATCAGTCAAACTTGGTCAACCCTCATATTTTGTGAGTCTAACTTGGTCGAACAATGTAACTTTAACACTAAAATCAATTCTAATCGAATTATGACACATTCTAAATGATTTGTACTTGATCCAAATTCATGTTAATCAATCTCATATCTCTTAAATGCTTGAAAGTTATAATTTTATCAAAAGTCTATTCCGATTTCGGTCCCGATGGGGCATAATCATACTAGAATGTAAAATTTTTAATCAAATCTTTAAACACCATGAGCATGACAGTTATCGTCAATCAAGTTGATACTATTAGTCTTTCTAACATTGATCAATTTCATTGCTTCAAATCAAATTGGTTATTTGTCATCATATTCAATTGTTGCAAATCAAATCTAAACTGGATATTTGTGTTAATCTTATTTGTTTTCATTCAATCAAGCTCGAAATCGATATGGTCAATTCTTGTTCAATCAAGTTCATAATTGACGGTCTTTAAATCACGTGATCTTTTGTTCAATCAAGATCAGAATTCTTAAAATTCAAAGTAGTTCTTTTTACTCCTCTTTAAATCTTTCAGAGTGGATTCAGTGCTCTCTAAATTTTCTCAAAATTCAAAGCAGTTTTTTTTTTTTATTGCTCTCTAAATCTTTCAGAGTGGATTTCCTACTCTCTAAATTTTCTCAAAATAAGAGTGGTTCCCACTGCTCTCTAAATCACTTGAGTTCAGAGTGGTTCTCGCTACTCTCTAAAATCTCCTTGAATCTATCAGTTTCATTGAATCATGTGCTAAATCTATTTTCTTTGAATCCTTATGTTGTTCACAAAGTAATTCAAAGAGGGGAAAATGTAATCACCTAAAAATGGGCTAATAGAACCTAAGGCCCTATTTGCCCTAATTCAAAATAAATTCCTAATTATGTTAATTTAATTCTCGATTATTAACATAATTCAATAAATTTGATAAAATCAATAAAACTTCACAAATCAAGCATTAATCATCAATAATTGATCAAGAATTACATTAATTGTCTCTAGGCCTAATTAATTAAATCATTCCCATTAAATGCATGGCTATAGTAATTAATTAAAATAAATTAATAAAAGACTTAAAAATGAATGTCACCTCTCAAGGGACAACAAAGACACATTTAACCAATGATAGGAGAGTCACATGTATCACTTACATGGATCAAGCATGGAGGAATCTCAACCATTCATCATGGATGCATCTCAACCATTCAATTCTTTGGAGTTCTATAAAAGAAGGATTTTCAAACCTCAAAACATATAGTTAATTAAATTTACATCTACATGCTGCATATTTGATTTCTAGATAATTAAAGAACATTTCAATTTCATAGCATAATTGTGAAGGAATTAATGGCTTTAGTTGATGTTTCATGTTTCTTAGCTTCAATTGATTAAAATCTCTCATTCTAGCAATGCATTGTCACTGTTTAGAGTCTAAGGTTGAGAGTAATTTAGGATTTAAACATACTCTTGTTAGTTAGAGAGAAATAATATGTTTGTTTTAGTATGTTCATTTATTTATTTGAAGTATTAGAAGTATGTGACAATTTATCATTCCCTTAGTGCTAAAATCACTCAATAGGGAACCAATTTTGTACAATTGATTTTTATGAAAAATATTTTGCACATGAAAATCAAAATACTTGGAAGTGTTGTAAAAATAACTTGTTGGCTGGAAAACCTTGATAAATATGATCTATGCTTCACATCTTCACTAAATCCTTTATGGAGTCGCCACCTCTTTGAAGAGGACAAATATTTTAACTGCTGAAACTTCTTCTCTACTTCATCTTTCTTAAAAACCAACAACGACACAATAACACTTTACCAAGACTTTAAAACTGCTCATCAAAACTACAAATTATTCATATCTTTCATTTTAATCATGCACTGATACAAATAGAGACCTTTAGAGTTGCCACTCACACTTGGTGAGATGATACACAATATTTGTTGAACATGGACAACTCATGACTAGTTCCATAAATAAAACACTAGATATTCTACGATAGGTATAACAATATTTTGTTATGTCTCTCTCCCCAATAGAGTCGTCATTTTATTGGATTCTGATTTGACAGAATTTAAACTACCTTGTAGAAGTGGAAATGTACCTATGGGTTAGCTAAATCCACAATCCGTCACTCGAACAGGAACAAGGGCCAACTAAAAAATCTATTCAGCTTTCTACATTTTGAACTCTACAAAATTTAGGTGGGTAAACCTAGGATTAGGCTCATTTACTTCATAACATCACCTTTCACTAATCCTTAACAAATAATATAGATACCCATAAATATTCTCTTACTTATCCAATAAAGAGATACTGTGAGAGATAATCACACTATCAATTTACTCACAAACTAAATTTAAAAGTTTTGATTTAATTTTAGATTTGAAATGTGAAGAGAAATGAATATTGGATTGACTGCATTTTCTTTGATTAGTGCCTTGTTCATTGGGTATTCTTTGAAACCTATCCATACTATGAAAAATGATCTATTCATTCACCTTGCAAATTAAAATCAACTGTTCTTTTAAACCCTCTACTTATCACAAATCCTCTTCAATACCTTATAATTATGTCAAATTATATTAAGCATTTACTTGACTCCTTGAATCAAAAGAAAAAATGATATTACATACAATTTTAAACAAACTGCAACTGTGATCTTGAGCTCTTTGTTCAAGATACATAAAATTACAAAACACCAAAGCAAGAGACAAGATTTAGATCAACATATTTCTATTGAATCCTTGTATAAACTTCCTTGAAATTGACACATCGTAGTATATGAACAGACTCAAAATTAACACACAATAACCAAAACACCATATATTTTAATAAGCTTCAGTGCAAGCCCAATATACAAAATGACTCTTGCACAATCTCGACCGGCTATGGAGGCTTTTGTTCCCAGAAACAAAAACTGATTTACAATTTTTGGTCTCTTTGTTTCACAAATGAAAATGCCTTTTATAAGAAGATATGCCACCAACTGCATTAAATCTTCATTAAGAACACCATCAATAATTTCCTTTTCATTAGAGAAGTGCTCTTACCAATCTTAGATTTAAGTGACAAATAGAGAACAAATCAAATCTGATCAGCTGACATATCATTCATTCATTAATTCTTACATGCAACTTTGTCCTCATCACTGTCATCGCCAAGTTGACGCACTGCAACAACCTCATTTTTTCTGTTTAAAATTATAAAGAATAAAACCATGCATATGAAGGGAATCTCTAGATGTCAAAACATGATTGGTTTAGACCCCCTATTTCATTTTCATCTCAAAGCATGACCATCGCTAAGTCACCAGCTGATAGACACTTTGGCAAAAAATCTTTGTGACCTAGCGACAAGCTGAAGAAAACCATCATCACGAACTCGCAAACTATCAATGCTTAATGTCCTTACCATTTGTGAGTCAACAACCAAAAGAAACATATCCCTTTGCTAACTTGTCAAATTTTAATGTCATGACTGCTTTATAAATGCGAGTTAGAGATTAACCTCTTCCAAATCGGTACTCTCCAAGTCGCCATCATTTTTCACTTAGTTCCACTTACTACAATGAGTTGGCGAACCAACGATAAATTTTTTTCACTTATTCTTTCTCCTTATTGCAAGCTCACCAACCATTTCCCTTAGGCGCTCAAGAATCCCGCAAGCTAGTGATTACCTTCAAACTTTCTGCTTTCATCTGCCATGTGGCACCTTCTCATTAACTCATCGGGAGACCAAAGAATATTCTTTGATGCCTCAGGAGTTAGCAACCATCCTATATATGACCTTGTTATTTCAATATAGACACCTCACACATTCTTGCTAACTCGCAAGGAAAATATTTCATCTCTTAACATCGTCTGCAAGTTAGCGACAAAGACTAAGAAAAGACATACTCACTAACTCATAGAGAAAAAATTAAACCTCTAACACAGCCCACGATCTAGCGACTAGCCATTTTAACAGTTAGCGAGTTGGCGACAAAGCATGAAAAAGTTATGACCAACAGTTAAGCTATCAAAAAGGTAATAAGGAAATAGATTGAATGTAGGGTTTTGAACTTTGGAAAATAATTTTGAAACCCTACCAACACAATAAACCCTATTTCCTCACTTCTGAAGTAGGAAATGAGAATTTTCTTCAAATTTTGAACTTAACTAGAAATTTGACCACCACAATCAATATTAATAAATCAAGAATTGATATAAATGTTCAATAATGTAACAAAAAAATTTCCCTAATTGTTCCACATGTACCAAACTTGAATTGAATGATATCATACATAATAAAATTCTACAAAAAATCATTAAAAGCAATGGAAGTGCAAGTTCGATGCATAACCCATAATATTTATCTTTATAGGATAAAATTTCATTAAAATCCACCCCCATAGGAAAGGTTGATTATGGATGGTGGCTATAACTACTATTTTATTAATACTCTTTATTTATGAATAGGATACTAAATATTATAAAGGAAAACTTATATATATCTTGGAAACAATGAAAGGAGCACCAGATCTATCTCCCTCCATGAGTAATAAAGTTCCCTACAAGGGAAACATTGTTCCATATAATTCCCAATCCACCAAAGTTCCTTTCATTGAAATAGAAAAAAAAGACCATTTATTAGTTGTGGACTTTAGAATATCAATAATGGATTTAGTCTCTTGAATGCATATTCTATCCATATTGTCGTCAAACAAAAGTTTCTCAACAAGACATTTCTTGTTAGGAACATTGGTATTCCTAAAATTCCAAGAAAAGATTTTAGTTGTTCTTAAGAAGGATCTTTGGGCTCCCTTTGTGAAAATAGACAATCTTCTATTATATCTTAGGAGTTATCTTTGACATTTTGTATCTTTGTTCAATTCTTTTATATTAGATTTCCATCCTTTTTTTAATAATTTTAATCTCACACCCTCAATCTATTTGTTAGGTAGTAGGGATTTTGAAAGGTTCTAGACTCGTGTACAAAGAGAAAGATAAATTAATAATCTTGACAAGCCATAAAAAACAACCAAGAGGAGTGACTACAACATTAGAACAAATATCGCATTACAAAACCTAAAAATATACCAATTCAAATCAAGACAATTTTAAAAATTGTTCAAAATTATTTTTGTTTACCATAATACAAAAATACTTCCCCTAAAATTTTTATAACCCTAAATCTATTTTCTAGAAATTCCCTTTTTCAACATATTCATAGTAGAAGATGCACCACCTTCTTGATATAGGAGCATATTATCCACTTGATCCAAATATGCATTACTTGATTACTCATTACAAACTGGCTCACTCTTTAGGATAGATCAAGAGATATTTTACTTTTTTATGAGCCTATTGTGTGATATTAATTCTTTAATGATTTTCCACGAGTCAAAGATTAAAGTAGGGTTCTATTGCCAAGATCCTTTAGTTAATTGAAATTCATTCTTTGTTTAGAGAATAATGTAAAAATTATTTTAAAATATTCTTTGTCTTGTGACATCTAATGCAATGCAAATTAGCATTTTCATAATCAAGAGCTTACATATATGTCCATTATTCTCATCTTAGATAAACATTTATGAAGGGGCATATCCATACCATATCTTATAAGAATATGAGCACAAACAATATGAATTTTGTTCCTTAGATTCTCATATATTGTCAATGCTTTTCCTAGAGTGCTAGAAATATCATGAAAAAATTTCTCACTCCAAAAATCCATGGATGCCTATAGATCCCAACTCATATATTCTCCATGAGACAAAAAAAGGGGCATAACAAAAAACATATTCCCATGGATGTATTTCTTTTTGCATTGTTGAAGCATCCATGATAGCTCTTTACACAAAGATGATTTTTTAATTCAAAATTTCTTTGGGAACTCCCATGGACCTATTTACTTAATATTTCTACTAATGGATTTGATTTGGATATAGATAATAGCCAAAAGGAAATATTTTTACCTCATTTAAGGGATAGGTGAAAACAATGTTGGAAGAAAAAAAGAATTGGGCAAAGATAATCAAAATTAATATAAGAGAGAAAAAAGTGGATACCTATAGGATTAACCTTTAATTATAATTTCCATATATTTATAAAGATCAACTTAATTGAGAATATCAATCACACACATCTTGTTGAGAAGAAGAGACTCAATAAAGAACAACCTTGAGGAACTCTTGAAATTCATGTTTTCATTCAGGAGAATTCTCTTGTGCTTGGAAACCTATTCATAATTCACAACAAATATTCAAAGGATATCGGGAAACTCTTTCAAAAATCAATGAACATCCTTAATTTATTTGACAACATGAGAAATGCCTTACACATAAAGATCTTGAAATAGCTCTAATCTTTATCTCCTATCTTTAACCAACAAATAATATTTAATATAGACACATATAGATAAATTATTATAAAAAAATTACTTATGATGAAAAGATTGGACACTCAAAATTGTGAATAGGAATGAAGTCGTTGGCTTCAAGTGCAATTGGTAGAGATTTGAGGTGGTGACCTTGTGTACATAGTGGAAAAATTTAGTCAATTGGCTACCATATGTGCACAGGTAGAGGGAGGTGTTTTTGATAGCCCATTATTCCAAAGAATCCAATTTATCTTATTAGAAGTCCTAGCCTCAAGGTTCCACACCCAATAGATGTGGGTCAATATGGACTAATGATTCAACAAAGGCATGTAAAGAAAAAAATGTGTTTCTAGCCTTGGGAAGGGAATTTAGTATTGGATGTAAAATTAGATAGGACAATGATCAAAATGAGTATATTCTTACAAATGATCCATAAAAATAGGAAATTAATTGGTAGAGAATGAAAATTTTTGAGAAAAAATCATAGTACAATCAAACTATTTTCACACTCTATTAATCCCTTGAAAAAATTTTCCACTTAAAAAAATTGTGAAAAAGTTTGGTGGCATCCCATATTGGGATCAAAGAGGCTTAATTTATTGCATGTAATACCAAGATTCCCTTTTGTAAAATTTACAACACACAAGAATAAATCCATCTTTATCATAAGATATCTCAACTATGTTTTAAAAGTATCCACACAAAATCCAAGTGGAAGCAATTGAATTGGTAATCAGCCCCACCAAAAAAGATCTCTCAACGACATTAGAAGCATACAATTTAATAGCACTACAATAATGGTTTTCAATATTTAAGTAAATCACATAGTAGGTGGGGTTATGTCTATGGTCAACCATTTGTGAGTACATCTTGGGAGATTGAAAATTGATGAACCCTTTATGACCCAAGCCATGATTGATATAGAAAAATAAAAGGCTAGCCAAATCACATGGCATGTAGTAGAAAGAGAAAAATATTAATATTAACCTCCTACAAGAAAAGGATATCTAGAGCTATAAATATTTAATCAGTACCTCTCAAAGAATACTTACTAGGGAGGTTTTTAAGACCTCAAACATTCTAAGAGATAAACATTCATTGGAAGAAGTCAAGAGACATATCATCACCATCCATCTTATCTAGAGTGGGGTAAAATTATTCATAAACTCATCTGAAGAGAAACTAATCAATAAAAAGTTAGGATTTCACATCCTTATTTTTATCATAACAAATACTACTTTCAAATATCTTGATGGACTACAAGACCTATATAGGATCACAAGGAAGTAAATAGAATGCGAAACCTTCTATGTCCAAGAAGATAAATCAAATTCTAATTGTGGCATTCTAGGATTTTTATACTAAGTGGAAGGTTCACCATTATAGAAAGTCACCTCTTTTCCCTTTTATTGAGGTTATGGAGGAATGCCATCTTGTTTCTTAGCAGCTATATTTCTACCATTCACTAAAGGCTTCACTTAAGATCCACCATTATTGGGATTTTGTTTATTTTATATAGTTTTTACTATGGTCTACACTCCATCATTTTTAGAAGGTAGAACCTCATGAACAACCCGATTATAAGGATTTCTATGAGGTGATAGTAAAGGATAATCCCTAATAGTTTGATCCAAGTTTTGACACGAAAAATAATTATCTAGTAAATTAAGATAAATTACATGTTGGGTATGACACAAATAACCAATTTGAATAGTCACAATGTTCTTAAATATTTTAAGAGATTATTGATCAATATAAACACTTTTCGAATCAATCCAAAAAAAAAGTCTCATCACAATTAAACTTACCAAGTGATGTAGTAATTGTGGTTAAGAAATTCCAACAAGGTAAAGACAAACCTTGAAATTATGTCCAAACCAAGTTTTTCCCTCATGAGGGTTCTTCTAGGGTATATCTTGTGTCATCTTGATGGTATATTTGTCTAATTATTGCATGGTATATTTTGAATACTTTTTTGCATATTTTTTTTCTCTCATGGGGTTAGGTGGTAATATATATTGCTACAAATTATCTTTTCAATAACATAAAAAGGTATGACCATGAAAAAGATACCCAAAAATTGACTCACTTTGCATCAAAATCTATTTGGATATCCCAAAAGACTAGATGACTAGAAAAATAATTATTTATAGATTTCCTAATGACTAAATCCACAAGCCACAACTTCACATCAAATAAAAATTTGTACCACAGTATGAACACCAAGTTAAGCTAAGGGATATAAAGCATGGATATGCACCCCATTTATTATTTCCTCCCATAATTTAGCTTTATGTAATATGTGTCTAAAAACATAGTTTGATCAATCATTGTATCCAACCACCATTATTGTTTGTCAACAAGAGACCATGAATCACCTTACCCATATCCATATGGCACACTCTATGCACACTCACTTACTTCTTTAATAAGATAATTCTCACTTCCTTATTGCCTCTTTTCTCTTATAGTTTTGTACACAAACATCCTAGTCATTCTTCTCTCTAATGCCTCTTAGGTAATATTTAGCAAGAGTAAGGACACACCTTCAAAATTATCTAAGAGAAATATTTGAAGCAACATACACAGATGAAACATCTAGGATAACTAAGTAAGACACATAGGTTACATACCATAGATATGGAATAGAGAGATTGATGAGTGCTCAAACCTTGAACTCCTAGAATAGATTTTATAAATTGTAGAGCTATATGTGAATCACAATTACAAATCAAGCCCATGTACCTATTTTATAATATCACTTTATGCATAGGGACACACCCTATCTTATTACTATGCTTATACACTACCTCCTGAGTGAAAAACCATATAAAAATAATTGCATGGGTAGAATATCCTATTATTCATGCCAAAACACTACCATATCACCACAAAATTGAGCTTCACCAAGCATAAAAAATAAAGTCCTCACACATGATAAATAGACGTAATTTATCATCATGTGTACGAATCCACCTCACCACCAATCTCTAGACTAGAAAATCCTATGCCAAATTTAAATACCATTATCAAATACTTAGGGGATCTTGAAAATGCATAATAAAAATTCCCATAATATATAAACCATAATAGTATCCCACAAACCTAAGCAACAATGGTACAATAGAGTTCCATTAAACTTAGAGAAAACTATAAATACCTATAACGATCTATTTAAGGTAAAAAATTAAGTGATGATCAAGACCTTCCCAAGAATTAGGAAGATGACTATAACAAAGTATAAAAAGTACTTAATCCACTTCATAATTAGCAATAAAATCAATAACAAGGTTTTGATTATGCCTACAACATTGATAATCATTCATAACAAATATCACAATGTTCCTTCTATATTTCACTTCAACTTCCTGCTTAGGCTTTAGTCTTTTAGAAAAGCATTAATCACTAAAAGAGAATATCTTTCAACAATAAGGTTTTATCCTCCATGGAATTTTTTCCCTTTTACGCCTACAATTCACTCTAAGCCCACTCACCTCATCCAGTGAGAGAAATTTCACTTTCTAATTCCCCATTTTCTCTTAAATATTTGTACACAAATACCCTATTCATTATTCTCTCTAAAGCCTCTTAAGGTTAGCTTTAGAAAGAGTAAATACATGCCTTCAAAATTATCTAAGAGAATTATTTGAAGAAACTATACACAAGGTAACATCTAGGGTAGAAGTAGCCTTTGAGAAAAATGAAAAGGTTGCATACTATAGCTATGGAATGATGAGATCCATGAGCACCCAAGAATTTCACTCCTAGAATAGATTTATAAATGTAGAATTGTATGCTAGTTATAATTAAAGATTAAGAATATGTACCTATTTGATACTATCTCTTTATACATAGAGGAACACCTTATCTTGTTATCATGCCTCTATGCTATCTCTTGATAAAGAAACAAAAAGAAAGACACATACAAAGGTAGCACATCCCATAGTATGTAACTAAAGAACCATCATATCACAACAAAAATAAACTCCACCAAGCATAATAAATAAAGGTCTAGAACATGACAAATAAGTGTAATTTAACCTTATGCGTATAAATCCATTCCATATCCAATCTCCAATCAATCCAACCCTATGCCAAATTTAAACACCATTAGCTAAATTAACGGGTCGTTTGGTTTAATGACAAGTGTGGGCCAATAAGACCTTTCTGAAAGTAAGATTGATGAGAATACTCACAAATACCATGCCATGTTCAAGGGCCTATAATGACACCAAAGGAAAAATCAACAGGTCAGGGAAATACATTTCTTTTCTCGGTCCTTTTAGTCGCAATAGAAATATCTATGTGGCTAGTGATAGAATCAATTTGATGTGGGAAGGAATGAACATATATACCATATTGGAGAATTCAAGATCTAAAAGTATTAGATACCTTCCATTCAATGAAACACGAGAATCAAAAATAGGATTTATAGCTTATAATGGGTGTGGAAATATACAATGAGAGCCCTTACATATATAGGAAAGGATGAGGAGATGAGAAGGTAGGATTTAAACTCCATTACTCCAAATTTTCTACACATCTAAGATCAAGTGAAAAATGTGTAATGTGTGGGCATGTGTGAAGTATACATGTAATAATTATTTCAAGAGGTGAATACATGTGTTTCAAGAATATGAAGCAAGTTAAAAAGATGAAACATGTGTCTAAAGAATATGAAGCAAGTTAAAAAGATGAATACATGTGTCTCAAGAATATGAAGCAAGTTAAAAAGATGAAATTCCTTAATTAGAGACTTAACTAGTGTGAATAGAACTTCTCCTAGGTAGGCTAAAAGTTAGTTGGATATTAATGTAAATATTTATACCAATGCTTCTCACTCAAAAATGATATTTTATTATCTTTCTCTCCTTACTCCATCGTACATATGAAGTTAAAATCCCATGATCCCTCATTTTGAATTAGATAAAAATGTGATACTTAAGCATCTTGATCATATCCTTATTGTTACTAATGAACATGTCTTCAAAATACAAAATCATATCTAGATAAATTGATCAACAACCCACTTAAGTATACTCATTAATTTGATTAATTTCTATTGAATTTTGACTTCATAAATTAGGTATGAAAATGTTAATATCATATGCATGGTAATTTATTCAAGCCATGTAGAGACTTCTTCAACTTGAAAACCAACAAATTTGTCCTTTTGTTTTTCTATATAGTTCTTAAGTTGTATCATAAAAGTTTCCTCCTCCTTGTCCCCATACAAAATTATTGTCTTATAATCCCCTTTTCGACATCTAGTTCATACACAATAATAGTGTTTAATAAAAAACTAATTGAAGATAATTTGGTAACGTAAGATAAAATCTAATCAAAATATATTGGCTTAACTTGGGCATAACATAAGCATTGAACAGACAATTTTCAACCTTCCTATCAAATTGAACCTTTTTCTTGAATACCTATCTAAATCTTGAAATAAAATATGACTAATTGGTATATAATTGAAGGAGAGAAGTATTTCAAATAAGTTATATCCAAATAAATTCAACAAAAGCAATGAAATGCATAAGGTGTGCTCTAATCTATTCTTTAGAAATTTAGAAAACACTTTTAATGAATATTTTTGTCACACCATGAAATATACTATAATAATTGACAAAAAAACATGTAAGTTATAAACAAGGAAAACATGGGACAACCTTCATGGTTCACTTGTTAAACTTATTCTATAGCACATTCATTAAAAATAACTTAAATAATAAGAATAATTTAATTTCTAGTTCTAAATGGTAATTTTGCGTACCCTCTCTTATTACATTATTTTATTAAAATGCCTCCCATTTTTAAATATATCCTAGGTTCCTCTTTTAAAGATACTTTTATAAACCCATATTCTTATGATAAATCTTAAATGAATTTAGATTGAAGATCACAAAAATAAAATACAAAAAATATATTTTAGCAAGTTAGTAATTTTATATTCATTATTGATAAAAACATCTTAGGGAAAACTTCAAGGGGAACTAGTTAATGGGAATATGATTCATTTGTCTTGGTTCTATCCATGAATATTAAAAAATAATCTTCAATATTATCATTTTGTAATATTTTAAAGAAAGTAACTATTAACCGTCCTTAATATAACAATGGAAATGCTAAATAAAAAATAATTTAAAATAGATAAAAAGGTAAAGGTAATTTTTCTTATCACTCTTTATAAATCAAATTATTATCTCCCCTATGGAATACACATATGTTGTGAGTAGTAGGTCCACTTAAAACTAACACATATGTTTGAATGCCCTACATAAATCACAAAAATAATTAGCATTTGTGCTTTAATGGACAATAAAAGAAAATAAGGATAAATTTATACTTGTGTTTTTTATTTACCAACTTTCTATCTCTTTGACTAAACTTCCACTCCTATACTCTTCCTTCAAATACTTGGGACAAATAAATATTAATAAACCTACCTTTTAACCTTCATACCTAGAAATATATGTATTTATTTTATAAAAATGAAATATCTCATTGTGAATTAATATGATATTCTATCCAATGATAGCCCCAAGGGGGCAACCAACTCAAATTATGGTTTCTTAGTGAAGGTGTCGTAGCTAAATTAGTGAGGATGATAGTGTTTCACATAGTCTACTAAGATACAAACTCACATAGATAGAGCTAGGTGTTATCCCTAAATGGTGCATGATCACCCAGGTGCATTCACAATCAACACCAACAAAAAAAAAGTAAAAAAAAAAAGACAAAAGAATTTTAAAGTTTGGTTGTTGTGTGTAATAATACAAAAAGCCAAAAATGCCACTACGAGGAATAAAATGAATAGGTTTCTAGATCAAAGGACGAATGTAAAGGGGACTAAGGAAAGGAACTAAAACATTTCAAATGTTAATCATAAAACACAAAAATTTAAAAGTGAAAAAGGATTACATATGATAAGAAGAGGAAATAATGAATGGAGTTTTAGATTACAATCAAATTAAATTGTAGAGAAGGGATAGATGAAAGGAAGAGTGAATGGAATACCTCTTAGTGCCTATCAAGGAACATAATAAAAAAATATTGCATATGAATTAAGGTGATAACATTAAGTGTGAAGGAAGTGCAAGGAAGAATAAGATGTTGATACAACATCTATTACAAGAGAGATGAAGGAGAATTGAGAAGTCCCTAGTAGTGAAATTATTAATTGGTGTTCTAGTTTTAAGAGTGTACTGTGTGAGATAGTGGAAGAATAGAGGACCTGCACAAAGGAGATAAAAGTGAATATGTGCAAGGGGAGCGATGAGAGGGAATCATCTATAAAAATATTCAATGAGAATCCAGATCTTTTTTGGTGATTGGAAAATAGAGAATATCGTTGAATAGAGGATAATGATTGTAAAAAATTTCTTATTTAGTTCAAATAAATTAGAGGTTTTTTTTTGGATACATATTGTTTTATTTTTATCTTACTATGATTGTGAATTTCAAATTTGGGTGTGGAGAGAAAAGATTTTGAATTTTGTGAAGGGAATTGTTTTTCCTTTTGTGTCAATTAGTATCAGAGGTAGTTATCCCAAGTGTGTAGAGTTTACACTAGGACCTAGGGGTGAGAAGTCAGAAGTAGTTGTGAAGAAGCTCGTGTGGACTATTGCAGGTGAGAGAGATCCTAAGAAGTAAGAGCTTGAAGATGTTTCCTCGAAGAGGATTGCCCATAATAGAGGAGGTGCTAGAATGATTGTGAGAATTGATAAGAGACAATATTAGGGATGAATATATGAGAAGATGTGAGATTGGATACAAGAAATCCAATAAATCTTGTGAGTGAAGAAGAAAGTGAATGGAAGAACAAAAAAGAGAACAACAACCTGTGGATGTTGGAGAAGAAATATTTTTTAGGGCTCTTTTGAGAATCACAAGGAGCAAAAAAATTGACGTGTCAAGATTTTTTGGAGCATTAAATATGAATGAGCTGATTGATTGGATAGGGGAATTAGAAAAATATTTTGAAGTGGAAAAAATCAAAGATCTATAAAGGGCTAAGTTAGCCCAAAAAGATTGAAGGGGCATGATGCATTATGGTGGAAAGAGCTACATAAAGAATGAGTAATGACTAATGAATGGAGACCCTAGGATAACTAGATGGAATCAAATCATGATCAGATTGAAGAGATAATTTATTCCTAGAGACTACAAAATGGAGCTATTTAGGAAGTTGCAAAATCTAAGGCGGAATGATATGAGTGTAAATGAATACACAAAGGAGTTCTATAAATTGGCCATTTGATCAGGAAGGAATGAGATTGTTAGGGAAAATGGAGCTAGGTATGTGAATGGCTTAAGATTCAACATTCAAGATGAAATGCATATGTTTTAGATTAGCACCATGAAATAAGCATATCAATATATATTAAAGGCTAAGGAAAATTTAATCAGAAAAGAAAGAAATAATTCCAAAACTCATGGAATATTTGTAGTAGAGAAGGAAAAAACAATAAACAGTAAGACAAAACATATTGAAGAATAACCCAAGATGAAATGGAGTAAGGAAATGGGCCAAAATACAGAGGAGAAAGAGAAACTAACATGAAGGAATGGTAGTAATAGAAAAAGGGTTCTTTGGTAAATGTTACCAATGTGGAGAAGTTGGTCATCATGCTTATGAATGTCCTCAAATACAAGAAGGTAGCAAGAAGAGTGCAACAAGAAACCACTCGGCACAAGAGGTTGAGGAAAGTGATGCATCCCATAAAGGTGAAGACCTTGAAGAAGGTGAATCTTTCATTTTGAGGAAAGTGTTGGTAAATCCAAAGGAGGCTAAGGAGGAACCATCCCAAAGAAGGAGTCTCTTTTGAACCATGTGCAAGGCTAGATGTAAGTTTTATAACGTGAGAGCATATAGTGGTAGTATGAGTAACTTAGTTTTAGAGGAGATGGTAGAAAACTTGTAAGCAACCTAGTATGTACAAAGTTTCTTGGTTACAAGGGGGACATTAGATGACAATGAGTGAGTAGTGTTTGGTTAACTTTTAGATTGGTTCTTATAAAGATGAGGTGGTGTGTGATGTGCTACCTATAAGTGCTTGTCATGTGTTTTTGGACAGACCATAAAATTTGATAGGACTTGGCCATTCATGATAGGTGTAATAATGTGTACACCATCTAGAAAGATGTTCAAAATTATAAGTTGAAACTTGTAAGGGAGAAAGAGAAGCAATAAAAGACATCAAGTTATGTAGTGCTGAAAATAAACAAATAGAAAAAGAACATAAGATTGATTCTCAAAAATTCAAAAGGAAAGGAAAAATTTCATTCAAATTTTTACAATAGTGCAGTAAAGAAAATGATAATATCAGTCCAAAATAATGTAATGGTCAGAGAGGTGGAGTGTGTGTTGAAGTCGATGAAGAACAAACTAGTAGAATATACAAGGCTCCAGTGGAGAAGGAGTAAAAGTGGATAATAAATAAACATGGGTGGAGTAGAGCCCCAATCTATAATCAAATCAACAACTAGAGGTCCTTAATACCCCCTTACAACATACAAACTAGGGTTTTGACAAAGAGTTCCCAACACCCACAATTCAAGATTGGTTCTTCAACCCAATCTCCTACACCCTTATAGCATGAACCCACACAACTCAACCCTACTAATCTAGGGATGGAACTAGGGTTCTCACAAGGTTTAATATCAATTCCCAAAGGAATGGGACACCAATCCTACACCACACAATCTTGGAACAGAATTTAGACACCAAAATCCACTATAGGGCTACAAGGAGAAAACCTTAAATAACTTATTTACACCTTATATTAGCCCAACTAGACCATCCTAGACACTTAGACTTATTCTAGCCCTTTCTAACCAATCATCCATAATGGCCAAGATAGACACTTAGGTTTATAATCACACCTAATGACACCTTGCCTTACAAAGTAGGACTTTATTACATCATTGGATTCAAGATCCAAAAAATACCTTAACCTTTCACACTAACCCTTTAATGAGTTAGTTGGTGTTCCTGTAGCTATGGTTGAATTTAAGGGTTCTCCTGCACCATACTCTTGGGGTGCACTGATCTCAAGTCCTCTTGAGATGAGGTCTTGTAAAGTTGAACCATGCCTTTGAATCTCCACTTCATCCATCCACACTGACTCTTCTTTCGGGCTTCCTTGCCATTTGACCAAGTACTTCTTGTAGACATTCTTCATGGTCTTCTTGATGATCTTTGTGTCTAAGATCTTCTCAAGTTTTCATGGTTCATGAGGAGGTATTCCTGTAGCATCCTCTTCAAGTTCCTCTACCTACACATCTGAACCTACATTCACATCACCTTTGTAAGGGGTTAGATCACAAATATTGAATATGGGAGAGATACCAAGATGAAAGGGAAACTCAATCTCATAGGCATTCAGTCCATGTTTCTTCAAGATTAGACAGGGTCCAATCTTCTTCATGATCAGCTTAGTTTGCTTACCCTTAGACAATCTTTCCTTCTTCAAATGTGCCCACACCAAGTCTCCAACCTGCAACTGTACATCTCTCCTATGCTTGTCTTTGGCTTGCTTATATTTCTCTACACTTTTCTCAAGTGCCAACCTGACTGAATCATGTATCTCCTTCATGCTCTCTGCAAATTCTTCACCATGAGAACTGATTGGAGTGTTTGATGGGAGATCTCTGAGCTCCAAGATGCTTCTTGGAATTTGTCCATACACAATCTAAAAGGGACTTTTCCCTATGCTTCTATTGACTAAGTCATTGAAAGAAAACTCTGTCTATGGTAGGATTGAATCCCACTTGTCTCCATATTTATTTTTTAGGCACCTAAGTAGATTTCCAAGGGACTTGTTGACAACCTCTGTCTGCCCATCCATTTATGGATGATAGGCAAAGCTAAAACTCAAATTAGTTCCCAACCTTTTCCACAAGGTTCTCCAAAAGTGTCCCACAAACTTCACATCTCTGTCTGATAGTATGGTTTGAGGTAAGCCATGAATCCTCACTATTTCCTTGAAGAAAAAATTGGCAATGGATGATGCATCATTGGTGCTCTTACAAGGGATAAAGTGGGCCATCTTACTGAACCTATCCACTACAACATATATGCTATCATATCCCTTTTGTGTTCTAGGAAAACCCATCACAAAGTCCATGTTGCAACTCTCCCAAGGCCTGGTAGGAATAGGTAGGGGTTGGTATAACCCTATATTTGTAGATGCACCCTTGGCCTTCTAACAAATAGTACATGTCTCCACAATATTTCTCACTTTAGTCTGAAGCTTGGGCCAATGGTAAAATCTTCTCACCCGTTCCAAGGTCTTGTCCAATCCAAAATGTCCTCCCATGCTGCCTGTATGCTTCTCCCTGATAATGTTCTCCCTCATGGAACACTTGGGAATGCACAATTGATGTCCTTTGAATAATAGACCATCTTGGATCAAATAATCTATATAATCCACATGATAGGCTTCAAAAAAATCAGAACACACCTTGTAGATATCCTTGAAATCATCATGATCCTTATACATGTCCTTCGATGAGTCTATCCCTACACTTTGAAGTTGGATTTGTTGCACAACTAAAGATCTTTGGATCAAGGCATATACCACCTTATTGGAAACTCCCTTCTTGTGTTTGATTGAAAATGTGTAGGCTTGTATTGACTCCACCCACTTCATGTGCTTGTGGCTTAGTTTCTCTTAGCTATTCAAGAAACTCAAGGCTTGATTGTCTGTGAAGACAACACATTCCTTAGGTAGGAGGTAGTGCCTCCATTTCTTCAATGATTGGACTAAGGCATATAGTTTCAACTAAGAAGAGGAGTATTTCCTCTTTGCTTTATTCAGTTTCTCACAGAAAAAGGCCACAGGCCTGCTTTCTTGGCTCAAGATAGCCCCAATGGCTAGGTTCGATGCATTACATTCAATAGTGAAAACCTTTTGAAAATCAGGGAACACAAGTATAGGCTTTTCTTCTACCTTTTGCTTCAGCATTTGAAAGGCTTCCTCTACCTATTTGTTCCACACAAATTTACACTTCTGTCCACCCTTTATGGTCTCAAGGATTTGAGCACACAACTGACTGAAATTCATGATGAATTTCCTATAAAAGGATGCAAGCCCATGAAAGCTTCTCACTTCAGTCATTGTCCTTGGAGAAGGCCAAATTAGGATGGCTTCTACCTTCTCAAGGCCCATCTTGATGTTCCCACCTGCAATCACAAATCCCAAATAGACAAGTTCTTCTTGCATAAAAACACATTTTTCCTAATTTATAAAGAGTTTCTCTTCATGCAGCCTCCTCAAGACTAGATCAAGGTGTTCCAAATGCTCCTCCTTACCCTTACTAAAGATAAGGATGTCATCAAGGTAGACTATAACAAATTTTCCAAGGAATGGCTTCAACACTTCATTCATGAGCCTCATGAATGTGCTAGGGGCATTTGATAGGCCAAAGGGCATCACCCTCCATTCATACAAGCCTTCATTGGTTTTAAAGGCTGTCTTCCATTCATCACCATCCCTTATCCTAATCTGGTGATAAACACTCTTCAAGTCCACCTTAGAATAGTATATTGCACCTCCTAGGTGATCCAATAGGTCTTCTATTCTAGGCATAGGAAATCTATACCTAATTGTGATTCTATTTATGGCTCTAGAATCAGTGCACAATCTCCATGTGCCTTCCTTCTTAGGGGCCAAAAGAGAAGGTACTGCACAAGGGCTGAGGGTTTTAGTGATAAAGCCCTTATCCAAGAGTTCTTGGATTTGTATTGCCATCTCCTTATTCTATTCAGGGGTCAACTTATATGCAACTTTATTGGGTAAGGTTGCTCTTGGGATTAAGTCAATATTGTGGCTTATATCTTTGATTGGTGGCAACTCATTCGACAATTCTTTGGTGACAATGTCCTTATAATGATTTAGTAGGTCTGCAACTTCCTAATGGCCTACTCTCTTCAAGGGATCTATGTCCTTTTTAGATTTCTTGGGTCTATCATCCTTTGGCAACAGGACTAGGGCATAACAATGAGTCTTCTCCTCTTTCAAAGTTTTAAAAAACTCTTTTTCACCAATGAACAAAAATTTTGAATCATTATTTTCTTCTGAATTTTCAGATAGGGGTAAAAATGTTACCTTTTCTCCTTTATAGGTGATGGTATAGGTGTTCAACCTCACATCATGATGATCCTCCACATCATATTGCCAGGGCCTTCCAAGGAGTAAATGGTAGGCATCCATTGGAACAATGTCACACAACACCTTATCCTTGTACTTTTCAAGTTGGAATTCAACCCATGGTTGTTCTTCTATGATAGTGTATTGGTTCTTGGTGAGCCATGACACCTTGTAGGGGTTTGGATGTGGCACCCTTCTCAGCTTCAATTTCTTCACTGCTTCCTCGGATACCAAATTATCAGTAGATCCACTGTCAATCACCAATCTGCACACCTTGCCTCCACTCTTACATGTGGTTTTGAACAAGCTCTTTCTCTGTGGTGGTTCCTGAGTACAAGGAGCCTTCAACAAGGTTCTCCTCATCATGAGTGCTTCTCCCTCTTAAGGTGGTGCATAAGATCCAAGTGCATTGTCCCCTTGGTTATCTTCACCTCTGACTATGTTAACCCTTCTCTCTGCCTGATTCTTGGCTTTCTCAAGGCACTTTGATGCTAGATGCCTAGGTTTGTTACATCTGTAACACCTTATGGTTCCTGAATTTCTTCCACTAGTCCTTCCCCTTGAATCTCCTCTTCTCCCTCTATAGGAGCCTCTAGAACTTCCTTCCCCAAAGGAGTTCTCCTGACTAGTCTCTTCAAAATTCTTAGAATTCTATCCTCTACTACTACCTGATCCTCTTCCTCTACTTCCAAAATCTCTCTGGCCTCTTCCTTTCCCACCTTGGTCTTGTTTCCTCTTGACTTTTTCCTCCACCTTCAATTCCAATTGAAAGCATTTATGGACAGTGGTAGAGGTACACAAACTCAACTCATCTTGGATATTCACCCTCAATCCTTGCATGTATCTAGCATGTTTGACACTCTCAGGTTCCACCAATTTAGACTTCATAGTATGCCTATGGAGTTATTTAGTATAGCTTGAGATGCCCATCTCCTTCTGCCTTAGACCTTGCCTCTTCTTATGAAGTTGGACTTCATAGTCTTCAGGTACATAGGCCTCTTTCACCAAGGCAACCATCTTCTTCCATGTAGCTACTGGATTCTTTTCCATCTTTACTCTTTCTTCTTGAGTAAAATTCCACCAAGTCAAGGTGGATCCCTTCAACTTATACTTTTCTATTTTAACCTTTTGATGCTCTTGTATCTCCTCACAGTCAAAGAAACTAGTGAGTGCATCAATCCAATCCATTACTTCATTTGGATCCATCTTCCCATTGTAGACAGGTAGGTCAAGCTTAGTATCCATGGTCCTTCTCTCCATGGACTTCAAGGTCTTCAACAATAGCCTCTGTTCTGCAAGCACATCTACTTCTTCCTCTTGCAAAGGGGTTTCTTCATCACTCCCCACTTCTTCCCATCTAGAGTTCCCACTATGTCCTTTCTTGAGTTGTTCCCTAAGATTTTCCATCTCTTGCCTCATCCACTTTCTCTCAGCATCATGCTCTTTCACTACCCTTAGTAGTTATGCATTAGTCATCCTATTAGGAAGTTCACTGTCTTCCCCACCATCTAACATGGCTACAACTTTAGTCTTCCTCCAAAGATCTAGTAGTTGATATGATACCACTTGGAGTAGAGCCCCAATCTATACTAAAATCAACACCTAGAGGTCCTTAATATCCCCTTCCAATATACAAACTAGGGCTCTGACAAAGAGTTCCCAACACCCACAAATCAAGATTGGTTCTTCAACCCAATCTCCTACACCCTTATAGCATGAACCCGCACAACTCAACCCTACTAATCTAGGTATGGAACTAGGGTTCTCACAAGGTTTAAAATCAATTCCCAAAGGAATGGAACACCAATCCTACACCAAACAATCTTGGAACACAATTTAGACACCAAAATCCACTATAGGGCTATAAGGAGAAAACCTGAATTGTTGAGGGAAACCCATCTGGAACTCCACCAAACTAAGTCTTAACCACCCTCAAAGGTTTAAATCAACCTATCAATAGTACTCACCAATTTTGGACCTTTGATCAATCACCAAACTTCGACTGTCTGCAAATCTCTCCTGGGCCTAATAGGGCTAATAGGTCCAATTAACAAAGGAAATGTTTGAAATATTTTCCTCCTTCCAATAGTTTATATTGGAACATTTGTAGGATTTCATAAAACTACTAAATCCAAAGATTTAGATCTTCATCCCACCCCTGGGTCGAGTTGTGTCTTCAAACCCACAATTCTGGACAGTCACATAGAGATGCCTATCCAGAGGGTTGAATCATTCCTCCTCTCTCCATTGGTTTCCCGATCTGAGACCTCAAAAATCTTAAATAAAATCATCCCTCATTTCTTTCCACCAAGAATCAATAATTTTCCATGGTGGACTCTCCTGGAAAGAGGAATTTTGTCTTGAAACCCTAGGTACGGCCTTCCTGCAACCAATGAACACTAAAATTTGAATAAATTTTGATCCCAATTGAGTCAAGACCTCAAATAAAATGAAAATCACTCTTATGACATAGGAACAACTTTCAAAGTCATTCATATGCACATGTGGGACCGTACAAGTCCGTACCATTCAAGAACACAGTCTATTTCTCAAGAAATCAATGAATTTTATTGAATTCAGATATCAAAAGCTTCTCCAAATCTTCTAACTAACTTGGATCGAAGTTTTTCATCATGTTTATAAATTCCTCAATCGGTTCAACCAATCTAAGATGGTTGTGACCGTTGAGATTCAAACTTAACAACTTTTCAAAAGTTGCTTAATGCAACATTGACAAAAAGTTGTCAATTGTCAATCAAACTTATTAATATCCATCCTAGACACCACCTAGGACCTTAGAAAGGCTTAAATAACTTATTTACACCTTATCTTAGGCCAACTAGACCATCCTAGTTACTTAGACTTATTCTAGCCCTTTCTAACCAATTGTCCATAATGGCCAAGATAGACACTTAGGTTTATAATCACACCTAATGTCACCTTGCCTTACAAAGTAGGACTTTATTACATCATTGGATTCAAGATCCAAACAATACCTTAACCTTTCATACTAACCCTTCAATGAGTTAGTTGGTGTTCCTGCAACTATGGTTAAATTTAAGGGTGCTCTTGTACCAATGGGTTACCATCCCGTGCATCTCCCAATGTTCTTGAGTTCCCAACTCAATGAACATTTCGCTTACCTAGTGTGTCTAGTGTAGGAGCACCTAGGTGCATTTGTAATCTACACCAAGAAAAAATTAAAAATGACAAAAGAATTTTTAAGTTTGGCTGCTACATGTAAGAATACAGAAAGCTAAAAATTCCCTATAGGGAATCAAATGAATAGGTATCTAGATCACAAGACGAATGTGAAGGGGTCTAAGGAAAGGAACTAAAACATTTCAAATATCAATAAAAAACACAAAAAAAGAAAAAGAAAAAGGGACTAAGCATGACAAGAAGAGGAAATGATGAACATAATTTTAGATTCTTATAAAATTAAATTACAGAGAGAGGCATATGAAAAGAAGAGTGAATTGAATTCCTCTCAAATCCTATGAAGGAATAGAGGGAAAACATAAGGCATATGAATTAAGGTACTAGCATTAAGTGTGGAGGAAGTGCAAAGAAGAATAAGAAACCAATACAAAGTTTGTCGTGAGAGAGGTGAAGGGGAAGTGAGAAGTCCTTAGTCACAAAATTATTAGCTATTTTTCTAGTTTGAAGAGTGTAGTGTGTGAGATAGTGGAAGAATAGAGGACCTACATAAAGGAGATAGAGGTGAATATGTGCAAGGGTAGTGATAGAAGGGAGTTGTTTGTGAAAAGGTTCAATGAGAAGCTAGAGCTTGTTTGGTGATTGGAAATCGTATAATAACATTGAATAAAGGATAGTGACTGTAAACAATATCTGATTGAGTTCAAATAAATTGGAGAGGTTTTTGTTTAGATACATATTATTTTGTTTATCTTAGTGTGATTTTAAATTTCAAATTCAGGTACAGAGAGAAAGATTGTGAATTTTGTGAAGGGAATTTTTTCTCCTTTTGCATCACTAAATGAATTTGATGGAATAAACCCAAACTCATGGAAGCTTAGGGCCAAGAGAAATTGATGTACAATTATATTCTTACTCACCATGTTGTGCTCAACTTAAAGATAAAGATGTCAATATTTTTGTAGCTCAATTGTATCCACAAAAAAATGCTTATTTAACTATATTTCAAATTACCAAACAATGATCTTCAAGTTTCTCTATTAATGGTCCCCTTCTTCTCTTCAAAATAAGAAATATTTTGTAAATCATTGTGAGTCATTGTTTGAGTTATGTAGTAGTGTATGCAAATGTGAGTTTTCCTTATTAGAAAGCAATCTTTTACACCATAGTGTCTCTAGAGCTCCTCCTTATCCATGAATTGCAACCAATGAACATTATAAAATGAGGATATTAAGGTGGATATATTATCAACCTTAGGATTCATTATGTACACATCAACCCAAATAGATGTAGAAGGCTCACTAGATTAGAGTATGATCCACATGTCATTATAAAATAACTCTTAACAAAATAAAAATCATCACTTTACCTTCTTGTAAGCCAATTGATATGCCTAAAGATGTCCTACCAAATCTCAAGGCTAGATATTTTTGTGATTATCATTAAAGATATGCAAATACTAAGAGTAAGTGCATCATATTTAAGCATAAAATTCAAGATCTTATTGATAAAAATGTAATTCAATTAGAGGTTACTTGTGATCATGGAAATACATTTTTTGCACATCTACACACAATGAGCCCAATCAAGTGAAAATGAATGACAATCCTTCTAATGCAAGCGATGGCGAGTATATTGGTTTCAATGACACTTATAAAGATAATTATAGCACACTTCGATGTGGCATAGCATGTGCTTTCATATGGTATTAACAAACACCCCTCCTTACATTTATACCCCTCAAATTTGTGGTTTTAATACTTTCTTTGCATACACTAATATAGTAAAAATACTCCCCTTAAGAGAACTACCCACACTTAATCTAATGTAAAATTAGTTTTGATTATCGTCCAATGCAAACATGCACAAGACCCTAGATCAATTATGAACATATAAACATGATCCATGATAGTGAATAGAGATCTACAAATCAAGACCAATCACCCCAAATAAATGATAATAAAACCAAAACCAAATAATATTAAAAACTATATTTTATATCCTTACTTATTATTACATAAAAGATCTCTAATGCAAACATATCAAATTGTAAAGAAAAAGAACAAAATATTTAAAATTTATCATTAATATACATCAGAATTATAAAAATTAAATTAAAAAATAAAAATAATGATAATAACATGATAAATTTTATTTTTTTTAAATAAACAAAATTACAGTTACTTCCCTTTAGAATACACCTACGGATTAAAGTGATGATTGATGTCACCTCTTAACTTTTTATATTAAAGGAAAAAGACATCAAAGCCAAAATTGAAATTATTCCAAGGCAAAAAGTTCAACACTTATGACTAACAAAAGTTTACCCATCCAACTAGTGATAATTCCAGCCGGGCAAAATGAGTAATTTACCTTTTATGTGTCCCCTTTTCACTTGATGAGAAGATCAAATCACTAGATAAATGTGATTGATTGATTATATGGTGTAATAATCTATAATTGAAAGAAAAAAATATTTTTTAAATGTGATGATTTTAATTATATTAATAGTTTTGGTTTATAAATCTATAATTGTACTCCTTGCTTTAGGAGTTCAAAAATTCATAAGTAGGGTGGTCTTCATTCATTAGAAGACCACTTCTTTATTAATTTGAGTTGGTAGTCAAAATTTTAAAAGCAATCATTTAAACCACCTTTAAAATATGGGTTGGAGACCATTGATTATAATATTATTACTTTATTAGATTGTTTATGAGATTTTTTAAAAGTGAATAGAGTTTATAATTTATCTTGATTTGTTGTAAAGTTTGGTATGGGAATTATCTTATATTATATTTTGTTTGACTATTATCTTTATGTGAATACCCTTAGACTAAATATCCCCATTCTTTTAACCTTGAGAAAGTGTTAGTACATAGATAAATATTGAATAGAACAAGTGTGTAAAAAATAATATATAATGTTCATTAGACAAAATTATGTAGTCAATTATGTAGATGAGTATTAATAAATTAATAGTATTAAAAATATAAATTTTATTTATGACTTTGAAAGATATATAATTTATAAAAAATAAGAAGAATGTGGAGCACAACTAAAAAATAAAATAAATTGCATAAATTTTTTTTTATTTCCTACATAATTTTAGATAATTATATCCAAATTTATTCTACTATTGTTTATATGATTTAAAATTATATGATGAAATCTTATGTAACATTAAATAGTTTAATAATTTTATTGATAAACATTTTATATAAAAAAAATTAAATTAAAGGATAGATTAAACTCATTAATTTTTTATTTTTATATTTAAAAAATAAAAAATAAATATAAAAATAATGAATTATTATTTTCATTTTTTAATTAAACATGTACATGTCAACAAATTATTTTATCTTATTTGATTCTTTATTTTATATAAAAGAAAATAATCAACAAAATAATATTAAAATAATTTATTTAATATAAATGTAATAATATAATGGGTAAATGATCAACACTCTATGTAACCATAATATCTAAACATTATAAGGTTTAAATTTTAATTATAATATTTATGTATATTTAATTATAATATAATACATATAATTTGCATTTTTAAACTTTTACTTTATATATATATATATATATATATATATATATATATATATATATATATAAAATAGGTTTTTTAATATGTTATTAATAGGTTTATTAAAGAGATATATTTAACTATTTATTATATAAAAATTAATTAGACTGGTGATCTTCATTCATTATAGACTATTTTTTAATTGATTTGAGTTTGTAGTTTTCTTATTGTTTTGGTCACATAAAAATTTGTAGGATAGAAAACATTTTTTAGAAGACCAATCCTTTAATCAATTTGAATTGGTAGTTTTGAAGATTTTTTTATTGTTTTTTCTTTTTAATGGCTTTGGCCAACCTCATTTCAATAGTTGATTCTAGTGTTAGAATTTTGGTGATGGGTGACCATGGCACCCCTGAACAAATGACCTCACAAGTCTGTCCCAAAGATTTTTCATGAGATACATCTTCTAGGACCACTAATGTTGTGTTACATGTTCAAGATTTTGATAGTGCCTATGAATGACTTAAAAATACACTTTAATAGGATACTTTGTGGAGACGGTTCCACTTGAAAGCAAGCTGCGTGATTGGGTTGCCAAAGCTTACACCCCTCATGGGGTTTGGCTGGATGAGGTCCAGAATCTCACCAATAGTTTTTTCTATTTCTCTTTTCCAATGCCACCCATGTTGACGACATCCTTAAGCATGAGCTCTAGTTTGTTTGGTCATCCTTGCTTGTTTTTCAACCATGGTCACAATAATTTACCGTATCTGATGGGAAAAGGGTCAAGGTCCCAATCTCGAGATGGTCTACCCTTTCCTTATTGGTTATTTTTCCAAATCATTGCCCAATCCCATGGCAAGGTGGTTTGCATGGAACCTGACTATTTTTTTCATGCTTGTCCCTAAAAAAGGGTTTGTGTGGAAGTTGATCTATCTTGAGACCTTAAAGAGGCTATTGAATTTAGATAGGAGGTTAATGTTACTCGCAATGCATGCTCTATCTGAATCTTTCTAATACTTTCTATTGATGTCAATCCTCTAAGAATAAAATTAAGGATTGTCCTCTAGCCACCCCATGCGTTAAATCTCCTCTTGAGGAGGTAGCTTCTCCTCACTCTTTTAAGGCTATTAAGAATGAAGAGGGTCAGAATACTATACACAAAGAAAAGGACTCTTTGGTTTCCTTAATGAAGTAGTCTAATATCATTTCTTTATAGCCACAAGTGTAGGAACCATCTCATTCAGGATCACAATCTAAGACACAACTTTAAGCTCATGATGTTTCAAATCCTAGAGTTTAGTGGAGAGCTTCAACTGAGAGTGTTTCCTTCCTTGTGTGGGTTCAAACTCCTTAGGCCGCTTCAATATTATCAACTCAATTGTCCTCATTACATCATTCTCACATCCCTTCTAAGAGAGAGGTGAATGGTGACGAGGGTCTAGGGAAAAGCAAGTTAGCTCCAGGTGACTCTTGCCCTAGTTCTGGCCAACCTTAGACTTCTTGTAGAATAGCTTATCCTCTCTTTAGAATGATGATGCCATGCAAGATTTTAAATCATGAATTTAATGTCATGGAATGTTTGAGGTCTATTTGACCTCACCAAGATGTATTTCATGTGGGATACTTGACAAAAGTATCCTATTATTGATGTTGTTTACCTCTAGGAAATAAAAATTACAGCTTTCATGCTAGTTGCTGCATATCATGTGATTTTGCCAGATGGCTTGGATTTTTCTTCAGAACAAAAATTTGGAAGAGGAGGTGTCTTCACACTCATTTTTCCATATTGAAATTATTCTATTGTGGCTCATGAGTTGAATTCCACTTAGAGGCTTGTGTGGGTCCTCATGTTAATTCATAATTATTATTCTAGGGTCATTAATGTTTGTGCTTCCAATGATACTATTGAATTATCTCATCTTTAGTAGTGGACAACTAATTCATTACCTCTTGCCACTTTGGTAATGTGTGGGGACTTTAATATGGTTGATGTGGCCTCAGATAGGGATAATTTTTTGTCTTTCTATTAGACAACTAGAGAAAGAGAGGTTTGGTTTTACTGTTGGAGATGTTCCAACAAGCCAGTGCTGACTGTATGTTTGTCATTGATAACAACATATGGTAAGTAGTATGCGTTGAAGAATTATGTAGTAATATTTGATTATATGTAGCATGGACATATTATCATCATGATATCATGGACATAGAGGTTAATTGTGAGAATAGATAGTTATGCAGCATCTTGTGTCAGCAGTGTTCCTAATAGAGTTACAGGTAGTGTTCTTTGAGTGATTGTCCGTACAGACATCATGGAGCCTTGCACCTTTGGATATGTGATGAAGACATGTTAGTGATGTTACAATCATGGATGCAGAGTCTGATGATTAGTAGAAGTAAAGTTATACAGTCGCTATTCTCCAGTAGCAGTTTCCTGTGTTTATTCAGAAGAGTCGACAAAGATTGTATTGGTTATGGAGTTGTGCCTATCATTTCGGTATGCACCCTTGGATTACGGATTGGAGAAGACTTCAAAATGTTTGGTTAAGAGTGCATGATGTAATTCATCTTGAGAAGGAATTTTTAGTTACTTTGGTAGAGCCAATAGTGTGTAGCGTGTGTCTACATTTATTAATATGAGACAGGTCCCAGATTGTGTTGCGTGCTTAGTAGAGCCGACATAATTATTATTGGAGTATGTTATGGTTTCTCTAATATGATTTCAAGGTGGTTCTAACAGGCTAACTTGACTATATCATTTGGAGGAAAGATATTTATAGGTAGTCATTTGTGATTGCTAAAGCATGGTTCAGAGTTGTTTGTGAAGAGAAGAGCAGAGTGTGCAAAGTGTTGAGCCATCAGCAGAAGGTCTATGTGACCAAGTAAAGAGTTTGTGCTATACTTTGGAACTGATCCAGATAGAAGGTCAAAGCACAGTTCACCAAGATCCAGATATAGCGTGTATCTATTACTCAGAAGGTTGTAGCCTTCACCCCTTTGAGCAGTGAGCTCTTAGACATTGCATCCTCACCCCTAATAGGGTTAATTGTAAAAGACTCCTAATAGGGTCCAACCCTTGACCAGGTCACTGTACTAAATATATTGTAAAGAAACTCCTAACAGGGTTAAGGATCTTCTAACAAGGATCATAAAACACTAGTGCATATTATTAGTGGGTGTCAATTCCCACTGGGGTTTTTACCTATTTGGGTTTCCCCGTAACCAAAATATTGGTGTTGTGTTCAAGTGTTCTTTCATTGTGTTTATGCTATATGTTTAAGTATACTTAATTGGATAAAGAATTGAAACTTGTAGATAACTGATTCACCCCTCCTCTTAGTTATCTCTTGGGACTATTCCTAACAATTGGTATCAGAGCCAAGTGCCTCAGAGAGAAAGTTTAACAGCTTGAGTCTGATCAAATTGCATTCTTTTGAAAAGATAGTCCTAAGTTTGATGGAGAGAATTATCTTGATTGGAAGAACAAGATGATGACACATTTGCAGTGCATTGCTTTTGAAGTTTTTGAAGTGGCTATCGAGGAAGTTGAGATCCCCTCTCTAGAAGATCTTGCAAAGGATGATGCTACTAGCAAGAAGAAGGATTTGTTCTATCAGAATGCAATAGAAAAAGAAGCCCTTATCAGCACCCTATTTGATAGTGAGTTTTTAGAAATAAAGAAATTAGACATAGCCTACAAGATATGGAAGCACCTAGAAGACATGTTTGAAGGAGATAAACAATAAAATAATGCGCACAGAAAGACATGGAAGAAAAAGTACAATACATTGGAGATGCTACCTGAAGAGAACATAAGAGCCTACAACCAAATGATCAATGAAGCAGTTGCTGGAATTAGAAACAATGGTGGTGAAATCTCAGAAGAAGACATCATGGATAAGGTGATGACTACCTTGACACTAGAATATCATAACAAGATAAACATCCATGATGACACTATGCAATTCTTAGTAAATTTCAAAAGAGAGACCTTAATCAACAAGATTTTTGCATTTGAGATATCAAGTTTGAAGACAAAGCCTAAAAGTGAGACATCCTTCAAAGCTTCAGTCCATGTTAAGAAATCCTTGAACACCTCTAGTAATTTTGATGATGATGATGAAGAAGAAGCCCTAGATAATTTCATTGCTATGATTACTAAAAGGGAAAAGAAAGGAAAAGGAAAATATGAAGGTCAACTACCATTCAAATGCTTTTCATGTAATAAGATTGGTCACTTTGCATCTAAGTGTCCTACAAGAGTTAAAAAGTTCAAGAATGACTACAAGCCTAAGTATACAAAGGAATGTTACTATGATAGAGATGGAGTATCAGATGAAGCAATAGGAAAGTTTGATGCAAGAAGTGATGAAGGTATTTTTATTGTTTACTCTACTAAAAGTAAAGCTTATAGATGTTTTAACTCGAGATTGAAGAAAATCATTGAAAGTGTTCATTTTAAGATTGATGAAAAGTTTATGGTTCAAGAAAGATATCATGATTACTCACCTATGATTGAAGAAGAAACTAGACCTTCCACTAGTGAGACAGTTGTTGTAGAAATGTTTGACAATATTAATGTATTGTTCAATGACCCTGAAACAAGTGAAGAAGAAACTCAAAATGAAGATGAGTCAGTATCACCTAAATTTCCAAAGTATACATCTATATATCACTCTAAGGATGACATCATTGGAGATCAGAGCGGCAAAGTCACAACAAGATCAAAAGAAAACAATTCACTAAGCAATGAGGCAGTATGTTTACCATCTCAGATTAAACATTTAAGTGTTGAAGATGCATGTAATGATTCAGATTGGCATGATGGTATGAAAGAAGAACTAGATCAGATTATCAAGAATGATACTTGGGAACTGGTCCCAAGACCTAGTGATAAGAATGTGATTGGAACAAAATGGATATTCAAAAACAAGATGAATGAAGATGGTATAGTAATAAGAAATAAAGCAAGGTTAGTATGTAAGGGTTATGCACAAAGAGAAGGCATTGATTATTTAGACACATTTGCACCTATGAGAAGATTAGAAGCTATTAAGTTATTTCTAGCTTATGCAACAGTCAAAAAATTCAAAGTCTATCAGATGGATGTCAAGTCAGCATTCTTGAATGGGGAGCTAAAAGAAGAAGTATACATTGAGCAGCCAGAAGGATTCACCCTATCAAACATACCTGATATGGTATGTAGATTGAAGAAAGCCCTCTATGGACTTAAGGAAGCCTCTAGAGCATGGTATGAGAGACTTGATGGATATCTAACTAAAATTGGATTCAAGAAAGGAGAAACATATTGTAATCTATTCATAAGAGAGACATCTGAAGGACTACTAATTGTAGCTATATTTGTTGATGACATTATCTTTGGAGGTAATGACAAACTTAGTGCTGAATTGGCTAAAGAGATGCAGAGTGAGTTTGAGATGAGCATGATTGGACCTATCAAATACTTCTTAGGATTAAATGTGCAGCAGACAGGAAAAGGTATTCCCATTAATCAGTCAAAATATGTGAAAGAGATATTAAATAAATTCAAGATGGATGATTACAAGCCAATGGGTACACCAATGATAAAAGGATGCAAGATTAAAAAAGAAGATGAATCACCAACAATAGATATAACATTATACAAGTCTATGATTGGAAAGCTTATTTATCTTACTCAAACCAGACCAAATATTTGCAATGTAGTTGGCATAGTTGGAACATTTGTAGTAGAGCCTAAACAAAGTCACCTCATGGTAGTAAAAATAATATTCAGATACTTTCAAGGAACTATAGATTATGGTCTATGGTATCCTAATTCATAAAATTTTGAGCTTCATGTATATACTGATGTAGATTGGGTAGGATTTGTTGATGAATCAGGAGGACTAGTGTTTATTGGTAACAAACTTGTCACTTGGACAAGCAAGAAGAAAAATTGTATCTCTCAGTCAATAGAAAAAGCGGAGTATGTTGTAGCATCCCTAAATTGTTCTACAATTGTTTGGATCAAGCAAATGATAAAGGATTTTGGAATTTAGATTGACTATCCTATTATTATTCATTGTGATAACACTAGCACTATCAATATGTCAAAGAACCTTGTGATGCATGCAAAGAAAAAACACATTGAGATCAAGTATCACTTCCTAAGAGAGAAAGTGGAAGAGAAAGAAGTCAAGTTGGACTATGTGAGTACTAAAGATCAGTTATCAGACATATTCACAAAGCTCTTGCCAAAGGATACTTTTGAGTATCTCAAGGAGAAGTTGGGAGTAATTACCTTCCCTGATTTTGCTTAGAAGAAAGAAGACAAAGCATCAGTCCTCAAGGACTGATGGATGGTTGACTACTCTACTTCAGGTGCTTAAAAGAGTTGGTACCCTTTTCCATTGATGTCAAAGAGGGAGTAATATACAGTCATGAAAAATAGTATCAAAGAAGGAGTAATATACTAAGGGGGAGTAGTATTCAGTCATGAAAGCAGTTCAGTTGAGAAAATGAAGAATGTTGGAGAATATTACAACAAATAGAGGATTCATCCTTGGGGGAGTTTTGATAAGGAAATGGAGAATGTTATAAAAGAATTTCTCATTTGGGTTGGTGGTGTTTTTCATTCCATATGTTTCCATCAATGCCAAAGGGGGATATTTTTGGAGATTTGCTAGCAAGCCAGTGCTGACTTAATGCTTTTCATTGATGACAACATATGGTAAGTAGCATGCGTTGAAGACTTATGCAATAAGCTTTGAGTATATTTAGCATGGACATGTTATCAGCATGATATCATGGATGCAGAGGTTAATTGTGAGAACAGACAGTTACGCAACAGCTTTTGTCAGTAGTGTTCTTGACAGAGTTATAGGTAGTGTTCTATGAGTGATTGTCCGTATAGACATCATGGAGCCTTGTGCCTTTGGATATGTGATGAAGATATGCTAGTGATGTTACAATCATGCACGTAGAGTTTGATGATAGGTAGAAGTAAAGTTATGCAGTCGCTATTCTCCAATAGAAGTCTCTTGTGTTTATTCAGAAGAGCTGACATAGATTGTATTGGTTCTGGAGTTGCACCTATCATTTTGGTGTGCACCCTTGGATTATGGATTGGAAAAGAGTTCAAAATGTTTGGTTAAGAGCACATGATGTAATTCATCTTGAGAAGGAAGTTTTAGTTACTTTGGTAGAGCCAACAGTGTGTAGCGAGCATCAACATTTATTAATATTAGACAGGTCCTAGATTGTGTTGCGTGCTTAGTAGAGCTGACATAATTATTATTGGAGTATGTTATGGTTTCTCTAATATGATTTCAAGGTGGTTCTAAT
The DNA here is from genome assembly GCA_027943335.1 of Chamaecyparis obtusa. NCBI lineage: Eukaryota > Viridiplantae > Streptophyta > Pinopsida > Cupressales > Cupressaceae > Chamaecyparis > Chamaecyparis obtusa. The sequence continues at coordinate 958,203 of BSBK01002115.1, forward strand.
AGGCCAACTTGACTATATCATTTGGAGGAAATATATTTATAGGTAGTCATTTGTGATTGCTAAAACATGGTTCAGAGTTGTTTGTGAAGAGCAGAGCAGAGTGTGCGAAGTGTTGAGCCATCGACAGAAGGTCTAAGTGACCAAGTAAAGAGTTTGTGCTATACTTTGGAACTGATCCAGATATAAGGTCAAAGTGTAGTTCACCAAGATCCAGATATAGCGTGTATCTGTTACTCAGAAGGTTGTAGCCTTCACCCCTTTGAGCAGTGAGCTCTCGGATAGTGCATCCTCAGGTGCTCCTAATAGGGTTAATTGTAAAAGACTCCTAACAGGGTCTGACCCTTGACCAAGTCACTATACAAAATATATTATAAAGCGTCTCCTAATAGGGTTAAGGATCTTCTAACAAGGATCATAAAACACTAGTGCATATTATTAGTGGGTGTCAATTCCCACTAGGGTTTTTACCTATTTGGGATTCCCTGTAACCAAAATATTGGTGTTGTGTTCAAGTGTTCTTTCATTGTGTTTATGCTTTATGTTTAAGTATACTTAATTGGATAAAGAATTGAAACTTGTAGATAACTGATTCACCCCCCCCCACCCTCTCAGTTATCTCTTGGGACTATTCCTAACATTTACATGTACAATAAATTAGATCTTTTCAACCTTAATATGAACTAATGTCATCCTTAAGGTGTTTGACACACTTAGATTAATTATAGGGTTGGGTCTGAAAATATTTTCAAGGGGCTTGGTGGTTCCATGATCTCGGCTCAATCTTTATTTTGTTTTGGGGAAAATGAAAAATTGTCGATTTTACCCCTCCCATAAAGTTCCTCATTGAATAGAAGGAGGGTTTTATTCATCCTTATAAAACCCATTTTTAAAAAATACTTCTTTATTGAATCACCCACCCATTGAAGCCCACATTCAAAGGGTCTAGAATCTTGAGAGCTAGCCAACTAAGCCACCTAGCTGGATTACATGGTAGAATAATACTATCCAATACACAACTTTTTCTCTACATTTATGGAAAGTAGTTGGTCATGTACCATCAAAAATCTTATGATGCAACCACCATGGATCTGTGTACTGCTACTAAGGCTCTGGCTGGAAATCCTCTACCCTTTCTTGCAAGTCTGGGTAGCTCAGATTCACCACTAGAGATAATTTTCTAAGAGTTATGTTGCCTAAAGGGCTCAAATCAAAGCTAGACTTCTCTTTCTCAAGGTGGAAGATCACGTGTCTTAAGATTTTTTTTGGCTCTTAGAGAATGTCATTTCTCACCTAGCATTAAAAGAACCAAGGATGGCCAAATGGTGCTCTTAGAACTACCATATATCCTTCTAGCCTTTTTTAGACATTATTAGAAGGTGTTCACTATGCAGGGAAATTTCCTTGAACATGATCAATTGTCCTCCGGTTGTTCCTTCTCGGTTCTCTAATTCTCAAAAGACCTTTTGTGATCAATTTCTTACCCTTGAGGATCTAAAAGAGGTTATTTTTCCCATGGAAAATGATAAAGTGCCTAGTTGTGATATTTTTTCCTATAAATATTACAAGGTCCTCTAGTATTATATTGGTTCTGACCTACAAAAGGTCTACTTGGAATCTTTTCATACTCAATCTTTGGATCAACTTGTTAACAAAGGAAATATTAAATTCATACCCAAGGTTGGATATCCATGGGATATATTTGTAACTATGGACCCATCACGTTGCTTAATGTCTCCTACAACATCATTGTTGAAGCCCTTGTTCTCAATATTAGATATCTTCTCTTATAAATTGTTTCCCCTGAGATGACTAGTTTCATTAAGTCTAGGTTTATACTTGACAACATTATTTCTATTTGGGAAGGTATGGAATAGGCTTGGTGTTCTAAGAAAAATGTATTTTTTTGTTAAAATGTATTTTTTTTACAACTTATGATCATATTGAATGGCCTTTCATTCTTGTGATGCTCAAAGCCTTAGGGTTTGGTCCCTATTTCATGCAGTTTGTGTAGATTCTTTTTTGGGATGCTTCAACTTGCATTGCCCTTAATGGGTATAAATCTAAGGCCCTTGGCTTGTATAGGTCCATTCATCAAGGTTTCCCTTTGGCCCCCTCTTTATATGTCTTGGTTGTTGAGGGATTTGGTTATCTTTTTGCTTCTACTATTTTTTTAGAATGCATTTGGGGAATTTTACTACCTAAGTCAACTTCTTAGCTTTTGAATGGTCATTTTGAAAATGTCTCTTTCCTCACTCTAATTAAGGATGAGCACAATGTTTACGTGGTGCTTCAATGCCTTGATACCTTTTGTCTGGCTTCTATGTCAATGATTCAATGACACAAAACCAAGTGTTACAGAAAATCCTTCCTCTATGCCCATCCCTTGATTCTCTAGTATGGGTGGAAGTGGATTCAACATTGGGAAAAATTGTAGTTACTAGGCATTCCCTTTTCCTTTCAAGGTTTAACATTTGATCATTGGAACATGGTTCTTCTTAAGATTGAGAAAAATCTTGCATACTAGATCACCAAGCCTCTTTCTATGGTTGGTAAAATCTAGATCAGTTCTAAAGTGTTTGCCACAACCCATGTGTATTACTCTTCATACTGGGCTCTATCTAAGACCTATTACAACAAATTGGAAAAGATTTTATGATAAATTTTTTGGGATTTAGGAGCTGACCATCATGGTTTCCTTAGGGCCACCTGGGAATTATTTTGACTTCCTAGGGACTTCGATGGACTTGGCTTACTCTTCACCAAGAAACAAGGTCTTGCCTTGTGTGAAAAATAGGTTATCCATGTCATCTCAGGAAACAAGGCCTAAAAATTTCATCTTAGATGTTACATTTTTTTTTTTGTGTGCTCATAGGCTATCCTAGAAGGGGATTTCCTTTCAAACCCTTTTAGTTATGAAGGAAGTGGAGCATATTCTAGGAAATTTTGTAGAATAAAGTATTTGGTAGGCCTCGGATGCTATTTAGCCTTGGCTCCTCATGTAGGTACAAGAGCTTCCATTGGCCTGTGTTCTTGGAGTTCAAGCTCTTCATTTTCATAAGTGTGGTATTTTCACTCCTCAAGATATTTCTTCTACAGTGACTTTAATCTTCGTACTTGGGTATATTTGTAGGCCCAACTTTGACTTAGCCACCCAGATCATTAGTATTTTGATATAGTTGTGTGAGTACCACTTCTAAATATACTTTACAAGTTAGTCATCCACTTGGTTAGGTTGTGGTAGAAAGAATGGTTGTGGTATCCCAACATAGACTTTTGTAATTACAAGTCTAGGTTGGGTTATCATTGGCACATTTCTCATTTTCCTATGGTTCCAACCTTGAATATCAAGTGGCACTTGTTCTCTTCTTAGTCCATGTGGCATCACATGTTTCAAAATATTTGGACTTCCATTATATAACCTAAATTTTCTCATTTTTCTTGGTGTCTTATTTTCCAAGGCTTGCCTCTAGGATCTTAGTTGGGACATTTGGGTGTGCTACATCCCTATTTCCCTTTTTGTGGGTAACATAAGATTTTGATTCACCTCTTAGAGCATTGTAGAAGAGCCTAATAATTGTGGACTTGGATACATGACTTCTTTCTACCCTTTTGGCTTGAGCCCTTTTCTTGGCATACAATCTTTCTAGTGGAGTCTCCTTAGTTTCCCTTCAAGTTCACACAAACTCGACATACTTTTAGGGTGGAAATCCTCTTCACTTTGTGGAAAGATAGAAATTATTTAATTTTTTTCTCACAACTCTCTTGATATAAATGTTTTTCTATATATGAAAGCTTGTATTTGCAATAATGTCATGCTTCATATTCAAGTACAAGCCAAAAAATTTGCATTGGAAGTGGCCCACTCATAGGAGATTTTGTAGCATTGGGAAAATGCTCCATGGTTGATTTCTAGAGTTACACTAGAACCCTTTTCTTTTGGTGATTTTTATTTGTCTCATGGTAGATAGCATGGCCAAAGTTCCTTTATAGGCCACTCACACTCCCTACATTCCTAGACCCCTCACTGCCAGTTTGGTGTGGGAAGATATTTTCAGTTCTAACATTCAATTTCTCTACCACAAGTTGGCTCTAATTTTGGTTGGAAAATATGAGGTGTTGGTACTTCAACAGGTGGTCATGGCATTGGCTAGATGAACATTGGTGGAGACTTCATTCAGATAATTTCCTCTAAATGGCTTCTATGACTTTCCATGGAATTTCTCTTGCTAGGAAGGACACAAAAAAAGATGTTGCTACAGAAGAGTAATGGTCCCTTCTAGATGATGAAGGATGCTCCCTTTAATACCACAAACACATAATAGAAACATAGAAACAACAATAATTTGCAAGAACAGAAAATAGGCTTCTTATTATCTCCACAAGTGTGGAATTGCAAATTTCAGAATTACAATATGCAAATTCACATGGACATTTTTCCTTACAATATTCTGTAGGACAAAGCCTTGAATGATTACCCAGAACTACTACCTAGAACTGCCCTAGAAAACACTACGGGCCTTCCTTATATAGGCAATTTTACATCGCCCGAGAAGGTTCTAGAATTTTAGCACTTAAGGCTGGCTACCCCTAGAATTATTTTATTTTTCATAATTATTACATTAAGGTCGGCTCAAAATAATTACAAATTTTATTTTTAAGTAGCCCAACTTCTGGAGGCCATAAATTTTTAACCGTAGCTCCGTTTGGCTATTATAACCATTTTTTGGAAATGGTAGAACTTGATCTACAATGCTTGACTCATGCAAGCTCTAGTTATACGGGGTTCAATCATGATTTGGAGCCTCTAAGGCCTTCAAAATTGAGCTCAAAGATTTTATACCCAAAAACCTCTATAACTTTACCAATATAGATGATATGGCAATGAAACTCAACTGGCAGATTGATATGACTAAGATGAACCTCGACCTGTGAAATCAGAACATTTCGAGCTTGTATGACCAACTTACTAAAAATAGTAAGTTTCCATAAATAGAATCTCTACACAAGATAGCCCTTATTGAAAAGAAACCAGAAATATTTTTGGGTGATGGAAGATTGCTCTTACACCCAGGATGCTCCTGCATCAGACACCTAGGGTAATTTGAGAAGTGACCCTGTCACGTCTCAAGCGTGCAGAGGAAAACCAAGATGGTTAACCTCCTCTCTTGTTGGCCATGATGAATCTTCTATAGGTCATCCTTTCCATTTGACCAGATATTCTTCATATGTCATGTTCCTTGTGCTTTTGCCAAAAATGACTATCCAATATATCCTTAATCTCTTTGATAGCTGAAGTAGCTACTAGAATACTCCATTGTGCTTCTGTGATCTCATCTTCAAAACCCCCTTCATGATACTCTATCATATCTGAAATGTTAAATACTGGTGATATATTCATCTCAGTAGGAAATTATACTTCATAGGCATTTTTTGAATCATGCTTCTTCAATATCTTACATGGCCCAAACTTCTTCATTTTCAACTTGTTATATGTACCTACAGGAAATCGCTCCTTCAAATGAACCATGACTTCATCCCCAACCTGAAATTCCTCATGCCCAATTTTCTCATCTTCCTTAGCCTCATATTGCATATTCATCTTAGTAACTGACTAGTTAGAATAATATCCTAGAAACCTAAGGATTGTACATCCCTTAACAGTGATTCATTGCTGCAAATCATCATGTTTCTACTTAGAACATTATGCTAGACTTCATTTAATTGTATCGATCGGGGAATGTGAACTTGAGATGATGGCTGCAAAGTTTATGCTTTAGTTCTTCTCAATAGTCATCACTACTAAAGTAAAATCTATTGCTACAGGAGATTTATACTAGAATCTGAAACTACTGATTAACCTCATCTTGCAGGAAACAAACTCAACAGTAAATAGATAATGCTTGAGAAGTAAACCTATGCTGTAGGAAACAGTCAATGGTTCTACTACTAGTTGCTATAGGAACAATAGTACTTAACAACTTTGAAGAAACTTAACCGAATCCTACTTAAACATGAACAGGGAATTCATCTCCCATGTGGGCCCCCATGAAAGTATGAATGAATTATAACTCAGAGATTGAAATGAAGAACTATCATATATTCATTCAACAAAACATAAGTACAATATAGGATATCAAATTATTTTTACTCTATTGCTAGATTACAGTATGAAATTATCAAAATGTCTAACTAGACTGGAATCAACACTTCCAGCTTATTTAAAAGCAACTAGGAAAAATAGAACTCCTAAAAACTAGATCCTTCATTACAGATCATAACAACTTCAGTTATATGAACAAAAACATCATTCATGCAAGAAGATAAGCCACATTTAATGCTGCAAGAATATAGGAATGATAGCAACTAGATTGACTTGGACTGAATCAACAACCGCAAAGTGATGGAAGGAGTGGAGCTATGATTGAACTTCTGAAAAAGTTATCCACCTTGAAAGACCCACTCATCCTTGAGTCTACACTCCTTGCTAACTTATTCTTCTTGCAAAAGGTTAACATAACAGAATCCAAAACATGAATCCAAGGCAGAGATTATAATAAGTTTCCCTATTTTAACGTAGCCTTATCATATGGCTGTAGGAGATCTACCCATTAAAGCTTAGAGAAGAAAGATACCAGATTTTATCATAACATTCATATATATATATATATATATATATATACATACATATATATATATATATATATATATATATATATATATATATATACATATATATATATATATATATATATATATATACATATATATATATATATATATACATATATATATATACATATATATGTATGTATATATATATATATATATATATATATGTATATATATATATATATATATATATATATATATATATTCAGTTTTGTCCTTAAGTTTCATAAGTGTCAAATAAACATATAGCTAAAACTTAGAAACATAAAAGACTGTATAATGTTCATGAAAACCATAAGATATGCAAGTTTGTTCTTAGAAAATCATAAACAAAAAACTCCATAATATTGACTCATCATTCCCCCCAGCTTAACTATTTGCTGATCCTCTAGCAAATAAATTCTTTAACCTGGTTGTCAATCTATAGTTAGTAGCTGTTCTCTAACTAGTACCTCCCTCTGCATGGCTCCAATAGAATCCTTTTGTTTCCATATGTTTCTTCCATCTGTCCTTTTCCCTCTGCATGGCTCCGATAGAATCCTTTTGTTTCGCTATGTTTCTTCCATCTGTCCTTTTCCCTCTGCATATCAAAACTATCCAATTTTTTTGAATTTGCAAGCAAAGGAGACATCAGCAATGGAGGTTGAAAGGTTAATGGAATCCAAAAAATTTCTCTTTCTCTTCCCAATGCAATGTACCAAGGGGCGCACTATGTTGCCATAGCAAAATTGAGAGGTGAATGTGGTTCTCTGTTCCTCATCTCTCTAGATAAACTGTTCCAGCACCACTGAATGACATTTCTGGCCTCAGGTAGCTCAGAATCCATCTTCTGATCATATGCATTAAATCCTTCATTTCTCATTGGATAAATGATCTTGCTACCTGAGTCAGAGGGAGCTATCCTTAACCAATTATAATAGTAAGTTTTAGGATCTTTAGCTTCAGGCCTTATAAATAGGGGAATGTCTGACTCCAAATCCCTATACACCTTAGCTTGACTATCCCAACTTATTTCATTCTATACCCAGGACATGAGGGCTCTGAGTTGAATGTCCCCAACATAAAGCAAGGGATTCCAAACTCAGTCATTAGGGATTGCTAGGTTGTTGAGATAAAGTTCACATAACAGATTTTGAATAGTTGTAGGAGAGTTGTGGAATGCTTGAGAAAACTGGGCAGGCTCTTGTAATGAGGAAGACCTGTCCTGCATGATACAGGTCATTTGATAGTTTAAAAACTGTTCCTTAAGAAACAGGGCATAGATAGGTGATGGAGATCTACAACCCATCAGGTCAAGAATTAAAGATGTAATTTTGTCAAGTTTTTCACTTAATTGTTCTATCTTTTCCTCCTGAACAAGTGTTTCCTGATAATGAAGGTCCACTACCCTATTTAGTTCTTTGCGTTACTATTTCCACTACTCTCTTTCAGTATTTAATTGCTTAGATAATTGGAAGATAATAGACAAAAAAGAATTTGAACTAGATTGACTTGTTACTGTACTAGGGCTAGAATTGTTTGCTGCTGTAGGAACAGATGACTTACCATTATTAGCATTTGTCCTCTTCAAAGGATCTATCTAGATGATCATAGCCCTCTTAGTATTAGAACATTGTTGAGCCACTTAAGCTAATGTATCTAATCCTTCATTTAAAATTTTCTCTACAACCTTATTGACAAGGTCTATGTCAATATCTGGATTTTCTTCATAAGGGTCCCTTTCTGCTACAGGAGACTCTTCTGTAGGAGAGAATGCTATTTTATCTACTTCCCTGATGTAATTATCAGAATCATCACTTTCTGAATCATCTACCTAAAAATTCCCAGAGGCTGATCCTCTCCTTTGAAACACATAAGCTTTCTCTTCCGAGCTGGAGTCATCTCCAATTATGATGACTTTTGCATTAATTGGCTTATCGGGAACCTGCTCTGTTTCAACATCAAGACATTCCTCAAATGTATCCCGTTCCATAATCTTAGTCCATTGTCCTTCTTGATGAGAAGTTTCAGGCTGTAATTCAGCTTCTTGTTGAATGTTTTCATCCTCTTGTAGAATATTTTTATCCTCTTCTTCCCTATGCCCAAAATCTTGTGTTACATTTGGCTCATTAACTAGAATCTCCTCAGTTGTTTTTGACCTCTTCCTAGCACTTCTCCTCAATGGAGTTTCCTCTATCTTTTTTGGAGATTTTTTTTTCTAGACATGGTCATGGCTGCAGGAGATGCCTTAGCCCACCGACTAGTACTAGGGTTAATTTTCTTTTTCTTATCCTCTGGGGAAACTGTTTCCACTGTAGGAGCAACTTCAACCTTTTTTGTAGGAGTCTCCAATTCCTCTTCATGAGTTGATCTTGAAGTAGAAGAATTAGTGGAATTAGGGGAATTAGGGGTCCTAACCCTATATTTCTTCTTGGATGAAGAACACTATCCTATTTCAATAAAAAATTTCCTAACCCCTTTAGCAGTTTTAACCCTTTGTCCCACTCTATGCCCAATTGGTTCAGGGGTAGGCTCCTTAAACCCGTGTAGCAGAAGTTCTTCCCAAGAAATATCTGATTGTTCTCTTAAGGATTTTTCCACTACCAACTTGATTAGACAGTGGTGAGAAACAAAATTTCATTTACCCTCTTGGACTAGAATGTCTTGTTTTGACAAAATACCAAACATAAAACTAGGGACATTGATAGGCCTGTTATCATGTCTCAAGCAACTTAAGAATTTAAAGTGTACAACATGTAGAAATGAATGCCTCCCTTCGCAAGTGAAATACCTAATAATATGAACCACACATTGTTTAAATGGCTCAGGAAGAGATAACTAAAATGTACCTTGTTTTCTATCTACTTCAAGCGGTGGATCTGTATGAAGAGTGAATTGAGCTCTGGAAGTAGTTGGGTCAAGATTCTCTACAAATTCCTCACCCTCAAGTGGTAATCCCATGACCTCTGCCAAAACTAACTGAGAAAAAGGCAGCTTCAGTCCTTTAATTGTAGCCACTCCTTTCAAGAAGCTAAGAAACTGAAGTGCAACCTCATCATCCCAGCTAGTCAATTTCTAGATATAATCCATCCAACCCTTTGCTTGGAAATGGGGCCTACAAGTTTGATCATCAAGAAAAACAACATACATAGTAGGCTCTCTTCTGATGAGGTCACCACCCATCATCTTGTTTCTGAGATACCCAAACAGAGTTGTAGGATTAAAATAGACAACCAAAATTTTGAACAAGAAAGCTTGAAAAGGCAGGTTGCAGGATGATTCAAATTTAGAAATTCTAGCAAAGTAGCTCAAGAAATGAGCTTATGAGTAACATAAATGAAATTACCATGTTATCATTTCATAATTACTCATAAGTACATTCCACAGAACTCATACTCAAAATAACTTGCCACCTTAGTTTTATATGTGTGAAAGATAACATGTAGCTCAATGATTTTCAAAAGTGTCTAATCATGGCAGAAAAATACAAGTACAATAGGAGAAAAGAATAAATATAAAGATTGCATAAAAATAATGAAAAAAGAACTAATAAACTTCCCCCCCATCTTAAGATTTTGCAAGTGGGCCCTCACTTGTAGTAATGACAAGGCATACACTAAAATTAAAAAGGAAACAAATTAAAGTGGCATACCTTGAATTATGTGCTAACCTGAAGTACTGGTGAGGTGGCAGTTGTTAATTATCCATGAATGAAAGAAAAATATGAGGTGGATGGATGGTAGACTAGAAATGAAGCAGAAATTTATTATGGAGAAGTGACTTTCTTGAAGAAAGTGTTTATTATGAAGGTGAAAAGACTATTTTAGAGTGAGGAAGGCAAATGAGCATAAAGCTCATTACGAGTGGCTGCAAGATGGGTTTCACCAATGATGAAAGAGAATGGCTGCAGGAACTCATCCTTGCTATGGGGTTTGTGATACAACTTCAATCAGTGACCATTGACCAACAATTTGAAACTTACTGGATCAACTGTGGAGAGCTGAACCGCACGATTTGGAAAGACTACAATTATCTCATATGGGCCAAGCCATCTAGTTTGGAATTTCCCTAGGTTATGCTGGTACTAAGAGTCATATAGGAGCACCCAGTCTCCAACTAAGAACACTTTGTCCTTGAAAAACTTGCGATGCCATTACTTTCATTCAGTTTGGATCAATTCGGTGTTATGCAGGGCTGATTTTCTCCACTCATTAAGGCCATTCAAACTCAGAATCTTGTCTTGCTGTGCTATAGTGATATCCATCTCAAGATCAAGAGTTGTCCTAAGAATCTTATGTTCGAATTCAATAGGCATGACCAAAGAGTGACCATAGACAAGCTCAAATGGCATGAAACTAGTTGTAGACTTCCATGTAGTTTGGCATGCCTAAAGTGCTTCAGGAAGTCGGATAGCCCAGTCTTTCTTATGAATGGCTACTATTTTAGTGAGAATAGATTCTAACTCCCGATTGGTAACTTCCACCTACCCATTAGCTTGGGGGTGATAGGGTGAAGATTTACCATGCCTGATATTGTATTCCTCCATCAGAGTAGCAATCAAATTGGAAATAAACTGAGGACCTTGATCAGATTGAATCTCCCTTGGTACTCCAAATCTAGTGAAGATGAATTCATAAAGGAACTTTGCAACATTTTTATCCCTAGGGTGCTTCATAGGCTTAGGCTCAGCCCATTTTGTAATATAGTTAGTGCAAACAAGGATATAATATTTACCTTGGGAAGAGAGCTTAATAGGACCAACAAAGTCAATCCCCCATTTTTCAAAGGGTGCAACAACTACTTGTGGCTACAGGGGCATTTCATCTGTCTTTGTAGGCCATCTCATGCGTTGGCATTTGTCACACTTTTTGGTGTATTGGGAAACATCCTTGTGGAGACTAGGCCAATAATAACCTATAGTCAAAATCTTTAATGTTGTTCTTTTGGCAGAAAAATGTCCATCGCAAGGTTCATCATGACATGCCTTGAGGATATCATAGGTTTCATCCTCTTGAATGCATCTTCTAGTTACTTGGTCAGGACCAGTATAAAACATGAATCCAGAAATGCATGAATAATTAAAGCTCTTCTCAGTTAATAATCTTATTTTTTTAGCAGAGAAATGAGCTGGTGTCTTACCAGTTGTGAGATAATTGGCAATATTGGCATACCAAGGATTGTGTGCAATCAGCAAGAAAATATATTCATCAGGAAAACTATCATCAATGGTTATAGGATCATTAGGTACATGCAATCTAGAAATAAAATCAGTGACAACATTGGTTTTACTAGGTTTATCTATGATGGTAATGTCAAATTCTTGAATAAGCAGCAACTAGTGAGCCAATCTACCAGAGATTGCAGGCTTGGTCATGAGATACTTAATAGCAGAATGGTCGATATGCACATAGATCTCATATCTAGTAATGTAGTGTCTGAATTTATTCAGAGCATAAATGACTTCAAGAAGTTCTTTTTTAGTGACAATATTGTTAGACTTGGCGCCTTGCAAATTCTTACTGATAAAGTAAATTGCATGCTCAACAGATTCCACCTTCTGGCCAAGCATAGCTCCAATAGCATAATCTGAAGCATCAGTATGGATGTGAAAAGGTAATCCCCAATTAGGTCCTCTCAACACTGGTGCTATGGTGAGAACTTCTTTAAGCTATAGGAAAGACTTGGCACATGCAGAATCCCAAGAAAATTCAGCATCCTTCTTGAGCAAGTTATACAACGGTGCTGCAAGATGACTAAAATCTTTTATAAACCTTCTATAATACCCGACATGTCCAAGAAAATTGAACACATATTTTTGTTTTGCTGGAGTAGGTAATGTGTTGATTACTTCAATCTTGGCAAGGTCCACCTGAATACCTTTTGAAAAAATGATATGTCCTAAGACAACCCCCTCTTCCATCATCATGAAGCACTTTTCACTATTAAGAGAAAGATTATAGTCACGATATCTCTGAAGAACTTTCTCCAAATTTGCCTTGGCCTCATCAAAAGTATGCCCATATGTGGTAAAGTCATCCATGTAAATCTCCATGCAATTAGCAGAGATATATGAGAAGATACTGATCACATCTCGTTGGAAGGTAGCAGGGGCATTACACAACCCAAAAGGCAGCACTGAATAGGAAAATGTCCCCCATGGGCAGGTGAATGTTCTCTTCTCCTGATCCTCAGGGGTAATTTGTATCTGATTATAACCACTGAATCCATCTAGAAAAGAGAAGTATTTCTTTCCAGCTAAGTTATCAAGGACTTGATCCATGAATGGCAATGGAAAGTGGTCCTTCTTAGTGGTTGTGTTAAGCTCTCTATAGTCGACACAAAATCTCCACTTTCCCCCCTTTTTAGGCACCATGACAAGATGTGAGACCCACTGACTATCAGAAATGGGATAGATGAATCCAGCATTTAGCAACTTCTGTAGCTCATTCTTTACTATATCCCTTAGAGCTAGGTTTACCCTTTGCTGAGGTTGGCGAACAGGTCTGAAATCAGGGCTGATATAAATTTTGTGAGTGCAGAGCTTAGGGTCTAAACCTTTCATGTCAGTATAATCCCAAGAAAAGGCTGATTGATGTTCTTTTAGAAGTTGCAGGACATCTATTTGCTGAGAGAGAGTTAAGGCACTATTTACATTTAACTCCCGTCCTGAGCTAACCTCTAGCTTAGTGACCTTTTTTGCCATGGACAACTGAGAAATTGGGAAAGACTCCATTTCATGAGGTAGTAATATATGAAGAAATTTGGAAGTTTCTGAATACTGCAGGGCATCAGTAGGTGGTAAAAAGGTGTCAAGGACACAGTCCTCTTGGGAACACACCTCAGATTGCACCCCATATTCAAAATAATGGAGGAAATTATTTCATCTTCCTCCCTAGAAGCTACAAAAGGTTCCCTGGATATCATCATTAACTGATGAATGGAATTAACCTCAGGTTCAGTATCATCCAAATCTGGCTAGATTATTTGGTCATCTTGTAATAGGGGTTGAGCTAGGGAATACAGAGTCAGATTTTTAGTGTTGACTCCATTGGATATAGTCATTTTCCATGACCGACAAGCTATATAGGCATCTGCAGTGGCTAGCTAAGGCCTGCCTAGAATTATTGGATATCCTCCCATGTTAGCCTTTGGAGAAAGGACAACAAAGTCAACTAGATATTCTCAAGAATTCAAGGTGACTATTACATCCTCTACCATCCCATCAGGTGTAATGGTGGAACTATCAGCAAGTTGAAGGATAGTTGGGGTTTTCCTAAGACCGATGATATGTAACTGAGACATTACTTCCTTGGTCATGATATTTATGGATGCACCTAAGTCAACTAGAGCATTTTGGACTTGCATTCCTTGAATAGTGACTGTAACCACAAGGCTACCAGGATCAGAATACTTGGGAACTGTCAATTTCTCCAAAATTATATCAGACAACTAGCCTAGGACATGGATGGTTTTAGGATCTTTTTGCTTCCTCCCACGATGCTTGATACAAGCTTCTTTGATGGCTTTAGTATATGCAGGTACTTCCTTTATGATATCTAACAAGGGAATCTTTACTGTCATTTGCTTTAGTTGGGCAAGCAAATCCAACACTGCTTGATTTTCCACTGGCTTAGCTTGTTCCTCCAACCTATGAGGAAATGGGGGTTCTTGTGCTACAGGAGTAGCAGGAACAACAAGTTGGACTGGTACCTTAGTTGGTTCTACCGAGGCATCCTCAACTTTGGTAATAATAGGTTGTTGTGGAGGAGGAAGAGTTGTGTCAGACCTTAAATGGATGTTATTCAGGGAAATTGCATAGCTCTGCTACTGCGTTGTTGGTTTAGCATTGTTTGGATTCAGAGTAGGCTGAGTAGGCAATTGAGTTTGTTTAGGGGAAGTAGTATTGGCTACAGGAGGAGGCATTAAAGCTAGTTGCTGAGGTGGTGGCATCAAAGCTGGCTAGTTAGATTGGTTCATCCAATTATGTGATTGTTGCCACCCCTGCTGGGGTTGCGACCAAGGTTTTTGAGGTTGTGACCAACCCTGTTGAGATTGCTACCACCCTAGCTGATGCTGTTGCCAACCCTCTTGAGGTTGGTTCCAACCTTGCTGAGGTTGTTGCCAATTTTTTTGATGCTACTGCCAGCCTTGCTAAGGTTGTTGCCAACCTTGTTGAGGCTATTGCCAACTATTATACCCACTAAATCCACCATGTTTTTGATTTTTCCATGCATTAGTATTATTAAAATTTTGAAGAGGATCTTAGGGAATACCTGTTCTTTGAGCCCATGGCCTTCGCTGGGCAACGTAGAGAACATCTCCGTTCTCATCAATGGCTTTGAACTCGATAGGCATTGGTTGGGACTCCAAGCTTGCAATAGACTTACACCGACAATTCTTTTTTTTCCCTCCAGTGTGGACAATACTTTGCTAACATTACATCAGATTCATCCTTCTTTCTCCTTGCTTGCATTGTGTCCAACTAAGTGGCGACATCATTATTGATGTCCTGCTTGATATCAAACAATAGATTGGATAACTCCATTTTGAACACCCCTGCACCAGTGGGCTTATGAGGCAAGGCTCTCAAGCCTCTTCCTTTCTTGACAGTGGCTCTTGAATAGTTTAGACATATATTCTTAATGTCCTCCCATGTCTTCTGAGTAATGTCTCCCCCTGCCATAAGGTCAAGGGCCTCTACACTCCCATCATTCACACCCCTAAAAAACAAATGCTTTTGAGACTCTTCATTCAATGCATGTTGCATGTTACGCTGTAGGCTAAACATAAACCTAGAGACATAGTCTTCCAGAGTTTCATCTTCCTTCTGTGACATTTTAAATATGTCATCTCCCTTTAAGTCTCCTCCTCTGCAATAATCTTTATACTTCTCAAGAAACATGGTGCACATTGAATTCCAATATGCTACAGCATCAGCACCCAAACTCATAAACCACCATAGAGAAGCGTCCTTTAAGGTGGAAGGAAATAATTTGAGCTTATGGCCATCAGTGGTGTAATCATAGCTTCTATAGAGGACATCAAATTCAAAGAGGAAGGTCTCTAGATCCTCTGTGATGAGTCCATAGAATTTAGGAAGTGCGCCTGCAGGAATGTTTTTTAGATTTTGGTTTCCTTGCTGAGTAGGAATAGGAAAAGGGAAAGTAGGATGAGCCATTGCATTATCTAGACATTCAGGGCAAGCAAATAGGGCATTTAAATGGTAAGACTCCTCAGATGATGGCGGTCAAGGCAAGTGATCAAAAGCATCAACAAACATGTTCTCAAATGATTCTTCTTGTTGTGTGATTTCTAATTGGGGTTCCTCAAACATTAGATCTAAAACCTCAAATGGTTCTTCCTAATTAAGATTAGGTAGGAATTGCCCAAGATGGCCCCTAGGCCTATGCATGCAAAATTATATAGAATGGAAACTAACTTAATGAGTTCTGGGTCAAACTAAATTGACACCATCCTTAGTATTGGCACCAAAAATGTCTGGTTAGAATAATATCCTAGCAACCTAAGTTTTGGACATCCTTTAACAGTGATTCATTGTTGCAAATCATCATATTTCTACTTAAAACATTATGCTAGACTTCATTTAATTGTATCAATCTGAGAACGTGAGCTTGAGATGATGGCTGCAAATTTTATGCTTTAGTTCTTCTCAATAGTCATCACTACTAAAGTAAAAGCTATTTCTACAAGAGATTTATACTAGAATCCGAAACTACTGATTAACTATTAGAAATAGGGAATACTAAGAGGGGGGGGGGGGAGGGGTGAATCAGTATTCTACAAACTTTATCTTTTTCCCAATTATGGATATAATAGATTATCTTTACACATGCATAACATAAGAAGATAAACAACATGCATAGCAATAAAACTAAAGAACTCATAACACATGATTTGTTCTCGAGGAAACCCTGGCCAAGGGAAAACCCCGATGGGGATGGTACCCACAAAGATCCACTAATCAAAAGTATCTTGTTAAGGATGTTGACCCTATTAGGAGTCTATTACAAGCATATAGTGTATCAATCCTGATTAAGGGACTATAGGCCTTGTTAGAAGCCTCAACCCTGTTAGGAGTTGGTAGTACAAAATGTGATTACCAACTAAGCCCACTACCCAAACAAGTAATGTACAATATACAATGATTACAAAAAAGGTTAAGGTACATAACCTTATACTTCTTGCATCAATATCTCTTCGCTGCTCTTTCACTATCGCTATTACATATACATCATAGATCTCACATATTACACATATCTTTCTTTCATTTTACACTTACATTTATACAAGTTATTAAGGATAATAACTTTACTTGGTCAGCTGCCATATTAAAAAATAACTTTATCCAAAGGTAAACATCTAGGATGTTGTCCCTTTATATTGTTAAGACATTATTTTGATAAACAAAATAATCCCTTAACTCTTTACCAATTCTGCCTTCATATTCTGTCCTGTCATCTTCACACTGTTTTCAGTAAAACTATCATAACTTCTTCTGTAGATGTCGTACTGAATTGTGCTCTAAGATGTTTCATCATTAGTCACCATAGATTCTATGTTCAAGTGCATTGGTACTGAACTTACTCAAGTAAACGTCACAAATAAAAATTGTGTCCAGGTGCACTGGTGAAAATACTATCTCACAATTAGACAAATTTGCAATGCGCTCTGTCATACTTGCTCTCTGACTTGTGTGATCTTCATGTGGATCATATGTTGCCATAATGAAAACATCTATGCAATCAACTTAGCCAAATTTCCAACAATCTCCCCCTTTGTCATTGGTGGCAACATATGAGAAAATTGGCTAAGTGTGCAACTCCAAAATCTCAAAATTGTCAAAATTGTGGCCATAGTATAACATATATATACTATCCTTATAACTCCTCAAAAATCTTATCTCTAATACAATACTCCCCCTAAGAGTATCAATCCTTATCATATACAATCAATTTTCTACTAAATATCTCTCCCCCTTTGACAACAATGACAAAATAAAGGTAGGGGGGCTACAAAACTGTATCTTAAAAAGATTATACCTTAATCCATTATTGTAAAGCTGGTAGGCTTGCAACATAATCTGCAAAATCAAGATTCATAGCTTCTATCTCCTTCTCCCATGATTTCTTAATGGGATTTGCCACATTGAGTAGTGTGCTCAATCCATAAGATGCTATTTGACATGCTTGGAGGGTCTCAAAGTTAAACTTCTGAAAAGATATCTTAGTTGTAAGACATTCTTCCAACTGTTCTTCAATAATGCTTAACTTCATAAGTATGCTCTCTCAAAAGAGTTAGTCTTCTCATTTTTCTATCTCTCTCATCCTGCAAAACTCTGATTTCATCATAAAGCTTCCGAACTTTCTTCTCAATATCACATACCTTCACATTAGGGCCAGAAAGAAGGTTAGATTCATTCTAAATTTCTCCTTCCTTCAACTTGATCTTCTGATCTTCTTTTGCTGTCAAAGTCTCTGGTTTTGTACACTGTATGTACAAAGATTTTCCTGTTCCCAAATGCTTCCTCAAGTCCTTGATACAGATATCAAGACTGTTGATATCATTTTTGATATTTTGGCTGATGTTCAAAAGTAATTCAGCTTCATAGTCTTCCTGTGCTTTTATCTTTGCAATCTCATATAAGTTAGTGAACTCATCATCAAAAGTGCTCATCACTTTCTTTTCTTTCTCCAGAGGGTCTACTTCTATAATCTGTGTAGTTACAATACCTTGTAACTTTTCAGTAAGGTCCTTCAAAAATCCTTCTAGACTTTTAACTTTCTTATTCTTCCCAATGATTTTATTCAAAGATGTGATCAATTCCATCTGATCATCATCATCTACTTCTTTTCCCAAATCCTCAAACAAAGATCCAATTTACTTCTTCTTTCCAGTCTCATGAGTACGACTAATTTCTACTTTAGAGGGTACATGTGCTTGCTCTTCTATCACTTTAGGTTCTTCAACAATAGATTGGGTCTGCTCTGCTTCTATAGTTCTATCTGGTTCATCAAGAGCCAAATTGTCAACAATGTTCTCCAGATTCTTGAATACATTATCATCAGTATCCAAGGTAATCTTTGTACCTTCAACATTCATAGATTCTTCTTCAATGTTTATAGCCAGTGGAGAGGGAATATCCTCTTGCTCTACTTCTTCTTCTTGCTCTACTACAATTGATAGCTCTCCAACAATTTCTGCCATAACTTTAACTATTGCTTGTTCTGTCTCTGTATTCACTTCTTCATATTGTCCTGCCATGATTTGAATGGTTCTCCTTTTAGTCCTTAAATGGGTGCTAAGGGATTTCAAAATTTGTTTAAGATGTTCATCATCTCTCACATCACATAGTTTCTTCACAAGATTCTCTATGATAGATTTATCTTCCTCTTGTGCTATCTTCTTCCTGTTGAAAACTTTCTTGAATAAGTCATCAAGTATCTTACCCTGAATAGTGTCAAACTTCTTATTAGCCAGAATCAAGTGCTTGACCACTTCATTTTTAAGATTCAATCTCTTTGAGTAGTCATAGAGATCATAGTATTTATTCATCTTATTAAAGTCTCCATCTTTTATAATCTCTTCATTCACTCTCTCAACTCTAGGTTTCCATGCTTTCTTCTTCACAGTAGTGTCATCATCTTGAATTTCTATAAGTTTCCTAGGAACTAGTGGCACCAAAGTTTTCTGCCTCTTACCAGGTCCAGTAGAAATTTCTTTCACTCTCTTGCTAGGTGTGGAGGAAGAGGATCTAGTAGGTCTCCTTGCTTCTTGTTCCTGCTCAGGCTCCTCTACTTTCACTTTGACTTGAGTAGCTTCCTACTGTACTGCACTAGATGACAAGGGAGGTACAAACAAAATCTCTTTCTATCCAATATCTCTTATTGTTGCTACTGTTTGCTTTGCCACTAAGAATTCTTTCTCTATCATTCTTCAATCTTTCAGTATTCTCTTAATAGTGCTCTCAACTCTTTTCTTAGACTGCTTCTCCTTAAGTATAGTCTTTGCATAGTTGAAATTCTTTTCAAAAGTTCCAAATCTGTTACTGTGAGTGTCAACCTTGCACTTAAGTAGCCTATTCACATATTCTTTTGTCTTAGTTTTAGATATTTCATAGCCAAGAGGGTCTATGAACTCAATTCTAGGTTCTAATGCTTCAATGTAGGTACAGTCAGTATCAACCATAAAACATACTTCATTTTTGTATTTCTCCACAAGAGAATGTGGGATCCTTGATCTGCTAGTTAACAAGTTCTGAAAAGTCTTCATCACCAATATTGCACTCTCATTTACTTTGTCAATAACATGCCTCATATACACTATTGATTCTTTCCATTGTATTTTCTTTGATGATCAAATAACACTAATCATAACCTTTTATTACTCCAATCTCACTTAAGTCTAACATCACATTCAATTCTTTTGCCGCTTCTTTCCAAAAAGTTGTTTCTGCTAACCTGCAAAACTTAAAACTTCTTGCGATCTTGCAAAACATAATATTTTTCTTTGCACTCTTAACCATAGCATTAGAACATCATAAACTGCCTTGCATTAACTGTGCAAGACTCAATTCATCATAAATCTACTCCTATGCTAATCTAAGCTCCTAATCTACTGTAATTTTCATGAATTAAGTGCTTTGAGATAGGTCAAGTAAGGATTCATTCTTACCACTTGATACTTCACCTTTCTGATTACCTTCAATGTTGAGTATGTCTCCTTGATCTGTGCCTTTAACAAACTTCACTTCATCTATATTTCTATAGCAACCTTTCTTTATGTTTCTTGCATCTTCATTTCTTCTTTCATGATTTTTGGGGTTAGGGTTAGGATGAAAAACTCCATTGTTCATTTTGTAAAACCTTGCTGTATGTCCAATCTTGTTGCATCTCTGACAAAAAATTCTATTGTTTCCATATCTTGGTTCAGGTGGATTAATCTGTGATCTGCAGTTTCTAGCAATGTGTCCAACCTTGTTGCATCTATAACATATTACTCCATATCTTCTGTTCATATCTTCAGTAGGTTTCTTATTTGCATTGTTAGTATTCCTAAACATTCTACTATTATTGTTATTCTCAATAAGCTTAGGTTTTCTACATTCAATAGCTCTATGTCCAAAACCATGACAATTATAACAATAACCATTAAGAGGTTTAAATTGCTTACCTGTGCAATCTCTCTTAATGTGACCAATAGTATTACAAGCAAAACATCTACCTTTGAATTCTCTTTGCATACCTTTGGGTGATTCCTCTTGCTTTGATGATTCTTCTTCTTTAGGTGTATCTTCAAATTTGTTGATCTCATCAGACTTCTTCTCATCTATGCTTTCAAATACTTTCAGATCCAGTTCCTTGCTTTCATCATTTGTTTTAAGAGTGTTAAATCCAAGATTAGTTTTATTATAGAATGGTTTCTGAAAAGATGCTTGTTCATCAATCTTCTCACTAGTTGAATATAGCCTTTCAAGTTGTTGCTTGGATTGAGTCAGTTCACCTTTCACAATCTTGTTGTATTTTTCAAGTTCAGCATACTGCAAATTGACTTTCTCAAGTTCAGATGTTACATTTCCAAGTTTAGATTTTAGTCCTTCATTTTCAGTCTTTAGACTTTCATTCTCAGATTTCAAACTCGCTTCATTCTTGCTATTTCCATCTTTCAAGCTAAGCTTCAAATTTTCTATCTTTTGTTCATGCTTAAGGATCTCATTTTCTTTTAAATTGTCATCACATTCTTCAATAAGAACTTCGGATTCCTTTTCAGATTTCAGATCTTGCAACTTGTTTTTCAATTTCTCAATGATGTTCTTTGCATCATCATATTTCCCTTTCAGAGTGTCTCTTTCATTAGTAAGTATATCAATCTGTTCAAGAGCTTCTTCAAGATTCTTCTGTAGTTGATCCATATCCATAGAGATCTTACTCAAGATGCTAGGATTTCCTTGAATGATTCTTCTCTGAGTAACTAAGCTCTGATACCAATTATTAGAAATAGGGAATACTAAGGAGGGGGGGTGAATCAGTATTCTACAAACTTTATCTTTTTCCCATTTATGGATATACCAAATTATCTTTACACATGCATAACATAAGAAGCTAAACAACATGCATAGCAATAAAACTAAAGAACTCATAACACATGATTTGTTCTCGAGGAAACCCTGGCCAAGGGAAAACCCCAGTGGGGATGGTACCCAAAAAGATCCACTAATCAAAAGTACCCTATTAAGGATATTGACCCTGTTAGGAGTCTATTACAAGCATATAGTGTATCAGTCCTGATTAAGGGACTATAGGCCTTGTTAGAAGCCTCAACCCTGTTAGGAGTTGGTAGTACAAAATGTGATTACCAGTTGAGCCCACTGCCCAAACAAGTAATGTACAATATACACTGATTACAAAAAAGGTCAAGGTACATAACCTTATACTGCTTGCATCAATATCTCTTCGCTGCTCTTTCACTATCACTATTACATATACATCATAGATCTCGCATATTACACATATCTTTCTTTCATTTTACAATTACATTTATACAAGTTATTAAGGCTAATAAATTTACTTGGTCGACTGCCATATTAAAAAATAACTTTATCCAAGGGTAAAAATCTAGGATGTCATCCCTTTATATTGTTAAGACATTATTTTGATAAACAAAATAATCCCTTAACTCTTTACCAATTCTACCTTCATATTTTGTCCTATCAGCTTCACACTATTTTTAGTAAAAATGTCATAACTTCTTCCGTACATGTCGTACTGACTTGTGCTTTGAGATGGGTCATCATTAGTCACCATAGATTCTATGTTCAAGTGTGTAGGCACTGAACTTACTCCAATAAATCTCACAAACAAAAAGTGTGTCCAGGTGCACTGGTGAAAATACTGTCTCACACTTAGACAAATTTGCAATGCACTCTGTCATACTTTCTCTCTGACTTGTGCGATCTTCATGTGGATCATATGTTTCCATAATGACAACATCTATGCAATCAACTTAGCCAAATTGTCAACATTAACCTCATCTTGCAGGAAACAAACTCAATAGTAAATAGATAATGCTTGAGAAGTAAACCTATGCTGTAGGAAACTATTAATGGTTCTGCTACCAGTGGCCGCAGGAACAACATTACTTAACAGCTTTGAAGAAACTTAACTAAATCCTACTTAAACATGAGTAGGGAATTCATCTCCCGTGTGGGCTCCCATGGAAGTATGAATGAATTATAACTCAGAGATTGAAATGAAGAATTGTCATATATTCATTCAACAAAACATAAGTACAATATAGGATATCAAATTATTTTTACTCTATTGCTGGATTGCAGTATGAAATTATCAAAATGTCTAACTCACCTGGAATCAACACTTCCAGCTTATTTAAAAGAAATTAGGAAAAATAGAACTCCTACAAACTAGATCCTTCATTACAGATCATAACAACTTCAGTTATATGAATGACAACATCATTCATGCAAGAATATAAGCCACATTTAATGCTACAAGAATATAGGAATGCTAGCAACTAGATTGATTTGGACCGAATCAACAACTGAAAAGTGATGGAAGGAGTGGAGGTATGATTGAACTTTTGAAACAGTTATCTGCCTTGAAAGACCCACTCATCCTTGAGTCTGCACTCCTTGCTGACTTATTCTTCCTGTAAAAGGTTAACATAACAGAATCCAAAACATGAATCCAAGGCAGAGATTATAATAAGTTTCCCTATTTTAATGTAGCCTTGTCATATGGCTACAGGAGATCTACCCATTAAAGCTTAGAGAAGAAAGATACCAAATTTTATCATAACATTCATTAATCTATATATATATTTAGTTCTATCCTTAAGTTTCATAAGTGTCAAATATACATATAGCTAAAACTTAGAAACATAAAAGACTGTATAATGTTCATGAAAATCATAAGATATGCAAGTTTGTTCTTAGAAAATCATAAACAAAACACTCTATAATATTGACTAATTAGTAACGTGCTTCCTCACCTCCACATGGATTTTCTTCAAATGTTATGCAAAATCCTCAGCTTTAGCACTACTTATTTCTCCTTTCTCTATCTTCCTCAACTTAGATGCATTTCTGGGACTACTTCCATATACAATCTGGAATAGTAATTTACTAGTGCTCCTATTGACATAATTATTGTATGCAAATTCCACCTATGGTAAAATCAAATCCCATCTTGTTAGGTTATCTCTAACCAGACATCTCAACAAACTCCCCAAACTCCTATTCACCACCTCTGTCTATCCATTAGTCTATGGATGATGTGATGAGATGAACTTCAAATATGTCTTTAAATTCTTCCATAATGTACTCTAGAAATATCGAACAAACTTAGTGTCTCGATCTGAAACTATGCTCTTTGGCAGACCATGTAATCTCACCACTTCTTTGAATAAAAATTCTGCTACATGAACAACATCATTAGTCTTCTTGTAGGTAATGAAATGTGCCATCTCTGAGAACCTATCAATTACCACAAAAATTGAATCATGTCCCCATCGAGTCCTTGGGAAACCAAGAACAAAGTCCATACTGATATCCTCACATGGATTCTCTTGTACATGTAATGGCTGATACAACCCTATATTCTTCTTTTCTCCTTTTTCCATTTGACATACTCTACAACTCTGTACAAACTTCTTGACATCTTTCTACAACTGTGGCCAATAATATTTCTCACTAACCAAAGCAAGGGTTTTATCTCGACCAAAATGTCCCGCCAATCCTCCGCTATGCTTCTCCTTGATGAAACTATTAGGAATAAGGTGTCTCAACCTTGGATAATTCCTATTCTTATTATTTGTTTTGTAAAATGTATTTCTTGCAAATAATGTTGATGTGTTGGCATCTTGAATTGTGTGTAAGGGGATCATGGCTAAAATAGTTATGACGGATTCCTATGAAATGTAAGACCTATGTTAGGAAGATTCAATGATAGGTGAAGACATGTGGCAACTAATAAATTTGAGTACTGTACACTCTTCCCCAATCGTGGGGTTCCTATTTTCTCGAAGAATGGTAAAACTCTAATACGGTTATCTTTGGGAGTAGCCCTAAAAAGTGAACCGCATGATATAAGATTTTTTAGGGTTGCGAAGAGAAGTGATGCATGTGTATGGTTGGAACATTTTTATGCTGCCATGATTTGTCTTCAAGGTTTCAAAAATCTTCTGAAATAGTTTTGATCAATACATTGTGCAGGTTTTGGAGTGCTGGGGTTTTTACCGAAAGGTTTCCCCAGGGTATATCATTTTGTCATTCTCTATTTTTTTTTCTGTATGCATGGTATGTGGTTGCAATATCTTTGTTAAAGTAGTTAACGAATCTGAAATTGTAAGGATTTATAAGAATTTGCACAATACTCTCCTATAGAGATTAGCGTAGGAAGCTGTTTCCGCACCTGAGTTTCCTTACAGAAACTCTCCCTCATAGAACTTCATTGAATGAACAACAGACTTCCTCTGAATAGAATCCCATCCTAGATAATGAAATCCAACCACTTCATTCTACCTAGAGTAATAGGTTTTGTACAAGCTTTCTGAGCTTCACCAAAATCAAGATCCTCTGGATAAAAAATCTTGAGTTCCTTGAACCCAACCACCTCAATCTACATCTCTGTCAGCAAAAGTTGACTTCTTCTAAGAGCATCTGCAACCCTATTAGATTTTATTCTTCTGTGTTTCAAAACAAATGTGCAACTCTGCAAAAAACTCAACCCATTTCAAATGCCTTTGATTCAACTTTCCTTGACTATTCAAATATTGCAAAGCTTGATGATTAGTATACAAAACAAACCCCTTAGAAAGTAGATAGTGTCTCCACTTCTTCAATGCATGAACTATAGCATAGAATTCCTAATCATAAATATAGTATTTCCTCTTGGTATCATTTAAATTCTCACTGAAATAAGCAACAGGTTTACCTTATTGGCTCAAAACAACTCCTATTGTAATACCACTAGCATCACAGTCTACTTGAAACACTTTATTAAAATTTGGAAGTGCTAAAATAGGTTGTTTTGTAACTTTTTGTTTCAATATTTTAAAACTATTATCTTCCCCAGTAGTCCACTTAAACTCTTTCCTGCCCACTCTCATTGTTTCAGTCAAGGGTCCACAAATACTGCTAAAACTCTTGATAAAATTTCTATAAAAGATAGCCAAACCATGAAAATATCTTATCTTAGTAGCACTCCTTGGAATAGGCCATTCAAGGATAGCCTTCACTTTCTCTAGGTCCATTTTCAGACCTTCTGCTAAAACTACAAATCTCAGATACACTAACTCCTTCTTCACAAAACTGCACTTCTTCAAATTAATCAGCAATTTCTCTTCCCTTAACTTCTCAAACACCCTATGGATATTCATTATATGCTCATCCAATGTCTTACTGAAGATCAAATTATCATCTAGGTAAAGAATGACAAACTTACCCATAATTTCTTTTAGAACCTCATTCATGAGACACATGAAAGTGCTCAGTGCATTGGTTAGCCCAAAAGGCATGACTAACCACTCGTACAACCCTTCCTTTTCCTTTAAATCAGTCTTCCATTCATCTCCTTCTCTAATTTGAATTTGATGATATCCACTCTTCAGATCTGTCTTTGAGATATACACAGCTCCACTCAAACAATTTGTAATATCATCCATCTATGGCAATGGAAACCTATACTTGTTGTGATCTTGTTTATAGCCCTAGAATTTGTATCCATCCTCCATTCTCTATTCTTCTTTAGTGCTAATATTGTAGGTACAACACATGGACTCAAACTCTCTTGAATCAACCCCTTCTGCAACAACTCATGTACTTGTTTTTTTAACTCTTTTCTTTCTGTTGGTGTCATTCTGTGCACTTCCTTATTTGGAAAACTAGCTCCTGGAATCAAGTCCATCTACTTCTTCTTTACCAGCTTTCAAAATTAAAGAAAAACACATGTGGTCATGCCTCATACCCTCTAGGAATTTTCTTCCATCAACAAAACTTATTCTTGCATTACTACATACCTTTTTTTCGTGTCCTTCAATGGCTTTAGCTTATGCCACACTCCATCCTTTTTCATCCTATAGGTATTCGCACAACCATCATACACAATACAACTGTCAAATTTTCATGGCCTATCCAACAACATATGACATGTATCCATAGATATGATATCACATAGTACCTCATCATAGTATCTTCCAATCTTGAACTTCATTAGGCATTTTTCATTGACCATGACTTTGTGGTCAACTTGCACCTAGACGCTCTGGTATGGATGTGGATATTTCTACCTCTTGAACTTCAACTTTGTGATCATCTCTTCTGACATCAAAATTTTAGTGCTTCCAATATCAATAATCACATCACAACACTTATCCTCACACTAACACCTAGTGCGAAACAAGCTCCTCCTTTGCTTAGGTTCATTCTCACCACTCAACATGACTCTTCTGTTAGTGTTTCTATTCTTTCAACATCTTCAAAATGTGATGATTTGGCATCTTCATCCACCTGTGAAACTTTAGCCTAGCCTTAAGTTATCCTACATGTCCTTCCTTAGCATTATGGACATTCATATGCCCTATGACCTTCTTCTCCATAATGAAAAAATGTTCAATGAAAACCTCATCTTCCTGATCCTTGTCCTCGTCCCCTTCAACCTCTCTGATCTCTATTATTCTAATCATGGAAATGATTAAAATTGTTTCCCCTCTAGTTTTGACTACTACTAGCCTCAACCTTCTTTTTCTAATCTTCATTTTGGCCTCCATATGACTGTGTATCGGATCTTCTACCGCAACCTCTTCCGCTTTGTCTTCTCTCAAACTTCTTGTTCAAATTTTCCTCTACTTTTAGGGAAAACTAGTATGCCTCTTCAATATTGTTCATTCGAACCAAATTTAACTCCTCTTGAATTCTTAGCCTCAACCCATTAAGGTAATAGGCAACTTTTTCCTTATCATCTTTTGCATGGCCTATTGTAATGAGGATTCAAATGAACTCCTTTGTATACTCCTGAACAAATCTCCCTACTTGCTTGAAACCTTGCATTTTCTTTAGTAGATCAAGCTCATAATCAAAAGGAATGAACTGCCACTTCAATTTATCTACCATTTGATCCCATCTCGTGATTTTCTCCTTTCCTCTTCTATTTGATTTCAACTGAATCTCCTACCACCAAATTTTTGCATGACCCTTCAATTTGGCCTTCACAAAATTGACCCTATTAGGATCCTCAATATCTTCATACTCAAAATATTCTTCTAATTCATTGATCCAGTCAATCAACTCCTCTGGGTTAAGATTTCTTGAAAATGTAAGAACCTCAATCTTAGGTCTTTTCCCAATCTTGGAAATGGCCCAGAAAAGCCTGTCTTCCTCTTGGTTCAGAATTTTTCCTTCTCCTCCTTGATAAAAATTTCCTTCTTCTTTGGCTTCATCCTCACTTTCATCTATTATGACAAGATTCATGCCTCCGCAAATCTCTTCTTGCAGTGCTCGCACTTGTTTCTAGAGGGCTCTCACCTCAGGTGACACAACACCAAATCTTCCCCCATGTTCCCTTCATGGAGTGTTGGTGATTTCATAGGTGGAGGATCATCTTAGTAATATCAAAACCCTAAACCATGGTCCTGGTGCAAACTACCTCATAGTCGACAATCTGTCTACACACTTAGGAACTCACACTCTGATACCACTTAATGAAGGATGATCCCCTTAATACCAGAAACACAAAAAAAATAAAGAAACAACAACAATTTGCAAGAATAGAAAATCAGCTTCTTATTATCTCCACAAATGTGGAATTACAAATTTTAGAATTATAATATGCAAAGCCACATGGGCATTTTCCTTACAATATTTTGTAGGACAAAGCCTCAAATGATTACCCAAAACTACTACCCAGAACTTCCCTAGAAAATAATACGGGCCTTCCTTGTATAGGAAATTTTCCACTGCTCGAGAAGGTTCTATAATTTTAGTCCTTAAGGCCGACTACCCCTATAATTATTTTATTTTTCATAATTATTACATTATGGTCGGCTCAAAATAATTACAAATTTAGTTTTAGGTATTCCAACTTCCGGAGGCCATAATATTTTAGTTGTAGCTCTGTTTAGCTATTATCACCACTTTTTAGAAATGGTAGGACCTGATCTACAATGGTTGACTCATGCAAGCTCTAGTCAGCTGCGGTTTGATCATGATCTGGAGCCTCTAAAGCCTTCAAAATTGAGCTCAAAGATTTTGTACCCAAAAACCTCTATAACTTCACCAATACAAATGATATGGAAATGAAACTCAACTAATAGACTGATATGACTAAGATGATCCTCCACCTATGAAATCAGAACATTCTGAGCTCGTATGACCCACTTACTAAAAATAGTAAGTTTCCATAAATAGTAGCTATGGACAAAATAGCCCTTATTGAAATGAAACCATAAATATTTTTGGGTGATGCAAGATTTCCCTTACACCCAAGATGCTCTTGCATCACTAGCCATGAAATAGCCCTTATTGAAATGAAACCATAAATATTTTTGGATGATGCAAGATTTCCCTTACACCTAAGATGATCCTTCCCTACAAGGATGATAGGGATCCCACGCTTCATCAGCCACTACTTTTGTCACTTAGGGACTAGTTCCTTTATTTTTAATTCTAGAATCAGTCCATATTTTTTATTGTGTTTCTTTTCCAAACTTGAATTGTATGAATCTCATAGAGTGATCTTCTATCCTCTTAATTTTTTTTGAATAGTGTATTGTATCTTTAATACTTAATTAATAGAAATTCTTATTCATAAAAAAATAACTCTATTATAAAATTGACTCATACTAATTCCTCAAATAATGTGAAAAAGTAAATATGAATTTTTTAATATATTAAAGAAGCTAAAAAACTAGGGGGTTGACCCTTAAATAAAATTCCCAGAGATAGACAGAGAGTGAAAGACCATTGTCAGCACAATGATAGCAAATATGAAACAAAAAAAATGACCTTCAACTACTTAATACCAAAAACCATAATCCAAAAAAAAGTAAGATACCTAATCATATAAATAAGACCTAAACTATGAGTATTCATCATAATGTTATGTTAGGAATGAATGTTAAATGTTTGGCAGCCATTCTATAGTAGTTGTTGTTGCATTCATGATTATGATTGTCATTGATGTCAACACAGTGATTTATCGAAGACTTGCAGAGAAGCAGACAAAGCTTGGATTAGTGCACATGGGTTATTGTAGTTTGAGCTATGCGATGTTGAGGATATACTCTTTGATATGTTATATGTATATAGTTAAGAGCATAGACATTAATTCATTTAGTCATGGAAGTTATGAGCATTTTGGGGGAAGCAGTATTCAGGCAGTGTTCCTGAGTAGCGGTTTGTGGAAATCGGATGATATCTCTTAATCGGGATGGAATTTGGTTTTGTGCAGTTAAAGGGAAGTTGAAGACTCATTGATAGTGACATGGATGATAGTACAGACTTTGAGGTCATGTGAGTGAAGATTTATTATATTTGGAAGCTGACAGTTTTGTGTAATTTTGATGTAGCATGTGGAAACTTTTATGTTGTAATTGTATGCCAACTCATTTGTAATTATTTGAGTGTGGTATAAAGGAAGGAATGTATTTCCTTGTTGTGATGTTTTTGTGATATGGTTGAGAGTGGTTGTATGTGATGTTGTATGCATGAAGTGAAGAAAATAGCTAAGTATGAAAGTGAATTTGTGTAGGAAAACATGCGAAGTACAAAGATCTGAAATTGAGATCTGATGTAACAGTGAGTGTGGTTTGGAAAAGTCATAGAAGAGGTAACATATTATTCTATTGAGTAATGAAAAGATTATTTGGATAGTGTGTTCAGTGATCTTACCCTGAAGCTATTTGGGAAGTGGGTCCTTCTGTCTTGCATAACTCTTAACAGGGTTAGAATCTTTTAACAGGGATTCAAAATGTCCTAAAAGGGATTCATATGTACTGAATGTATTTCATAAGACTCCTAACAAAGTCCATCCTTTCACAAGGAATATTCATATTAGTGCATCTTTTATGGGCATCATTCCCACCGGGGTTTACTCTTTGATCAAGAGGTTCCCTAGTCAACATATCTTGTGTCAATGTGTTATTGTGTATGAATATCTTTATATGGTTGGTAATTATATTGCTTATATGGTTGAATGCTATTGAAGATGATAAAATTTATAGTTATCTAATAACTGATTCACCCCCCCCCCCCCCTCTCAGTTATCTTGGTGGACTTTACTTTCTAACAATTGGTATTAGAGTGGCAGGTCTTTGAAAAAAAAGTTTAACAACTTAAGGAGATCCATGGTGAATTTCAAGAAAGAAAGCCCTAAGTTTGATGGAGTAAATTTTGACAGTTGGAAAGAAAAGATGAAGACACACCTATTGTGTTTAGGACTAGGTTATTGGTTAATTACAAAGAGTGATAAGACTATCACTGAAGAGGACAATCTTGAAACATGTACTGCTGATGAGAGAGATCTATTCATGTGTAACATACTTGCAAGAGAAGCACTTTTGATAGCCATTCCGGAGAATGAGTACAGTCAAGTAAAATATTTGAAAAAATCTCATAAAATTTGGAATGCTTTACACTCTACTTTTGAAGGTGATGAACATGCAAAAAGAGTTAGATTACATAATTGGATATGTGCATTTGATGATATAAGAATGTTGGAAGATGAATCTAATAGAAGCTATATTGGTAGAATGTCAGAAATTATTACAGGTATAAAATCTTGTGGATGAACAAAGATAGAGAATGAAGTGATATGGAAACTTCTGAGGACATTGACTCCTGTATTTAAGTAGACAACACAGATGATTGAACAAGTTATACCTTGTACTACAAACTTTACAAGAGAGGCTCTTCTTGGAAGATTGGAAGCAGCAGAAATGAACCTGAGATTATCAGGAGACTTACCTAGAATGGAGATATCATTCAGTCCTCTTAGTTTTCACCCTACTTTGTCAAGAAACATTAGTTTGAGCTGAGATTATGCTGGCAGCAACAGATCTAGAAATGAAGAAGACAAGAAGATTGAAGAAGGTATTGCCTTGCTTGTGAAAAGAGAACCAGATGGTAAGAAAATATTTAAATGTTGGACTTGTTAAGAATATGGTCATTTTGTATCTAAGTTTCCTAAGAGAGTTAAAAAGTACAGAAACAATTTCAAACCTAGAAGATCTAAGGAATGTTATTATGCTAATGATGAAGATCTTGAAGCTAGTATAGAAAGAACTTTAAGTGAAAGTGATACCGAGAATAATGACGACATAGGATTTGTAGCAATTAAAGAAGAAAATCTTGAAATTGATGTTAAGGAAGAAAAAGCCTTAGTTTCTCAAGTTGAAAAGAAATCTGATTGGATTATACATAGTGGTTGTTCACATCACATGACTAGAGAAATGAAAAAGTTCATAAAGTTTAAAGAATATGATGGAGGAGTTGTTAGAGTTGGAAACAATGCACCTTGTTTGATTAAAGGTATAGGATCTATTACTCTTGATGGAAAGACTAATACTAATGATGTTTATTTTGTGGATGGATTGAAATATAATATTTTGAGTGTTGGACAGTTAGTTGATAAGGGATATCAAATTTGGTTTACTGAGAAAACTTGTGTGATAAAGGATAAAGATGGAAATATGATTGGAACTGGATCTAGAACCAGAGGTAATGTATTTCAGTTGAATCCTACTGAGATGACATGTTTGATTACTAAGATTGATGACAGTTGATTATGGCATAGAAGTTTTTGTCATATAAACTTTGATAACATTGTGAAAGTAAGTACTACACTTGCAGTAAGAGATTTACCTAAAATTATGAAGCCTACTAACATGATTTGCAAAGAATGTGTAATGGCTAAATAGAAGAGAAGTTCATTTCCTAGTAAGAAGTTTACATCTATAGAGAAGCTGGAGATTGTTCATATAGATTTGAGCGGTCCTACCAGGACTAGAGGATTCTATGGAGAGAGGTATTTTATGATTCTTGCTGATGATTTTACAAGAATGATGTGGATTGCATTTCTTAAAGAAAAATTTGAAGCATTTGATAAGTTTAAGATTGTTAAGAATAAAGTTGAGAATGAATCTGGAATGAAGATTAAATGTTTGAGATCTAATAGAGGTGGAGAATTTACTTCTAGAGAGTTTAACACCTTTTGTGAATAAAATGGTATTAAGAGACAATATTCAGCCCCTAGAACACCTGAACAAAATGGCATTGTAGAAAGAAGAAACAGATCAGTGACTAAAGCAGCAAGAGCTATGTTATTTGAGAATGATTTGGTGAAGATATTTTGGAGAGAAGCAGTGAACACAACAATTTATATAATGAATAGAGTACAAATCAGAGCAGACACAGACAAGACACCTTATGAATTATGGTTTGGACATGCACCCTCAGTTAAGTATTTTAGAATTTTTGGAAGCAAATGTTATATAAAGAGAGATGATGATATTGGAAAGTTTGATCCTAGAAGTGATGAAGGTATATTTCTTGGATATTCTTTGAAAAGAAAAGCCTATAGATGTTACAATAAAAGAACTAAGACTATTGTCGAAAGCACAAATGTTAAAGTTGATGAAAAGTTCAAAATTCAGAAAAGAATGCTTGATTATGAATCAGATGAAGAAGCTCATCCTAAACCTAACACTAGATCTACTGAATTATTTTATGAAACTGACAATGATTTGTTGAATGAAAGCCATAGTGAAGTCATTGAAGAACCTACACCTGAAGTGAGATCTAAGACAGTGACACCTAGCAAGAGTTTGTTAAGAAATCATCCTATTGAACAAATTATTGGAAGCATCAAAAGAGGAGTTCTAACCTCAAAATAAGGCACAAGAACAATTATGTTTGATTTCTCAAATTGAACCTAAGATTACTAGTGAAGCTTGTGAAGATGAAAGCTAGACTAATGCTATGAAAGAAGAACTAGATCAGATTGAAAAGAACAATACATGGGAATTGGTCCCTAGACCTAAAGACAAGAATGTTATTGGAACTAAATGGGTATTCAAAAACAAGATGAATGAACAAGAAGAAGTAGTAAGAAACAAAGCAAGATTGGTATGTAAGGGTTACTCGCAACAAGAAGGAATTGACTATGAAGAAACCTTTGCATCTGTTGCAAGAATTGAAGCAATAAGAATGTTTTTGGCTTATGCAGCTTACAAGAAATTCAAAGTATATCAGATGGATGTGAAGTTAGCATTTCTGAATGGAGAATTGGAAGAAGTCTACATTGAGTAGACTAAAGGTTTTCCTTTAAATTAAGAAGGAGACATGGTATGTAAACTGAAGAAAGCTTTATATTGACTTAAACAAGCACCTAGAACTTGGTATGGAAGATTGGATAAGTATTTGTTAAAATTGGGATTTACAAAAGGAACAACTAATAGCAATCTATACACAAAAGAAATTGAAAATGGTTTGTTGATTATAGTTATTTTTGTTGATGACATTATCTTTGGAGGAGAAGATGAAGCTAGTGACAAATTTGTTGATGAAATGAAGACTGAATTTGAAATGAGTATGATTGGTGAAATGAAATACTTTTTGGGATTATAGATAACACAAAACAATGATGGTATCTTTGTAAGTCAAAAAAAGTACCTGAATGACTTGTTGAAAATATTTGGAATGGAGAATTGTAAACCAGTTGGAACACCCACGGTGACTGGACATAAGCTATCTAGCACAGATGAGACTCCTACAGTGGAACATAAGAAATACAGATCTATGATTGGAGGATTGTTGTATTTGACTCATACAAGACCTGATATAGCACATTTAGTTGGAATTGTAGCAAGATTTCAAGTTCAACCTAGAGAATCACATTATAAAGTAGTAAAGAGGATACTGAGATATTTAAGAGGCACAATGGACTATGGATTATGGTATAAAAAATCTGATGATTTTACCCTATGTGCATATACAGATGCTAATTGGGGAGGTAGTGTTGATGATAAGAAAAGCACCAATGGTGGAGCATTTTTTCTTGGAGGAAGATTGGTTTCTTGGCTAAGCAAGAAGCATAACTGTATCTCACAAAGCATAGCAGAAGCATAATATGTAGCAGCAGCAAACAATTGCAACCAGATAATTTGGATGAAGCAAATGTTGAAGGATATTGGAATAAAATTTGTTGAACCTAGTGTCATACATTGTGACAACACCAGCACAGTTAGTATGTCTAAGAATCCTGTATTACATTCTAAGACAAAGCATATAGAGATTAAGTATCATGTTGTAAGAGAGAAATTTGCTAAGAAAGAAGTCAAACTTGAGTACATAAGTACAAAGGAGCAGATAGCAGATATATTCACAAAGCCTTTGCCTAAGGATACATTTGAGTATCTAAGAGGTATGCTTGGGGTTATGGCTCAGCCTACTTTTGAAAATTGATGCAGTTGGTTGCATCCGTCCAGTGGTATATGGGCCCTACCTTTCTTCTAGACTAGATGTTGGTACTTCCTCTATGGGGGAGTATGTGTATCTGAGCTAAGTCATAAGGACTCTAGTGAATGTATTTTATGAATAGTGTCTTTTGACATTGGAGTTGTTGTTGACATAGTGATGAAATTTCTATCATTGATGTCAATGGGGGATAAGTATTCATGAAAAACCATCTGAAACATTTGTTGGAGAGAATTGAATAGGATAACGAAGCAAGATTTGATTGATGAAGAGGATTTGGAGTAGCAGTGTTGCAGTATTGGATGTTTTTCATTTATGTTTCCATCAATGCCAATGGGGCAGATTGTTAGCAATGAATGCTAAATTTTTGGCAGCCATTCTATAGTAGTTGTTGTTGCATTCATGACTATGATTGTCATTGATGTCAACACAATGATTTATCGAAGACTTGCAGAGAAGCAGACAAAGTTTGGATTAGCGCACATGGGTTATTACAGTTGGAGCTATGCAATGTTGAGGATATAATCTTTGATATGTTATATGTCTATGGTTAAGAGCGTAGACAGTAATTCATTTATTCATGGAAGTTATGAGCATTTTGGTGGAAGCAGTATTCAGGCAGTGTTCCTGAGTAGCGGTTTATGGAAATCGGATGATATCTCTTAATTGGGATGGAATTTGGTTTTGCACAGTTAAGGGAAGTTGAAGACTCATTGATAGTGACATGGATGATAGCATAGACTTTGAGGTCGCATGAGTGAAGATTTATTGTATTTGGAAGCTGACAGTTTTGTGTAATTTTGATGTAGCGCGTGGAAACTTTTATGTTGTAATTGTATGCCGATTCATTTGTAATTATTTGAGTGTGGTAGAAAGGAAGGAATGTATTTCCTTGTTGTGATGTTTTTGTGATATGGTTGAGAGTGGTTGTATGTGATGTTGTATGCATGAAGTGAAGAAAAGAGCTAAGTATGAAAGTGAATTTGTGTTGGAAGACATGCAAAGTACAAAGATCTGAAATTGAGATCTGATGTAACAGTGAGTGTGGTTTGGCACAGTCAAAGAAGAGGTAACATATTATTCTATTGAGTAATGCAAAGATTATTTGGATAGTGCATTCAGTGATCTTACCCTGAAGTTGTTTGGGCAATGGGTCCTTCTGTCTTCCATAACTCTTAACAGGGTTAGAATCTTTTAACAGGGATTCAAAATCTCCTAACAGGGATTCATATGTACTAAATGTATTTCATAAGACTCCTAATAGAGTCCATCCTTTCACAAGGAATATTCATATTAGTCCATCTTTTGTGGACATCATTCCCACTGGGGTTTACTCTTTGATCAAGAGGTTCCCTAGTCAACATATCTTGTGTCATTGTGTTATTATGTATGAATATCTTTCTATGGTTGGTAATTATATTTCTTATATGGGTTAATGCTATTGAAGATGATAAAAGTTATAGTTATCTGATAACTGATTCACCCCCCCCTCTTAGTTATCTTGGTGGACTTTACTTTCTAACATGTTATTTAACCTGATAAAATGGCCATAATATTTTTTGGTTATCTACCACATAGGGCTAAACCTGTAAATAACTATAAATCTTAACTGACACACAAGGCCAAACTAGTAAAAATCCAAACATCTAGAGACCAACATATAGCTAATAACCATTAAAAACAAACCCAAAAATTAGATGGGATGCTAAAGCCATAGAACACAACAAAACTAGAGCTGAACATAGTAGAAAATTAAATTTCCTTTTTATTTTCCTTGGGCTTGGAGAGCATCATCAAGGTCCATTGATCCATGAGAAATTTTAATATCTCCTTGGAAGCCACGTTCTCTAAGTCCTTTGCGTTTGATTTATCCTCCTACAAAAGAAAAATGGTAGTGGATGAGGAATACATAACCTTGAGGGAAAATTTAGCAAGTGTTGTAAAAATTTCCTACAAATTCTCAAAATCCTTTTTTAATTTCTGAATTTATCCCCGAGTAGCAGCACAAGAACCACATTCTTAACCTAAAGTAGTTTTATCATTATCTGGTGTAGTTTGAATAGGGGTGTTGGTGACCAAAGGGGAATTAGCTTTGCTAACCACCTCAAGTTTTCTATTGAGGTCCAAGGAAACAGTTTTTATACTCTTAGAGACATGTGTAGAGATGCTATTTTTTTGAATAATCTCCTTTCTAGACCCTTTTTTTTGAAGGGTTTTAGAATCACTAGAGGCCTTCTCCTTAATCGATTCCTCCTTCATTGTTTTACCCTTATCCTAGAGTTTAGTAGCAATCTATGTAGATCAGCGAGGGGTGTCAGTTTCCTCCATGATTTTGACATATGAGTCAATTTGGTGAAATTTGGCCTTTTTAGAATTTTTAGGCTTGGGTTGGGCAGGTGGGTCATTCTTATTATTATCAAAAACCTTCATATGGGACTCAGTAGAGGGAGAAATATGAGGTGAGGTATGTAGGGTTTTGGGATGTTTAACAACCTTCTTCCTGCTAGCTCTGGGGATATCAACAATGCTACCAGGGGGTGGGGATGGGGAGGATGGGGCTCCTTGCAAAAAAATAACACATAGAGGGCATAAAGAAAGGTGAAAAGTAAAGAGTCTCAAAATGAGCCCTTGGTGTAGAATTGTGTAATTTTTACCCTATTTTTTACACTCATGCACATCCTTAATAGTGAATTCCACAGAGTGAAACAAACAGAAAGGAAATGAAATCAAATTGCGACTATGAAAGTGGTTGAGAAAAGACAAATGATAATAATAATAAACTACAAAATCCCCTCTAGAGTGAAATATTTCATTATTATAGTACACACCTGGTCCCAAGGGGGAGACATTTCCTCCCTGTTAAACCCACCATGAAGCTTCATCGACTCTTCACTAGCACAAAAAAATTGATTCATGTTGGTCTCATTTGGGACACACATTGTTTTTTCCATTTACGGCTTTCTGGAGAGAAACCAGTGGCTTGGGCTATCACATCTTCATTGACTTCAAATGTAATGTTGTCCATGGTGACTTTACTCTCCTCCCAAGACGTGACAAACTGGTGTGAGAGACTTTCATCAAAACCAGTCATGACTTGCATAAGAAGTACAATTCCTCCCTCAAAAATAATGTACCACACCATAGGGTTGTCGTAAATGACATCATCAATTTTGTCTAGCTCGATGCAAAATCTATCCCCACCCATTATAGAACTCACTAAAATAAGGATTGCGGGGCTACACAAAAGTGTAGAGGAGTGAAAGTTGGAGAACCGATATTGAAAAATGAGATTAATAATATAAATAGAAAAATGTAAGCTGATAAAATACTTTGAAAGGGTGTAATAATTTATATAAGTGCACCTTCCCAAAGCCAGTACCAAATTGGTAGTAAATCTATGTGAATAGTCTTTCCTGCAACTTTGAGAGTTATAAACAATAATGACGTGTCAAAAAATAAATCTAGAAGGATCTATTGAGGCCATTTTAAAATAGAAGTCCTCTTTTCTGAACACTCATTACATGTGATCTCTTCTAATATTCCTCATTAAAAGGCATGTAGTGACATGGAAGCTTTAAGTACCATCTACTTGGTACTAGGTGAGCTTGCCAAGAGTAGATTTTTTTAAAATTTAAATTCAAATAAGGATTTGAATTATATCTTGCCTTATCAACCATGACCCAAGAAAGCCATAAAGAAGTCCATTTGATAACCATGTAATTCATGTTAGTATTTATTTTAACTTGATTGTACCTATTCCATCCCTATAAGGGATTTGATAACCTCTAGTAAAGAAGAGCCTTGTCTCCAATGGTGGAGAGCTTTCTTTTCAAGTCCTATGGTTGCAATAGAATCTGCAACAAAATTCCCCTCTCTATAAATATGTTGTAGAGAAAATTTATCAAGATTCCTCATTAATGGTTTAATATTCTTGAGAATTTCTTCCACTTTCCACCCCACTTTCATTGTTCCTTTAGTGGTCCTTGATGAGACCACCTCTAGAAAAAATTCCCATTTTATCCACTCAAGCAAAATTAGCTTCACCCAAGGAGGTCATAGAGATTTCTAGACAATTTTCCTCTTGGCATCACTCTTTGAGTTGTCATACTTGTAATTTTTTTTCAAGAGCTTCCATATTTCAACCAATTTAAAATCTTGGGAATTAGGGGGGTTCGGGGAGGGGGGTCTTCTAGTTGGTGACAAATATATTTTCAAGGAGGATTTTGTCATAGATTGTCAACACCTTTTTAGCCTTCTCCTTGTCCCTAAAGATTCGATTGTTACGCTCCTTCCACAAGCACAAAAACACATGGAGGAATTTGTCTCCAAGTTTTCTTAATATGGGGATGCTTTGAAGGACATTTCCAATTGAGAATGAATTGTTATAAATTATCATTGAATATCCACTTGACATTGAATATCCTCATAATATTATTCCAAATAAAAGATGCAAAGGGACAATGGATGAAGAGGTTTTTTATATTATCTTCCTCCTCTTTACAAAGGACACAATGATAAACCAATTGAAAACCCCATTTTATGAGATTATCTTGGATGAGGATTTTATCATGCATAGTCATCCACTAGAAAAAAAATGATTTTTGGCAGGAGTTGGGGATTCCACACCTTCCTCCAACTAGCCATGTTAGTGGTGCCATGAACTCAGTGTAAGTAGGAAGATTTAACCGAGAAGGCACCAGATAAAATATTATCCCATATGAAGTCATCATCCCTAGGGAACAATGGAATATGGATTTTAGCTAACAATTTTTGTAGTTCCTCATCCTAGGGGATAATATTAGGAGTATCAAGGATACCATCCTTGAGAGATTTCCATCTTCTATATCATGAGTTGTAATTTGTAATAAAAGGCCCAAAATCATCTTTCAGTCATCTCATAAGGTGGATATAGATGCTTGTAGCCAATGGTTTATCACCAATCCAAAGATCTTCACAAAATCTAATACTATGGCCATTGCCAATTTTCCATTTCAACTCTTCTCTAATAATAGTTCAGGTTTTAAGAATGTTGGCCCATATCTTGGAACCCATAGGGAGGTCTTGAGAAGCCAAACATCTATGGAAACAAGAGTTGTTGAGATACTTTGATTTCATATTTTTGCACCAATCAGATGATTCTAACACTAAATTCCATCCCACTTTAGCAAGAAAAGGTTTATTTAGCTCTTTCAGCTTCTGTATCCCAAATCCAACCAAGAATTTGGGTTTGCAAATAGTGTCCCAATTAACTAGGCTCATTCTATTTTTTCTTCCATTCTAGTCGATAGGAATGTATGTTGTTTTAGTTCAAGTTTCTCAGAAATTCCCTTTCATATTTTAAAGTAAAACAAGAAGTAAATTGGGATACCTTGTAATAAGGTAGAAAGGAGCTGAAGTTTTCCTGCATTACTAAGTATATTTCCCTTCCACCTTGCAAGATTTATTTGAATTCTTTCAATTATTGTATTAAAAAATTAAGGAGTAACTTCCTTGACGGTGAGGGCTAAACCTAGGTAAGTGCTTAATAATTAAAAAAAAATAGTAGCCAAGGATATCCTTGATCTTAATTTGGAGGTCCTCCTTAGTGTTGAAGAAATAAATTTTACTTTTTCCATAGTTAATTTATTTCTCTGAAGCATTGGCATAGTCCCTGAGAAGGCACTTCAATTCCTTGGCTTCTATAATAGAGGATATAACAAAAAGGAAAGTGTCATCTATGAATTGCTGAAGAAATTTAGGAGGAAGTGAAGAAGCAGCCTTGGTACCCTATATTTTGGAAATTCCCATTATATGAAGAAAATTTATACAGAGGACCTCGACCACCATGATGAAAAGGTAGGGGGACAAAGGGTCCCCTTCCATTAGGCCTTTCCTTTCCTTGAAAAAACCCCAAGGTGTTCCACTCAAAAGGACCAAATAGTAAACTTTCTCAATTGATTCCTTAATCATCCTTACCACATGGTGGTTAAAACCCAACTTGAGTAGTATAACATATAATACCTTCCATTTGACTTTATCACATGCCTTTGAAATATCAAGTTTGAAAGCCATACCTAGGTGCTTGCATTTTTCTATGGAATATATGATCTCATGAGTAGCTATAACAACATCCAAAATTTGACAACCTGGCACAAAGCCTTTTTGACAAGGGTTGATGAATTTTTAAATGGTGTTGGAAAGACTAATAGGCTTGGAATCAGTCATAGTTTTAGGATCTTGTGTCTTTGGGACAAGGATAGTAAAAGTGTTATTCAGATTTTTTAGGAGCTTCCTGATCCTAAAGAAATCTCTAGTAGATTTAGTAACGTCATATTTGACTATATCCTAGAGCTCTTGGAAGAAGGGAAGAGGGAACATGTCTGATCCATGCACTTTGTATGCTCCCATAGAAAAATCATCTTCCCCAGCTTCATCTTCAAAAACCAGACTAAGAAGCAACACATTGTTAGCTTCTAGAATAATAGTGACAAGGTGGATGAGGAGACTATCCTGTACAATATAAAATTGGTCTTTGTCTTGATCTGAATAATATTGGAAGAAAAAATGAGAGGTCACTTCCCTAATTTTATCCTCATCTTTGTTTTTTTCATTATTGTTAGCTATTAAGGATTTAACAGTATTCCTCTTCTTGTTCTTATTGGAAAATCTATGAAAAAATGTTGTGTTCCTATCTCCTTCTTTTAGCCACTGAACCCTAGATCACTATTTCTAATAAATTTAATCATTGGATAGATTCTCTTTCCATTTCTTTCTCCAGGCTTCCTCTTCTTCATGGATCAACTACAAGAAACTACCTGTAGCAATTATCTATTGATAGTGCTCAAGCTTGGCTCCTATTTTTCTCCACTTAAAAATGTCCCCAAAAGAAGACTTACTCCAATCTTTAATTTCCCTTCTAGTAATCTCTAGCTTCTTAGAATTTTTGAACATGACAGTTGTTGGAAACTACAATTGAAACAATTCTTGTATTGTCATTGATGTCAAACCTTAACTGGTAAGATAGTTGCTATCTAGGATAGTACCATATCTTTTGATTGATGAAGAGGATTTGAAAAGAGGAGATAACAATAGGACTTAAGGAAAGGTTGAGTTATGTGATACTTCAATGGGTACTTGATTAGTTGGCACATTGACAAGGTAACGTGTTTTTTATCCAAGTAAGAAGAAAGATTGGAAACATAGGCTTAACTAGGAAAAAGTGAAGAAATCTAGTTTAAGCTAAGTGATGTTAGTGTCAACCGAGCACTAGTATATGCCGAGTAAATCTAGTGTTAACCAAACATCAGGAAATTATCGACAAAAGATAATATTTTCCAAGGAAGACTATTTGTAGTAATGATTGAGATACACAGTGATGACCAAGGAGATGAACACAGTATTGACCAAGTGTTAGTAATTTACATTTGGAGAAAGAATTGAGAATCCCAACCGACATAGTTGAATTCTTGAGATATGTAAAATGTGTTGACATTATTAATGAATTTTATGGAGCATTTAATGCATGGTAAATCATTTTCTTGTGGATTCAAAGAGAAGTTTGGAGATATATCTAGAAGGAAAAGATGAAGAACATAATGATGGAAGGATTTGATGAATCTCACCTAAACCTAAGATCTACGGATGAGATTAAGTAGCAAAAGATTGATCTACCTGATCAAAGAGGTATAAAGGAAAACCTAATTATGAGGTTACAGAGAGAGAAGAAGAAGCTGATGTTATTGACTGATAAGTCTAAGAAGAAAGTTGAAGGTGAAATTGTGAAGGAGCTAAATAGAGTTGTGATTGCTTGAAGCGAATTTCAAGCAGATCAGAGATGGAGATGGAAATGGAGGTCAGTCATTAAATCAACATATATGTATGTAGTGGATCTATATTTGAAACATGAGTTGTATGATTTTTAGATCATAAACTTCTGTTACCTTACAACCATTGTATCATTCTAAATCCTTTAATCAAGGTTGACCTAACAATCATTGTATAAATCTTTTAATCAAGGTTGACCTAACAATCATTGTATAAATCCTTTAATCAAGGTGACATTCTAATAGAATGTTCTTAAGTCCTCTAACCAGGCCACTTTTGACAGAGTGTTTTAAATCCTTTAATAGGGTCACACCTAAAAGTGTGTATATAAACCTTTAATAGGGTTGGCTTTTCTCAGAGCTCACTTCAAAAGAGTGAAAATTAGTAGCATGTTACAAAGTGGTTTTTCCCAAATTGGGTTTTGACTATAAATCCCAGTGTTATACTTGTGTGAATGATTTTGATGTGGATGTTGTTCAAAGTTTTATATTATGCAAGTTAATTACTTTTGGATAGTGGATTGCATGTTATATGTTTTTGATATATGTTATAGAGACTGAGTTGAATTGCTGATTAGATCTAAGTTTGTTGAAGAGCTAGAAATTTCAATTGGTACATCTGGACCTGAGAACAACTGATTCAATCCCCCTCTCTATTGTTGTAAATCATTCTAACAATTGGTATCAGAGTTGTTGGTGCTTACAGAGAAAGTTTAAAGGTACTTGAAGCTAATGATCAAGATGTACAAAAAGGAGATACCGAAGTTGAACAAAGAGAAATTCCCTACATGTCAAAGTTTGATGAAATTGCATCTAGCTAGTATTGGTGATTCAGAAAAATACTATGTTGAAAGTGAGTATGTTATACTTTTTGCAC
This sequence comes from Chamaecyparis obtusa, assembly GCA_027943335.1. Lineage (NCBI taxonomy): Eukaryota > Viridiplantae > Streptophyta > Pinopsida > Cupressales > Cupressaceae > Chamaecyparis > Chamaecyparis obtusa. The sequence goes on from BSBK01002115.1 coordinate 1,002,034, forward strand.
CTTTGACTACCGAGGAGATGAAAGAAAAACAAGAACACAATCAAGCAATGTTGGAGATTGCATCTGCCCTAATCTATCATGAATTTGAAGACATCAAGGACTTTACTAATGTAAAGAAAATGTGGGACACTCTTGCAACTATCTATGGTGGAGATAAAAATGTGCTGAGAGCCAAATTTGAAAGCTTGAGAGGTAAGTTTGATGAAATGAAAATGCAAGAAGGTGAAAATATTGTTCAGTATTGTGGTAGAATCAAGGAGGTAGTGAATTCTATTAGAGGAGCTAATGGAAACATTGATGATGAAACTGTTATTGGTAAAGTATTGAGGACTTTGCTTCCTATCTATGCTATCAGAATTCTACAATACAAGAATCAAGATGTAACCCTGGTAATGTTCTAAATCTGGAAAGTCTTGTTGGTAAGCTTACTACTTTTGAGCTATCTAATTATGATAACTACATTGTTCCTAATGTTGAATCTACATTCAAGTCACAAATGGTTCTACATAAGTCTAAGAAGGAAAAAGAAAAGTGTGTGAAAAGTGATAGTCACAGTGACAGTGTTAGTGACACTTCGGATGAAGATCTAGATGATCTTGAGGCACTTATGGCTAGAAGGCTAAAAAGAGAAAAATGGAAATATAAAGGTAAACTTCCTATAATCTATTTTTCATGTAACAAAGTTGGCCATATTGAGCAAGATGCCCTGACAGGAATGACAAGGATGAGAGAAGGGAAATCAAGTACAAAGACAAGAGAAATGAAAGAGATCACCAAAGGTACAATGACTACAAAGACAAAGGTAGGAAATCTTGTTATATTGCTAGAGAGGAAATTGACAGTGACACTAGTGATTCTAATGAATGTGATATAAAAGTTGTTTATGTTCCTACGAAAGATGATTTTGATGAAGATGAGAAAATTGCACTTATTTCTTATGTGAGTAAAGGTGATAAATGGATTATTGATAGTGGTTTCTCACATCACATGACTGGTGATAAAAGTAAGTTTAAAACCCTAGATCATTACAAAGGTACAAGTGTTAAGTTTGGTAATGATGCACCATGTCTTATGAGAGGAAAATGATCAATTAGATTGACTGACAAGATCACATGCAAAAATGTTTATTGGGTTGAAGGTCTTAACTATAACTTGTTGATTTTTGCATAGTTGAACATCACTCGTTACCAAGTGGAATTTCATCACAGAAAAGATAAAATATTTGATGCCACTGGTGAACTAATTAGAAGTGGAGAACATACAAGAGGTAGAAGCTTGAAATGTCTGAGATCTGAAAGAGGTGGAGAGTTTATATCAAATGAGTTCAATCTATTCAACAATGATAGAGGAATAAAGAGACAAATGTCTGTACCGAGGACACCTCCATAGAATGGTATAGCAGAAAGCAGAAACAGGTCAATTATGGATTGTGATAGAACACTGATGATAGAGAATAATATTGCACAAAAGTTTTGGAGAGAAGCTGTAAGTACAACTATTTATACCTTGAACCGAGTACAAATAAAAAAAGGTACAAATACTACACCTTTTAAGTTATGGCATGGATATACACCTAATGTGAAGTATTTTAGAGTCTTTGGGAGTAAATTCTATATATTGAAAGATAATAAGAATGAAACATTTGATGCAAAATTTGATGAAGGCATATTCGTAGGATATTCCACTAAGATCAATGCTTATAAGTGTTTGAATTCTAACACTAACAAAGTTTTGGAAAGTGCAAATGTTAGAGTTTATGAATATGCAAAAAAGAATGAATTGGAGTGCAAGCAAGAACCTGAAGATTACAAATCTTTTGTATACATGGAAGAAGGAGAGGAAAGTAATACACCTAAACCAGATGCAGAGTCATGGATAGGTAATGTCGAGCATCAGGAGGATGTTGCCGAGCAAGAAGAAGAAGCAAATAATTTGCATGATGAACCTGAAGATCCAAAGCAAGGAGAAAATAAATTTGAACCTACTTTGGCACAATATGTAAGAAGACATCACATGCCTAAACAAATAATTAGAGATAAAGGATCTGGAGCCATGACAAGAAGTAAGTTGAAAAATCATACATGCTTACTATGTGAATTTGAGCCTAAAACAGTAAAAGATGCTTTAGAGAATGATGACTAGATACAAGCCATGAATGAAGAAATAGAGCAAATAGAAAAGAATAATACCTGGATTCTAGTGCCGAGACCAGAAGAAAAGAATGTTATTGGAACAAAATGGGTATTCAATAACAAGCTAAATGAACATGGAGAAGTCACTAGAAATAATTCCAAATTGGTATGTAAGGGGTATGCACAAGAAGAAGGAATTGACTATGGGGATACATTTTCCCTTGTTGCAAGATTAGGAGTAAGGACTCTACTTGCATATGTAACTTATAAAGGATTCAAATTATATCAGATGGATGTCAAATCTGCATTTCTAAATGAGATATTGGAAGAAGAAGTATACATTGAACAACCAGAAGGATTTGTTGACCCAAGAAAGAAGAATATGGTTTGCAAGTTGCACAAGGCAGTGTATGGATTGAAACAAGCCCCTAGAGCATGGTATGAGAGACTTCATAATTATTTGATAAAGATTCATTTTGCAAGGACAAATGACAATAGTAATATGTATATGAAGATTGAAAAAGGTAAGGGGATTTTGTTAGCTGAAATGTTTGTTGATGATATCATATTTGGAGGATAGGATGCCCTATGTCAAAACTTTTCAAATGAGATGCAAACTAGATTTGAAATGTCTATGTTTGGTGAGATCAAATTATTTTTTGGTTTGCAAGTTTATCAGATGAAGAAAGGTATCTATAGTACTCAATCTAAATATGTCAAGGAGACACTAAAATTTTTTGGTATGAAAGATTTCATACCAATAAGTACACCTATGGCTACTAGACAAACTATCTAAAATTGATGATTTAGCTGAAGTGAATCAAACCTTGTATCGATCTATGATAGGAAAGCTATAATATTTTTTTCATAACAGACCAGATATTGCTCTAGTAGTGGGAATTGTGGCAAGATTTTTTGCCAATCCTAAGGAAAATCATATGATGGCAGTGAAAATAATATTGAGATATCTAAAAGGAACAAATGATTGTGGATTGTATTACAAGAAGAATGACAAGTTTGAACTGAGAGTTTACACTGATGCAGTTTGGGCTAGAAATGTTGATGACAAAAAAGTACAAGTGGTGGAGCATTCTTTCTAGGAAATATTAGTCTCTTGGACAAGCAAGAAATAAAACCACATTTCCCAATCTATAGTAGAAGATGAGTATGTAGCAATAGCAGTAAATTGTTCAAATTTAGTGTGGATCAAACAATTGTTAAAATGTATGAAGGAGGAAATCACTGAGCCGGTTGTTATTTTCTGTGATAACACAAGTGCTATTAACATATCAAAGAATCCAGTGATGCACATCAATACTAAGCATGTTGCTATCAGGTATCATTACTTGAGAGAGCTATTTCAAGACAAAGAAGTGAGATTGGAGTATGTGAATACAAAGGAAAAATTAGCAGATATATTCATAAAAACTTTACCTAAGGATGCTCATGAATATCTTAGAGGTAAACTAGGGGTGATTCCCCTAACTAATTCTACATAGTAACATAGGAGCACTGCATCAAATGTGCTAATCAGAATATTTGACAAATTGATGTAGAAAAGGTCACACTTTAGGAGTTGCCTAGAGTTGTGAGAAGTAAGACAAAGATATTAATCAGTTATAAGCAAGATGATAGAGGGAGTATACAACATACAAAAATAACATGAAGACACCTACATAGTAAAGATGTAAGTGATAGATACAATCTTTGGCATTGTTGTCAAAGAGTGAGAAGATTCAATGAAAAAAATAGAGTGATACAAAACTAAGGGAGAAGATTCAATGAAACTTGAGGGAGAGATACATAAAAGATTTAGAGGGAGTAATTGAGCAAGCAGTCAGGCAAGGCAAAAATTGTGAATTAGAATGAAGCTAAGGATATTAATAAAAATCTGATGCACATAGATTTTGGATTGTTTGGTAAATCATGTGTTATTCATGTGGTGTTGCCATCAATGCCAAAGAGAGAGATTTTTGGAAACTATAATTGAAATAATTGTTATATTATCATTGATGTCAAACCTTAACTAGTAAGACATTTTCTATCTAGGATAGTACCATATCTTTTGATTGATGAAGAAGATTTGAAAACAGGAGATAACAATAGGACCTAAGGAAATGTTGAGTTATGTGATACTTCAATGGGCTCTTGATTAGTTGGCACATTGACAAGGTAATGTGTTGTTTATCTAAGTAAGAAGAAAGACTGGAAACATAGACTTAACTAAGAAAAAGGGAAGAAATCTAGTTTAAGACGAGTGATGTTAGTGTCAACCACGCACCAGTATATGCCGAGTAAATCTAGTGTTGACCGAACATCAGTAAATTATCGAGCAAAGACAGTGTTTGTCAAGGAAGACTATTTGTAGTAATGATCAAGATACACAATGATGACCGAGGAGATGAACACGGTATTGACTGAGTGTTAGTAATTTACATTTGGAGAAAGAATTGAGAATCCCAGCTGACATAGTTGAATTCTTGGGATATGTAAAATGTGTTGACATTATTAATGAATTGTATGGAGCATTTAATGCATGGTAAATCATTTTCTTATGGATTCAAAGAGAAGTTTGGAGATGTATCTAGAAGGAAAAGATGAAGAACATAATTATGGAAGGATTCAATGAATCTGACCTAAACCTAAGATCTACGAAGGAGATTAAGCATCAAAAGATTGATCTACCTGATCAAAGAGGTATAAAGGAAAACCTAATTGTGAGGTTATAGAGAGAGAAGAAGAAGTTGATGTTATTGATTGATAAGTCTAAGCAGAAGGTTGAAGGTGAAATTATGAAGGAGTTAAATAGAGTTGTGATTGCTTGAAGTGAATTTTGAGTAGATCAGAGATGGAGATGGAAATGGAGGTCAGTCAGTAAATCAACATATATGTGTGAAGTGGATCTATATTTGCAAAGTGAGTTGTATGTTTTTCATATTAGAAACTATTGTTACTTTCTAACCATTGTATCAGTCTAAATCCTTTAATCAAGGTGACATTGTAATGGAATGTTCTTAAGTCCTCTAACCAGGCCACTTTTGACATAGTGTTTTAAATCCTTTAACAGGGTCACACCTAACAGTGTGTATGTAAACCTTTAACAAGGTTGGCTTTTCATAGAGCTCACTTCAGAAGAGTGAAAATCAGTAGCATGTTATAAAGTGGTTTTTCCCAAATTGGGTTTCTACTATAAATCTTGGTGTTATACTTGTGTGAATGATTTTGATGTGGATGTTGTTGAAATTTTTATATTATGCAAGTTAATTACTTTTGGACAGTGGGTTGCATGCTATATGTTTCTGATATATGTGTGTGTGAGTGATTTACACCTTCATGAAATAAAAAGATTTAAAGAGAATTTACACTATTCAAAGCAAACTAATCTAAATAATGCACAATTAATCTAAATATCTCATGGTTCTCTAAATTGAAGTAGTAAGTGAGGCTCTCAACTACAAATCCTCACTAGTGACACTCTAATTATGAGAATTGAACTAAGAATGATATGCAAACTAGATCTAATTATCAAATTCTAGCTCTATTTGATAAGAAAATCTCTAAAATGATCAACAATTGAAGCTAATTAACAAAGAAAATGCTAAGTGAGTGGTGTGGATGCAAATTGCAAGAGCTTTGCTGCAATTCAAAGATATGGAGTGGATGAATAATGCCTCAAAATGCCTTCTATTTATAAGATTTTCCCAAGGGTAGGGGGTAGAGTGAGATAACCATGGTTATGCTTGGGTAAGGTCAATTGGCTTTGCTTTGTCCCTAAATTGGGGGACAAACATTTAAATGGTTTCAAAAGGCTGGACCATTTCAACAAAAGTGAGTGATTTGTGTCCATTTTGTCTCCTTTTTCCTTTGTTGAGAGAATTTATGATTTATTAATTAATTAAAGTAATTAAATTTAGCCATGAAGGGTAAGAGGTTCATTTTGATTTTTGCTTTCAACAACTATGTCATTAATTGAATTTAATCAATTTCTTAGTGTTTTTCCCCTTTTCAAGCTTTATTTAATCATTTAATTGAATTTTCCTTTGATTTGAATTGCCTTTGTTCCATTTATTGATTTTTCATGCTATTTTGATGATTTGATGCACCTTTTTGATTGAATTAAGCCTTTGCCAATTTTCCATGTCTACAAATGCCCCTCTTTGAGTCGATGTGCGAAGAACACCGATTCAAAGATTCCCTTAGTATGATGATCTGATTCAGGTCCTGGTTCTGATATGCCTCTGATCATTCTGATTGATGTACTTCCTGATGACGATGATGTGCCTTTGATGATGGTGCTGATATGATTCTGATGCCTCTGATATGATACTGATCTGATATGGGTCCTGGTTTGATGATAGGTCCTGGGTTCACTGATAAAGGTCCTGGGTTGATTGATAAAGGTCCTGGGTTCACTGATTGCTGATACATTGATAGATTTGATATGATAGCAGATTTGATATGATTTGCCTCCTGATATGATACTGATATGATATGCCCCACTGATAAATGTTTTTGATGTGATGCCAATTTGATACTCTGATGCCCCCTCAGAAATAAAACATATTGATTCCTTGATTTGAAAGATTTTGAGTAGTTGGAATATGTTTTGATTTCTGAAAAAAAAATATTAATGATATGCCATGACTTGCAATTTGCATATCCAAGATAGATAGGTCTGTTGTAGTTAAGCAAAACAAGTGATTAGGATAACAGGATAATGGTACCAATGAATGTGATTTGTCAATCTCATAGGATAGTTCTGATACGATAAATCAATCAATGTGAAAATCGATATGATTTGATACTGCTGCTTTGTTCTCAGGACACAGAGACACGAACGATGGTACTGGGTGTGATTGCTTGAAACTTTGATAGGATTGATTGACGTAAGATGATTCACTGATATAAAATACTGATATGATTCCCTTGATTTTCCAAATAGGCACATTTCCGTAAATGATATATATATATATATATACGGACCTTAGCTTCTTGGCTATTTGAATTTAAGTCATGGGTTTGATCTAGCTAGAGTACAGGTTATTGAGATGATTGATTATGGAGCTCTTTCAGTTTGTTGATATTGTATCATGTTTCAGTTATTGATCAGGACTTGGATGTATCACTTTGATGACATTGTATCTGTGATTAGACAAAGTTCATGGATCTTTGATATTATGGACACTTATGATTTATGGACTTTCCTTGATTCTTGATTGAATGACCCATTTTATGATTGATCAAGATTTCAATTGAATGAACCCCCTTTTCCCTTGGAAAAATACTACAAACAAATGCACATGCAATTAATCTAACATGATAATGCAATTAACTTTCCATGATAATGCAATGCAATGCAGCTAAGTGTCACTAGCTTTTAGCAAATAAATGCCTTGAGGATAAATTTTCATCATTGAGCACGTCGGGACCGGAAAGCAAGTACAATCACCACTACCCACTGACATGATGATATGAATACCACTTTTTATCGCATTTGGTAACCTCCTTTTTGGAAACTAGTACAACCCACACTAGTTGAATAAACCAACTACGAGAGTATGAATACCAGTTTCAACGAATTCAATGTTGCATAAACAAGCAAAGGTCAACCTTCCACCCTATATGAAAGTCCTCGATGGTTCTTTGATGACCATGTCATTAGACAAATTCACATAAGTTGTTGGATATCCCTCAAGACAGTCACTCAAAGGCAAGAAAAATATCATGTCTCCATCAATGCCAATCTAGTCGAAACATCATCGATTAGCTAAAAAGATGTGATAAAAATCAATGTAAGTAAAGATCATCAAAAGAAAGCTTAAAGTGTTTTGCATTGTTTCATGATTTTCAAAAAGTATTTCCAAGTATTCTGATCTTTTTAAAGTGTTTTGTCAATTTTTAATCCTAAATAATAAAGTCAATGAAGGCTCATGGATCAAGTTGTGGTAATTGAATTCTTGGTTAGTGAACAATGATATCCATCAAAGGTTCACGAAAATCTTCTTCTCTCTTCTGAAACTCTAATAATTCCCTCTCTGATGTGACTAAATGTTGTACTATTGAATCCTTTTGAAGTTAATGCCTTGCTTCATGTGAATTCATGCTTGTTGTTGAAATCCGTTGATTAAGATCAAATGCCCCAGTTGGATAGAAAAAATGTTGGACTTGGACAAACTTCCAAAATATTACCGAAGCTCAGTTTATGCAAGATGTAGCTCAAAAGCACTTCATGCTGTCCTTTTTACCCGCTCTCAAACAAGATCACATTGGTTTGCCCCCAATATCTTAGCAAGATATAGGACATGAAGGATGGATTTGCAAGCTGATGGATTAGAGATGGAAAGGCTATGATGGAAGAAGTATGCGAATGTGACCCATAGGACTATCTCCTCAAGAGTACCCAAGCTAAGGAAAAAATGATATAGCAATGTGAAGCATGTTTTTGGATAAGCCATGAAAGTCAATGATACAGTGTTAGATAGCCTATAGGATAACGATCTGCTGCCATGAAAAGGAGTGATCCAAAAGAGTGGACATGTCAAGAAGTTTTTGGTAACAATTTTTTTTTTAAGTTCTTCATCTTGATCAAGACCAAGGGTCAATTTGGGTAAGATGTGGATAAGATAACACAATCTGGATAAAGGAGTGATGAAGGCTATGAAGGGATGTTTTGGGATTATGAAAAAGCTGATGGAATAATCGAGGTGAAATTGGGATAAGCAAGATCATGATAGGGTAACATGGATGCAACAAGTACATAAGCTGATGGAAAGGATAACGGATGTTAAGATACTCAATGCTCATGGATGTGTTCAACCTTGTCAAGATGAAAGTGATAGAGGAAATATGGATGAAAGTGAGGTAAATGATAGGAAGATGGAAGATGGCATGGATGAAACTTTTCCCCCAAGTGTAGAGTGCAAGAAGGAAAAATTACGCATGATGCCTGTTTGCCAGGTTTTCATCATGGTACTTGTCTAAGGTGCCACAAGAAGTGGTTTTCACCCTAGATTTATTTCTTTTTATTTTTTCTACCAAGGTGCCTATTGCTAGGTTTTCACCAAGGCACTTTTTCTCTTTTTTCATTTTTTTCTTTTTTTCTTTATTTTTTTCTTTTTTTGTATTTTTCAATATTTTCCCAACATTAGAATTATTGGACAATGCTCCTCTGAAAGATATGCTATAATAAACCATGGGTATGACTAGGATGCTCAAAGGTATTGAGAAGAGGGATGGAAATACGGAAAGTATGCATTGGAAAATGAATGTGAGGATAAGAAAAAGGTATGTTGTAGATGGAAATGTTGGCAAGATCAACTTTGACACACACTTTGAAGAGTGGTGGAATGATGGAGGAACAATAGATGATGGAGGTAAGGATCTTTTTGAGGTAGTGGATTTTAGGATGTAAGAAGATGAAGGATGTTTGGAAGGAGATGGAATGGAAGCCTTTGGAAGCTTGAATGTCAATTTTGATTCTTCTTTTGTGTGCAAGTCTTTCAACAATGACTTGGGAATCCACATATTCTTTGATTTTTCTTCCTTTTGTGATGCTTTTGAATGCATTTCTTCAATGAGGGATTTAGGAACCCACATTTTATTTTTTTCTTTTTGCTTGATGGACCTTTGCAGTCTTTTGGATATTTCATTTTTCTTTTCATTCACATGTCGATTAGATGGGACATTGTGATTTTTATGCACATATGGATTCTTGGATTTATTATTTTTATGTTGCACATCAACATTGCTTCCAAAAGACTTAGGAATTGTGGATGAATAGGAATAATATGGATGGTTCATATGGATCGGTGTTTGGACATTCTTCAAGTATGTGTGTCTTTGTTGATCTTGATACATGGTAGGGTAAGTGAATGGATAACTAGGGATGATAGGAATGGTTGATGGAGGAATATATGGACCTAATATGGATGGAAGGGATGAAGACTTTTGTTTTGGGACATAGGCACCCAAAATGGATTTGGAGGATAGTGGAGGTATGTGGTTGTATTTGAATAGAGGGATATAAGGTGTGAAAGGGATATCAATATCTTTGGAAGGAGCTCCATCGTCAACGTTCTCATCTTTAAGATTTATCTTTATACCAATAGGCTCATGAGTAGCTTTGATAGGAACACATTTGATAGGATCAACTGAAGCTTGAATGGATTTATTATCATGCAAGGGATTTGTAAGAATGATGTTTTCTTGAGGTGAACATGGAGGAATATGACAAGGAAATGATGGGATACTTTGATCTTGACAAGGATCTTTGAATTGTGTAGCGAAGGTATTTTGCTCTTGATTTTCAATATGCTCATTGGAAGTTATGGAAGGGATATCTTGATCTTGCTTGGGAAGTGGAGAAAATATGGAACTTGGAAGGGTACTTTGTTCTTGGAACGGAAGGATATCATCTTGAAAGACATGAAAGGATACAAGGGGATCATCACAAGGTTCAAGGGATATGGGACCTTCATCAAATATGGGAGGGGTTTGTATATAATCTTGATCTTGATCTTTATCACTGTTTATCTCTTTTCTCTTTGGATTATCTTCTTGACATGGAGCCACTTCTAAGGATAAGGTAGATGTTTGGATATGTGTGGGGGATGTTTGGAAGAATGGTGTAGGATCCTCTTGAATAGGTATAATAGGCATTGAGGCACATGAAGCTTTGGGTTCTAAGATCTTTGAAGCATGGAAACAATCTGTAGCAAGATGTGAGTTAGCTTGGGTTTCTTTTAGAGGTAGCCCTTGAGGGTAGACATAATTAATGGAAAAAATATCATCATTAGGCTCATTCTTTGATGGAGGAATTTTGGATAATTGTGGAGCTTTGGGAGATGAAGAAAAGATGAAAGGAATACTAGCTATGGGAGGATCTTTGCTAGATAGAGGTTTGGGAGATGGATGAAGGATGAAAGGTGTACAAGTCATCCAGGGAGAAACCTTGTTAGGAGATGGACAAAGGATGAATGGATTACTCTTTCTATATGGAGGTTTTTGAATTAGATCTTGCTTGAGAGTGGTATTTTTCACTCCATACTCTTTATTATCTTGATCACAAATAGGTTGATTATGCAATTTCCTTTGATCTGAGATAACTTTGTTTCTCTGAAATGCTTCTTTTTGTGAGGAGGATGAAGATATGGATGACCCATCATCATAGAGGAAAGGACAAATTGATCTTAATGATGGCTCTTTAGATAAAGTATCTTTTTGCTTTTCTTCATCCTTTCTTAAAGTTGATGTGTCATAATTATGTGGAAGCTTAGCTCCTGATTGAGCTAAAGTTAGGAAATATTCTTCTTTATCCCAGTCCAAAATTTGTTCCATTATTTCTATAAACACGGGATCTTGGGATGCTCTCACAACATCATCTTTAGACACCTCATCACTTTGAAAAGAATAGCTTGATATTAATAAGGGAATTTTATATGATGTATCTCTTTGGTTTTCCTCATTCTCTCTCAAGGTTGATGTGTCATAATTATAAGGAAGTTTAGCTCCTGCTTGAGCTAAAGCTAGAAAATATGTGTCTTTATCCCACTGCAAAAGTAATTCCATTATTTCCAGAAACACGGGACTTTGGGATGCTTCAACAACATCATCTTCAGACACCTCATCACTTTGATTCCTATGGAGATCTTGATCTTGACTTTGATAATTATGCTCCATAATAGGGTTGATTTGTTTCCCAAATAAACTTCCTTCGTGAATTTCAATCCGGTTGGGTTGGTTTGGAATGGGTAAATGGTATTGATCAATTTTTTAAGATTTAAAAATTTTAATTGTATTTTGATCAAGTACTTTGGAACTTCTTGTTTGAAAAGTTGAAGACAATCTCAACACACACATCAATAGTTCACCATATCCCTAGATCACTCTAATGTGTATATTCTCAAATGTTTCCACGGGTTTGATCACAAGAAAGACTTCCAAGCAAGCTACCTAGCACAAATTTGGCTTTTAAATGGCTCTAATAGGTAGTTTTGCTATTTTACCGTTTTGTAGTAAGTTTTCCATTCAAAATAGATCTTAGCCTTTCATCCCCCCAAGTATGTTAAGGGGCTTCCCACACGCACCGAAGCACGATTTTGCGCAATCTGTTAAGACTACTAGAGGAAGTTCGAAAGAGCTAAAATCTTTTTTGTCGTGCACCCCATTAAGGATACATGCATTTCATTTTATAGTGGGTCAGATTCTCACGGCAAAAGCAAGTGTATCCCACTTTGGGCTGTCCCTCTCACTGGCCCTTTTAAGGCAATCTCGGGAGGCGAGCCCACTAAGTTTTAAACATGTTCATTTGAAAGCATGAAAAGTGGATTTGGTAGAGCAAGTTTGGGAATTTGATTCACTCAAAGAGTGAAGAGCATATCCCTATTGCTTTTCCCTTATCCCAAACACTCACAATCAATTTGGTTCTTTTTCAACCCCGTGACAAAGGGATTCTTAGAATTGAAGTGTTTATTTTTTTCTCTTAATGATTAAACTATGTTTTGAACTTTGAAATGCCACAAGCTAAGGGAATGTGCAAGCTTGATGAGAAAAATACCTTAATCGATGCAAGCAAAGGCTAGGTGCATTTTTAAGTAGTAGATTTTCTTATTTTCTCTCCAAATCCTTCCCTTACCTTAGCAAAATGTTCCCTCCACCAACAAGTTAGTCGGCACAATACAAACAAAGTGAGGGGAAACCAAAATCAAAAAGCTTAAAATGATCAAATTGATTATGCTCTTGATTTATTTTGAACTCAAATATTTGCAAATTAAATCCAAAAGGTGCAAGGTATACTCTAATAGGACGTCCTTTTTTGTTTCTTTTTTGCATGCAAAAAAGAAATTTTTTTTTTTTGAGCACTTTTCTGCGACAGAGCCTGTACCTGAGACAAAAAAAAATGACAGTGAAGTTAGCATACAGTCATCATTTTAACATTTTTGACAAAATAGAGAAAATACAGTCAGGCGACATCATCCAGACTATAGGCGAGATTAAATTTAATAAAGACGTGACTACTTTAACTGCGAGCATCACCAAAAGGGGCTCAAGCGAGATTAAAATAGACAAGTGCGATATCAAATTTTGCAAACGCGTGAAATCTTTAATACACGCAACAACAGTAATTACTCTGATACAATATAAATCCTAAACCAGGCGACATTGTCCATGCTAAAGGCAAGATCTAATTTAATAAAGACGTAATTACTTTAACCGCGAGCGTCACCAAAAGGGGCTCAAGCGAGATTAAAGTAATCAAGTGCGATATCAAATTAAAATAACGCGTAAACTATTTATTGCAAGCGACAAATTAATTCATAGAAGCGACATTTAATTAATCCAAGGCGACATTTAAAATACTCAAAGCGAGAAATTAAATGCGAAAGGCAGGAAACTCCCTTTACACCAGGCGTAAAATGATTCCTCGGCCGCAGCTTTTAATTCTTTACGTGCGACATCTGAATAGCCAAAGGCATCAGTTGCTTGTCGGTGAGGCGAGAATTTAATTTCCGCAGGCGTGATTTCTTTCTCCAGAAGCGTGATTCTGCAGGCTGAAAAGCGTGATCGTTCAGACTCCAGGTGACATTTTAATTTTCGTGAGCGACATCTCTTTGCTTTAGGTGTGATTTCTTTATCGGCAGGCGTGATTTCTTTCCTGTAACCTGCAAACAGTGAGCAAAATAATGCAATTCTAGCCTAAATTTTGCAAATAACGTGGAAATTATGATAAATTTGAGGCCTAGGGCCCCACGGTGGGCGCCATTTGTGTGTGAGTGATTTACACCTTCATGAAATAACAAGATTTAAAGAGAATTTACACTATTCAAAGCAAACTAATCTAAATAATGCACAATTAATCTAAATATCTCATGGTTCTCTAAATTGAAGTAGTAAGTGAGGCTCTCAGCTGCAAATCCTCACTAGTGACACTCTAATTATGAGAATTGAACTAAGAATGATATGCAAACTAGATCTAATTATCAAATTCTAGCTCTATTTGATAAGAAAATCTCTAAAATGATCAACAATTGAAGCTAATTAACAAAGAAAATGCTAAGTGAGTGGTGTGGATGCAAATTGCAAGAGCTTTGTTGCAATTCAAAGATATGGAGTGGATGAATAATGCCTCAAAATGCCTTCTATTTATAAGATTTTCCCAAGGGTAGGGGGTAGAGTGAGATAACCATGGTTATGCTTGGGTAAGGTCAATTGGCTTTGCTTTGTCCCTAAATTGGGGGACAAACATTTAAATAGTTTCAAAAGGCTGGACCATTTCAACAAAAGTGAGTGATTTGTGTCCATTTTGTCTCCTTTTTCCTTTGTTGAGAGAATTTATGATTTATTAATTAATTAAAGTAATTAAATTTAGCCATGAAGGGTAAGAGGTTCATTTTGATTTTTGCTTTCAACAACTATGTCATTAATTGAATTTAATCAATTTCTTAGTGTTTTTCCCCTTTTCAAGCTTTATTTAATCATTTAATTGAATTTTCCTTTGATTTGAATTGCCTTTGTTCCATTTATTGATTTTTCATGCTATTTTGATGATTTGATGCACCTTTCTGATTGAATTAAGCTTTTGCCAATTTTCCATGTCTACAATATGCTATAGAGACCGAGTTTAATTGCTAATTAGATATGAGTTTGTTGAAGAGCTAGAAAGTTCAATTGGTACATTTGGACCTGAGAACAACTGATTCACCCCCCCCCCCCTTCTCTGTTGTTCTAAATCATTCTAACAGGTAGTACCATGAATCGGGGTAGCCCGCCACCTTTGGATGCAAGTTTTGAAATCGGGATTGGAGTTCCACATGATTTCATAATGGAAAGGGAGGGGGCCTAAGTAATTATTGGTACATTTAAGGAGGATCATGGAATGGATCAGGGAATGGTCTGAGACCATTCCTGGGAGAGGAGTTAGGGAGGTTTTGTATCCCAAATCCCATTTAGAAGACACTAGGAATCTATCCAGCCTAACTTGAATCAAATATTGGTCTTTCCTATTATTGGACCAAGTAAAGGGGTTGCCCTAAAGTTCGAGGTCAAAGAGGTCATTTCTATGAATAAAGATAGAGAGATCATTCATGCTATCACTAAAGTCTATGAGAGCTCCCATCTTCTTAGAAGGATTGAGAGGGGAGTTAAAGTCACCAACCACCATATAAAAAGTATCCAAATCCTCAAAAATGAGAGAGGAGATTTCTTCCCAAACCAAGGACCTACCATCTCTTGTGTTGGGGGCATAAACATTGTACACGTGCCATGAAATGTTACCAAATCAAAATGACATAACAAGGAAGTTATGAGAAAAAGAAAGGGCTTCCCCATGTGCAACAGAAATAAAGGTTGAAATTCAAAAACCTTTGGGCGGGAAGAAGCAGAATGAAGTTGTATTCATTACAATATTATTATTTAATTAAATTATTTATTAGATTTATTAAAGTGAATAGCTTTTATAATTTATCTTGAGTTGTTGTAAAGTTTGGCATGAGAATTGTCCTATATCAATATTAAGTTTGACTATTATTTTAATGTGAAGACTCCTCTCAAAATAATTACTTTTAATTCTCTTAACATTAAGAAAATGTTAATACATACGTAATTATTGAATATAACAAAAAAAATTTATATATATATATATATATATATATATATATATATATATATATATATATATATATATATAATGTTTATTAGACAAAAATATGTAGTCAATTATTTAGACGAGTATTAATTTCATTAATAAATTCATAATATAAGAAAATTAAATTTTATTTATGATATTGAAAGAAATGTAACTTATATAAGAAAATAAAAGTATAGTAGATATCTAAAGAAATATTTAAATAAATTTTGCAAAGGAAAAACTATTTAGATTTCATTTACCATATTTACAATTTTAGATTGTTTGTCTTTTAAAAAATAAATACATATATATAATTTATTTTTCAATTAAAAAATAAACATATCACATAAATGATCTTTATCTTTGTTAATGCTTTATTTATATAAAATTATTACAATAATACTAACTATATATATATATATATATTAAAGAGATATGCTTAATCATTTATTTTATTCAAATTTGTTGATTTGATTTGGTGGTTACTTTAAAATTTGTAAAATAGGAGACATTCTTTAGAAGACCTTTTTTAATGTAAAAGTAATCATTTTAATTACGTTTAATATATGATTTGGTGAACATTGACTATAATATTATATTTTATCTTGATTAGTTGTAAAGATTAATATGAGAATTAATATTATTTTTATGTGAAGTCTCTTAAGAATAATTATCCTCAATTTTCATTGAGAAAGTGTTAATAAGTGTATGATTATTGAATAGGACAAAATGTATAATGAATAATATATAATATTCATTGGACAAAACTATGTAGTCCATTATTTAAATAAGTATTAATTTAATAAATAAATAATTAGTATAAGAAAAATAATTTTTATTTATGATTTTGAAAGAAATATAATTTATAAATGATAAGAGTGTAGAGCACATCTAAAGCGAAAAATTAAATGAATTATATAAGAAAATGAAAAATTTAGATTTCAAATACAATTCTTAATATTTTAGATAATTACATTTAGTTTTACTTGATTATCATTAATGTTATATATAATTATATCTTAAGATTTTGTATCACATTAGAATCTTTAATATTTTTTGTGTATTAGATAAAGATGATAAATATTATTATGAAAGTATAAGTCAAAATTATTTTAGTCTTAATTAACATATCATCAACCACTACTATCCATCAGTATATTAGAAAACTATTGAGAAATGCCATTATAAAAACTATGTAATAACTATAGGGAGTGACTATGTTGATTATGTACATAATTTGAAGCATCACTTATCACTAATTATAGATTTTTACTTTCGCTAAATAGTTTAGGATCATCATTATCTCTTGGTTGGCTACACACTATTAGGTCCACATTGGACCTAGCCTCTTCACACACTGTATTGTTTCCTTTGTTGGTATAAAAATAGATCTTCTTTCTCTTTTTTAGTCTTTGGTTATTTCCTTTAGCTAGAACCTTCTCGCTTTACCTTTTCAAAAATTCTAGAAGCACTTGGATGAACATTTGACTCTCTTGCTTGTTGTTGGCCCAAGTATACCCATACAAAATCTCCAATCTGTTGACTGTTACCAATTCTTCCTTAAGAAATTTCTCATATTTCCTCTTTGATATCTTCATTGTAACTGTTACCTACAAGGCAATATTAGAAACAATTATTTTCTTAACAAACTCATTAAGTGACCCCTCATTACATTGAAATTTCTTATTGTTTCTAAAAATCTAAATTTGCCAAAGAATTTTAGTAGACAATAATAGAAAAAAAAAATTCATTATTTTTGACATATTATTGATCTCACCCAATAAGATATCCATCTAGCTAGTATTACATTTCCATCCATTAAGAGAAGAATATAAAATATTCCATATTTCCTTAGCCATAAAGAAATCAAAGAAAATATGTTTAGCAAACTTAGGAACTCTACATATATTACAAAGATCAATCTCTTTATGCATAACTTTATAAGAAAGCCTTTGGAGAAGAGGGAGCCACCTAAAACATGTTTTTTTTTTTTGCTATACAACATTCTACAATAGGCATACATAATGGGTAAAAGTACAAAACTCTGTCGCACTAGAGGACAAACTTAGGGGTTTCGGCCGGAAGGGGTCTGGTCGGACTAGGTTCAGCTGGAACTATGTGACACCCACTAGATGCCATGTGGCATCTATGTGGCATGAGGGTTTCGGTCGGAACCCTTTCGGCTGAAAGGGTTCTGGCCAGAAGGGGTCCGATCGAACCCCCAAAAAGATATATAAACAAAAAATCCCAATGCGTGGATCATTTGGTTTGAGTGGCTTTCAGGTTTTGAGGAGAGCTTAGTGGGTATTTCGACCTGTTGGCACCTAAAATTTCAGCTCCAAAAGAGATCGAATGTCAGGGAAGTATAATGCATACTGGGTATATTTTGTAAATCTTTTATTAAAATTTTGAAATAGATAAAGGATGTATTCGTTTATTGTTTCTTACTCCCATATATTAGGTTGTAAATGTTTCATCTTATGCATTTTTGTTATTTAATATTGATAATTTTGAAAAATAAGAAATATGTATATATAATTAGGCCAAAAGGACGGCGAGAGGGAGTTGAACACTCAACCTCTCGAGCCGACCTTTTTGCATACATTACTAATCCCTCACCCCTAACCAATTAGTCGACATTATTCTTCAAGAGGAATAGGGGAAAAGTATTTACTTATTTTAATTGTATGTGCAGGTGAGAGATCAAAATCACTTTTCACACAGGGAGTTACTTCTTCCCTAATTACTTTTATAATTTAATAATATGATTATTGTGTTATTTTGTATTTATATATTTTCTAAATTTTAGGAAAAAGAACGGGGAGAGGGAGTTGAACACTCGACCTCTCGACCCGTTCCTCTTCCTACCTATCTACCCGACTCTACCCCTAACCAACTACTCTACATTATTCTTCGAGAGTATGTGTAGAAATAAATATATGAATATAAGATAATTGTATTTCTTTTTTAAAATAAATTATTAAATTAATATTATTTGTTAAGGGGGAACTTCAATATTTTAATTAATTATCTTAAGTTATATGATTCAGTTAGTTTGTTATTTAATTAATTTATTTACCGAATAACCTAACCTCTTTTCATTTTCACATTTTCACCTATAGCTAATATGAAATACTTTTAGGGTGAAGTAATTTTATTATTATTAATCTTTAATAATACATATTTTGTAGATTAAATTTTATATTATTAGGGTTTGAATGATGATTCATTATTTCCCTAAATATGTTTTCTCACTTTTGTGTCAATTTAATTTTAGGGTTTTATTTTTTCATTCTACTTACTTTTATGAGTAAGTTTATTCTTTTGATGTACATTAGGGTTGTTCAGGAAGGTAAAAATTTATATTCCCTAATCATGTATATTTTAACAATTAATAAATTTTCCATATTTTAATATCTTTAAGGAATTATTTTGTGAGCTTAATAAATTAACCTTTGAGTAAATGAATTTTATTTTAGGGTTAATATCATTTAAGGGATTCTATTTTAGAATGAATGCAATATGCTTTATTTTTAAAATAAAATATGAGAATATTGTTTTTATGTATGTTTCACAATTTAATAAATTTTGTGTGAAGGATTTCATTTTATGATACTCTTTTTTCAAACAAGTATTAATAAATAATAAATATTTTATAAAATTAACACATTATATAATGTTTTTATTACAAACTAATATCGGTTATTTTGTGTGTGCAGGAAATTAAAGAACAAATTATTATGCATAGGATACCGGAATGAAATTAATTTAGGGAAGATTTTCCCGAACAATCATTGTAATAGTTTATTAGGCATATTTTAGGGTTAGTTGCCAGGATTAGGTTTTATGAAAGGTTATGTCTTTTCACATAAAACCTTTGGTAATTACATTTATAGGGAAACATTTGATACAAGGGACATCATCATTTTCATCAACATTAAAAGTTTTAAAACAATTTTGTGATGGCATATACACATATCATGGACTAAATTTTTTATAGGCGAATCTGGAAGGCTGATACATGAAATGTCATCAGTACTGTAACACTACAGGATTGAGATAAGTTTAAATTTCTTTAATGTTATAATTTAGATTTTTTGATGATATTTATGTACGGATGAATTCTTTTGAGTTCCTGTAAAGTGATCGGTTTGAATTCAAGTTATCAGTATATTTGATGAAAATATTGGTCTCCTAGAATATGTTTTTAGTTAAACTCTTCCAAAAGTGCGCACTTGGTTGGTCTATAAACATCGGAGTTAAATTCAATAAAGTTGTCTATATTGATAATTTAGAATTCATTTATGTCTCCTAACACATTTCAATTGTCAGGACTCTACTGCCCAATGTTATAGGCACTGGTCTCATATTCAGTATTGTTTTTACATATCTGTCATTTTCATTTATTGGTTTCTAGGTTTTGCCCATTTCAATTTTGAAGCAATTATCTATATTAGGACTTAGATTTTAAAAAGTTTTCAATTGATTCACTAATCTTGATTTCTAACAGCATTTTCATCTTTTCTAACCCTAATTTCGTTATAACATTATAGTTTTGATACTTTAGTATAGTTGTAGTTTGATCGATTAGGCTTTCAGTTTTGATCCTAGATTAGACATATTAGATCCTAGTCCTTAGATTAGCAATTTTTTAGTTATCATTTTTTGTTTGGGTACACCCACCCTGGTTTCTAACCAAAAGTGCAGGGATTCAAGTTAGAGAAAGAGATTTGAATTCGTCAATTGGCATCTCGAAACCACTAGGATTGAGTCCAGTGATTTCAGGAACCAACACGACCGAAAGAGGTAGGCCATTTTAAAAAAATTTTAATTTAATGTTTTATTAGAGTTTTTAAAGTTGTTTTTTATTTAATATTAAATAATTGTAATTTAAATAAAAAAATTTATTTAATATTTATTTTTATTTATTTAATATTAGATAATTGTAATTTAAATAAAAATGTTAATTTAATAGTTGTTTTTATTTATTTAATATTAAATAAATGTAATTTAATTAAAAATGTTAATTTAATAGTTGTTTTTGTTTATGTAGTTTTATTATTTTTAATTGTAGAAATTAAATAATATGATTTTATGTAGATTTAGTTATTTAATTAATATAATATTTTTTCAGTTAATAAAATGTGTTAGTTATTTAATTAATTAATTTTTATTAGATATATTTTAAAATATTACAAAAATGTTACAAAACATTAGGAAAACGTATATAAATTATTAGAAACATGATATTAAAACATTCAAACCAACATAAACTTTAACATTAAATAAACATGAACCCTAACCAGAAACCTAATTTAAAAAAAGATCCCTTAACATAATTAAAAAATAAACCTTAATATGAAACATACATGAACCTTAACATTAAACCAACATGAAACTAGAAGATGAAGCAACATAAACTCTAACAGTAGAAACTAACATAAACTTTCTCTCTCTAACCAATTAAGACCTAACATGAAATTAATAAGACATAATAGGACCTTTTAAGAGCTAGTAAAACCTAATAAGACCCTTAACATGATTAATATTTCCTATTAAACTCTAACACTAGAAACTAACATAAACAAAAATTCTAGAAACCAATTAAGACCTAACAAGTGACTAATATTTGACCAACTAGGACCTATTAATTAAGCAATTAAGACTTTTAACATGTGACTAATATGACTAATAACACCTAAATTGATTAATATTACCTAATAAGACCTAATAGTCCACCCTTAAGAACTAATAGGACCTATACTTGACCAATTAGGTCCAATATGACCTATTAAGACCTAATAGTCCTACCAATTAAGACATAACATGTGACTAATACTTGACCAATTAGGACCTATTAATTGACCAATTAAGACTAATTCAGACTTAACATGTGACTAATATGACCAATTAAGATAGGTGACACGATTAATACGACCCCTTAAGACTTAATAGGATTAAACGACATAAACAACATAAACAAAAATTCTAGAAACCAATTAAGACCTATTAAACTCTAACACTAGAAACTAACATAAACAAAAATTCTAGAAACCAATTAATACCTAATACCTAACCAATTAAGACCTAACAAGTGACTAATATTTAACCAATTAGGACCTATTAATTGACCAATTAAGACTTAACATGTGACTAATATGACTAATAACACCTAAAATTATTAATACGGCCTAATAAGACCTAATACCTACAAATAAAACCTAATAGTCCACCCTTAAGAATTAATAGGACCTATACTTGACCAATTAGGTCCAATATGACCTACTAAGACCTAATAGTCCTACCAATTAAGACCTAACATGTGACTAATACTTGACCAATTAGGACCTATTAATTGACCAGTTAAGACTAATTAATACTTAACATGTGACTAATATGACCAATTAAGATAGGTAACATGATTAATACGACCCCTTAAGACTTAATAGGATTAATATATTTATTAAATTTGTATGTACATGTATATATAGATTTCATTTTTAAACTAGATGATCTTAAATTTGTAATGTGTGTATGTTTAAATTTGTAACATATACTAATAACACCTAAACTGATTAATACAACCTAATACCTACTAATAAGACCTAATAGTCCTACCAATTAAGACCTAACATGTGACTAATACTTGACCAATTAGGACCTATTAATTAACCAATTAAGACTAATTAATACTTAACATGTGACTAATATGACCAATTAAGATAGGTAACATGATTAATACGGCCCCTTAAGACTTAATAGGATTAATATGTTTATTAAATTTGTATGTACATGTATATATAGATTTGATTTTTAAACTAGATGATCTTAAATTTGTAACATGTCTGTTTAAATTTGTAGTTCATGTATGTGTTTAAATTTGTAACATGTATGTTTCTTA
Source organism: Chamaecyparis obtusa (assembly GCA_027943335.1). NCBI lineage: Eukaryota > Viridiplantae > Streptophyta > Pinopsida > Cupressales > Cupressaceae > Chamaecyparis > Chamaecyparis obtusa. The sequence goes on from BSBK01002115.1 coordinate 1,024,691, forward strand.
AATTTGTATGTTCATGTGTGTGTGTGTGTGTGTGTGTGTGTATTTCAATTTTAAACTAGATGATTAAATTTGTAACATGTATGTTTCTTAAATTTGTATGTACATGTATATATATATTTCATTTTCAAACTAGATGATCTTAAATTTGTAACATGTATGTTTCTTAAATTTGTATGTATATGTACAAAGATCTATATATTTATATTCTTGTTTATCTATTACATGGCATCGGGTAGAGGGTCAGTAGATTTAGGAGAGCCTAGTGTACATGGGGGGGTGGTAGTGGTAGTGGTAGTGGTAGTGGTCTCTCATCATGTAGATCAGCTGATATAGCAGAGGCTAGAGAGAAGCTATTTGTGGATACAATTGACAGATTGAGATGAGCATTACCTGTTTTGGATTAGACATTAGCTTCATCCACCACCATTCCCAATAGGGATAGGGTGAACATTATTAGAGATGACTTGTTATATATGATTGGCACAGTTTAACCATACAACCCGTATGATACTATCAGCATTGATAGATTCTATACTTCTTTGTCTGGCAGTGTTACTGGCATTGTGAAGTATAAGGAGATCGATACAGCTATTTCCACCCCTATGGTGAAGGGCACGTTTCCTCATTATCGATACATGAATAAGGTGAGAGGGTACATGGTCACGAGAAGTGAGGATGACTTGGTGGGACCATTTATATATCCTTGATGGTTGGTTGCTCATCACAAGTGGCCCTAGAAGGATGAGCTGCCACTATATTTTTGCAAACAATTGTTTGCAGAATTTCATTTGCAGCTTGATGTTGATTATATAGATTATCTTGATTATGTTGGGTAGGGGAGAGGGAGATTATTTGATAGGTTTAGAGCACTCGATGCCCCTGTGCCCGCTAATAAGTGGGCAAGGGTGGGTCCAAACCTTTTGGTCATACCAAAAGGTTTGGAAATGGCAGGAGTGAGTGTGCTAGATGACAGGATGAGGAGGGATGTTTATTCTAGTATAGCGAGTATCACCACATAGGTTCAAGAGATGTCATCTGATTGTTTGGGGAGATACATGTTACGTTCTCATTCCAGCATTCCTCCACCTGCACAGGATGCATCCTCTAGTGGTGATCTATATGATATAGTCGACATACCATCTCTCCTGGAGGTTACAGCTATATCAGATATGGACCATTTGTGACGTATGAGTGCATTATTATCTAGTGATCTAATTTAATGTGCATATCAGACCATACAGATTCTCAGTGGGATTTCACTCAGGGAGGTTCCATCATTTGTTAGGACCTATATTAGTACTGGATAAGGTTCTTAGCAGACTGCACCACCGATAGGTCCTCAGCAGATTGCACCACCGATAGGTCCTCAACAGACTACACCATTGACAAGTCCTCAGATGACTACACCACCATCTATATCTCCTCTGCAAACTGCACCACCTACAACTCATCATCAGACCACGCATGCCACTTCATCACATCCAGGTCATAAACTTTTTACTACATTGCTTACAGATGACCGGATTGATCCTGTGGCTTTATCATTACAATCGTCAGATTTGAGAACTTTTGGGAGAGCATTAGAATTTGCTATGGTATATATAATTAAATTAAATTTTTATTTATTTAAAAAACTTACACATATATTTAAAATTTGATTAATATATGTTCTATATGTGTACTCTAGGAGGTTATCAATGAGGATGCTACACCATATGAAGATTTAGAGACTCGATACGATCCTATCCATCATGATACACAGGTACATTGAGATGTTTGTTCAAAAAATCAATTTTTCTATGATCATAAGTATTTAAAATTTATTATATACATGTATATATGTGTGACATATTTTGTTTATTGTACATAGACATCAGAAGGAGGTGCATCGACATCAAGAGGAGGTGCACCGACATCAGGTCACAGATCAGGACATGGCCCTAGTTGAGTGACCATGTTATTTTAGATATTTCATGTGACATTTCATATATACATGCTATAACATTTCATAGATATTTCATTTTAGACATTTCATATATACATGTAGATATTAAATAGTCATTTCATATATGTACATGGTATATGGTTGTGTGTTATTTCATATTTTATACATTACATTACATATTTCAGACATTACATGTTACATATTTTATACATGTTACATGTTATATGTTCATGTGTTATTTCATCTTTTAGACTTATTTTTATACATGTTATGTATACATTATGTTATGCCATGTACTAATGTTATTTTAAATATTTCTAACAATTAAGTAATCTAACTAATGTCATGTAAGTAAAAAACAATTAAATAAGTAACTAACTAATGTCTTAAGGTGAGGTAATTGATCAAAGCATACATTAATTAAGTAACTACTTAACTAACAATTACCAATTAATTAACTAACATAATTAAATATTCTAACTAACATACTTAAATAACATAATTAGGTAATCTAACTAACTAACATAATTAAGTAATCTTTAACTAACATAATTAGGTAACTAACATAATTAAGTAACTAACTAACTAATGTCTTAAGGAGAGGTCTTAAGGGGAGGTAATGCATGAAAACAATTAATTAATTTTAAGTAACTATCATAATTAACTAAAGCATAATTACCAAAAGCATTAATCAAAGCATACAATTAATTAACTAACATACATGTAAGTAAAAAACAATTAAATAAGTAACTAACTAATGTCTTAAGGGGAGGTAATTAATCAAATCATACATTAATTAAGTAACAAATTAACTAACAATTACCAATTAATTAACATAATTAAATAATCTAACAAACATAATTAGGTGACGGACTAACAATTAGGACAATTAATTAAGTAGGTAACTAACATAATTAACTAACTAATGTCTTAAGGGGAGGTAATGCATGAAAGCATATAATTAAATTTAAGTAACTATCATAATTAACTAAAGCATAATTACCAAAAGCATTAATCAAAGCATATATTTAATTAACTAACTAATTAATCAAAGCATACAATTAATTAACTAACATACATATATAAAAACATACAATATATATGAGTTCAAACATGAAACTTTAAACTATAGAGTTCAAATATGAAAGTACAAGAGCTACAAAAGGAAGTTTATTCTGAAACTTATAGAGTTCTAAAGCTCCTGATACATATAGTTTGTATCCTCTCTATCTTTTATTATCTCCAAAAAAATTTCATGTTCTTCAATAGACAACCTCCACTTCTGATTGTCACATCCTCTTTTTTGCAATGCCTCGAATTGCAACTTTTTTGCTATAACCAAGTGATTGTAATGTAGAAATTTTTTCCCACACATGTATTCAATAAATTGAACACCATTTCTGTCGACCTTTATTTGCTGATAATAGGTTCCTTCAATAACAACTGAACCAGTTGGATATGTTTGTTCATCATCATCTACAGTTTGTTCTCTCAACTTGTATTTTGCTTTCGTGCATCTTAGTAGATAATAATCTACACTTTCTGCATTGTTAGGATCCACAACTACAACAAAAATATCACCTATACAAATGGATTCTATTAAAATTAAACATCACTTATACGATAAATTAAAATTAAACAAAAGAACATGTATGTGCACGCACCTGTAACAACTAAATCAGAAACACACTCATAATCAGCTGAATATATAGGATCATGAATGTTTATGTCAATGCCATCATCTTCATAAGGAGGCATTCTGATTAACTCCTTCATATCCCATCATGAAACATATCCATTTGCAATATTCTCACATTGACTCAATGGATTGTCCTTAATTAAGTGAGCACAAAAACATGATTTTTCTCTTACTTGAATCAAAAGAGTCTTGTGTTGTCCTGTAGTGATCAATTGATGTAAACTTCTAATACCAATAATTCTTTAACAATTGTAAGGATTAGATCGGTCGATATCTGTTACAAATATGGAATGAAAGTTGCACATTTTTAGATCAACAATTATGAAAAGATAGACATGAACACGAAATCAAAATTTAAAATTTAAAATTTTACAACAAAATATAAATTACCTTTCACTTCCCAAAAATAACGTTTGTTGTATTTGGTGTCTTGAGGAGAAAAATGACTTTGACACCATTCAACAATTTTCTTTCAATTCTCTATCATGTTACCTGTACATTTCTGAATTATCAGTTTAAAGAAAATGGATCTAAGCTAATATATATATATATATATATATATATATATATATATATATATATATATATATATATATATATATATATATTGAACACCATTTGTACTTGCAAGTTCATGGTGGTGAAGTGCACACTTCACACATGCTCCTACTCCATCGTGCTCTCCTTTTCCATGTCCACTTTCAAAGAAGTTCCACAAAAAATTAACATTGCGTCTAGCATGTTGCATGGCTAGCCAATTAAAGACTTTTGTTGATTTAAATTGTCCTGCAAAATTAAGTTGTACATGCATACATACATGTCATCCTTTAATAATTTAATAAATAATTAAATGACAATAAAAATAAATTGAAGTATCTATACACATACAGACACAACCATCAGACCAAATCTAGTGTTGTGAAGTCTTTATCCCGTGATTCACAATATCTTCAAAAAACATTGCAAAAAAATGAGCCACATAGCTCCTATCATGAACCTTATCATCACTGATATAGAAATGAACCTCGTTGATGATAATGCATTCATTTGGATCAAGACTTTCTACCTCATCCAAATCATATTGTGCATGTCTATAGGTCACTTGCACAAATATTGCAACCTAATTAGAATGATAATATTGAGCTTGAAGCTCTTTTTGAGGGGAAAATGTATAGTTCTCGAAGAAATCTACAATTGAAAGAATACAACCAGGTGGAAAACAATATTTGGAATCACGAAACTATTTAGCTTGCCATCGTGCACCATGACAATGCTGGATATGTGGATAAATTAGAGTACGAAATCTGGTCATAAACTGAAGGTAGGGCAATTCACTCTCCTTCAATACAATTTTTTTGGATTCATCTCTGCTCTTTGTTCGATATGTCTCATATTCAAATCTTTTCCACAAAATTGGTGTTGAAACATTAATATTCTCAATTTGCAATGGAAATTTATGCAAATCTCCACAATCACTGCATGCATTGTTTATACACTGTACTTTAAACTCATCTAAATCTTCTAATTTATCACATAAAATAGACTTCACAAATTATGTCGTACTTCTAGGGATGACCATATTTGAATCAAGAACTGCCATAACTTTTTTATATGATTGCAAGTATAGATGAAACTCAACATGATTTTGACAACAATAAGTTTCATGAACCTTATTTATGTGTACAAAGCAAGAGCACAACCTTTCAAACATTCTTTGACATATTTTCACATCTGAAAATTCTTTCTTGAATGCTTCAAATAATTCACTTTGTGTTGTATCTATAAAATGTTTTGGATGTGCATTTTTCATACTAGTCTCTTCATCTTTCATCTGTATTGTATCCCTTCTATTAGAACAAACATGAGAGTGAGCAGTCCAATATTCAGTGACCAATTTTTTTGCATCTTCAAAAATTCTATCTTTTCGAGGAAGCCTACAAATATTTACCCAATTTTTTTCAATGTTTTCATCTAACATATTTCTCTTCCTGATATATCTTTGAATAGTTCTTCTAGATACATTTAGTAAATCAAAAATTTCATGCACTTGTTTTCTCTATGTCAACCTCCTACTAGATAAAGTAGTCATAATTGCTCTATGTGCAACACTTAAATCAACTCCTCGACTTGAGTTATTAATGTTGTTCAATGCATCTTGCAAATTTGGAACTATTGTTCAATTTACATTGTCTCCTGAGTTTTTCTTGTTGTCAACACCCAAAAACTCCAAAACAGGAGTCATTTCTTTTTTCCTGAATCACCTAACAAATAACTGAGCTCTTGCAACCATACTTTTATTTTCAAAATATTCATCCCAAAGTTTTTTTCAATGAGTTTTAATTGTACTTTTAGATAACATTTCTTTAGATAAAATTTGACTGAAAAGTGAATCCTCATTCATCTCCATCAAATTGCCCATGCCAAAAGATATATTTCCACCTCCAAAACTACCAATTTGTTCCCCTCCTTGAATTGCATCTTATTGAATATCAATAGGTTCTTCCTGAACTTCAACAGGTTGATCTTGATTATGTTTTGTATGATATTTTTTTCATCTTTTATTCGATCATATTTTCTTAATCTATTCCTTTTATTCCACATTGCAAAAACTGTTCAGATTGAAAAATATAAAAGAATCACTTAATTGGAAAAACTCACACATTTCTATAAAAGCTTACGCTCATAAGAAACTAAAATATATACATATTTATCATTCACAAAATCACAACAATCTAATCTTGCAAAATTTCTCTCAAGGACAATGAAAAAAATACAATCACTCCAAAATCATCAACCTATCTTGGAAACACAATGAAGACAATATTTTCCAAAGAATAATTGCAAAAAAGGTTTTCAAACCCTACTTTAAACCACCACTCGACAAAAACCATGCAAAGAACAATCCAAGAACCTTGAAATTTCCCAAAGCTTTCACAATCCTCAAATTCAATCTCAGAGCCAAAATCTATAAACTTGTATATCGAATACTAGCCAAAATCCTCTTAATAAAGAAAACCGAATAAGGGTTTCAATGCATGCAACACCATAAATAGGTAAACTGCCCTCTGAAAAATAGAAAAGAATCACTTAACTTGAAAACACTAAATCAAGACTTGACATGCAATACCCAAATATAAAATAAAAATTATTAATAAATTTTAAAAAACTATTAAAAATCACTTAATTCAAGATAAAAAACCACTTAACTCTTACAAACAAAATTAAAATAATTTATAAATTTCAAAAAACTATTAAAAATCTATTAAAAAAAATTGATTTTATTTAAAAAATCGGCCTCATTGTTAAAATTCAGATTTTAGGGGCTTGGTCATGCATGGGACCGTATTTGGTCACCTATGGGTCTAGTCGGACCCCTTCCGGCCAGACCTATGTGGAATCCTATTTGGTAGCCAAGTAAGAAAAAAAGGGTGGCTCTCAAAAGTTCTCACTTCTGGACCTGAATTCTCTGTCAAAATTTACCTTTCTGTAAAATCTAAAAATACCATTTTGTAGAGCTCAGAGTCAAGATTATGGTCATGTAATTTTTATCATGTTTTGATTTCATATAATATATTATAAGTTGAAAATACTTCAAGTAGGTATTTTAACATTTAAGGACACGCTCGTTCCAAAAATATAAAAAATAACAAATCATGTCAAAAAAATTAAAACTTTATATTTAACACTAGAGGAGAGATTCCTCTTCAAGAATATATAATTTTGTTTTTTAATGGTGTAGATTTGATAGGGAAAATTTGACGCAAACAAAAAATGGTTTATTTTCGGTAACACTGACTTTGAATAGTTTTAACAGAAAAAATATATATCGAAATCCAATCTTTATTTTTTTACGCACTAGCTATACATGTCATCTAAAACATATTATGGAATTAGAGGAAAAAAATATTATTTGCATATAGTTTGTTCACGCGAACTAGACCCTATATTTTCAGCATATTTCATCAATAAAAAAATGGACTTCAAAAATTAAAAAACCATGTCAATTTTTGTTCAAATTTTTTTAAAAAAATTATAAGCATAAACTTCATCAAATTTTACGCATTTCATTAGTTTACATCATCTTCAAATTCTAAACACAAATGCCACTTTTATGTCATTAAAGTTGAAAAATTTGCATGTTGTCATCATTTTCCTTTATAAAAGTGTGAGACAGGTTTGTACTTTTACCCAATATCTTTCCAAGATTTATTAGAAAGGGAATTTCAACAATTATTGTAGGGGTTAGAGAGAGAATCAAAGTTACACAGAGATCTATAAAAATATTAGGAGTAATCTTAAGTATTTTAGTACCATCGGTCCAAGAAATATAATGCAACCAGTCATCCTTAGGGTAGAATTCCTTGGGGAGATTAAGAGTAGAGATTTCCTCCTTAAGAATGGATTATTTTCTCCATTCAATGCTAGGAATATCATATTATTCATAAAGATCAGACTAGGTCTTGATGTGACAGTTGATAAGGATATCCTCAAAACATGTAATGTCTTTGTTGTTCTATTTTTAAATAGAGCATACTTGAAGAAGGGCCCAAAAATTATCCTTATAATGGAGGCTCCACCAAATAGACTTATCCTTTAAAATATTGTAGTTGATGTTCAGACCATAGTTGAAGAGAAAAGTCATCTCACAAAATACCACGCCTTGCAAGGCTCTTGAGGATATTGGAGCTCTTAAAAGAAATAGGGAAAGTACCTATTAAGTTATCACAAGAGGGAATATCCTTTGAAGGATTTGGCACATTTAGAGATTAATTTTTTGATATTATGAAAAATCAAGATCTTTCATGGTTTGTTTCCTTCAATATTCTTCTAAATCCATTTGACCGGTAAGGCCATACCCTAAATTATAATGTCATTAAACCCTAAACCAACCCAGTTTTTTATAGTACACAAACTCCACTTGATTGAGTGTTTCTTTTTATTATCTTTCCCACCAAAACACATTTTTTTATATGCTAATAAATTTAATTTATTTGATATCGATTGAAGAGCCTTAGAAAGGAGTAGTAGATGTTGTAGGAAGACAAGATTTTTGGCATACCTAAACCCTACCAACTAGTGACAAATGTTTCTTGTTCAAATTTTTTATCTTACTAATAATATTATTTATAATCCAATCCCACATATATTTAAAATAGGTATTAATGGTAAAAGGGGTGCCAAGGTATCTCACAATTTTAGAGGGACCTCCAAAAATAAAACCAAAGTTAGAAAACCAAGGAACATGACGGATTTTGAAGAGGAAAGTTTGGTGCCAGATACCAGACATGAAATGTTCTTTTTATTCATAAGAGAGACCGTATTTCCCTCACTCATATTCACAAAAAGGGTTGTGTCATCAAAAATTATAAGTTGATTAGATTCTCCTAATTAGAGAGAGAAATATCCCTGAATCTTGCAAAAAGGAAGGGATACCTAAGAAGATACTGTAAGGCATATGAATAAATAACAAAGAGGGAGAGGGATAATGAACACATTTATGTAATGGACCTTTCAAATTTGAAACTTGTGGGCATAGATCCATTTGTTTTTCAATTTGCATCTTTGCATCCTTCATTATAGTTTACAATAATTATTACATAATCCAAAATCTTGGAGAGTCATGGCGAGGAAGGACCATTCAAATATATCATAGGATTTTCAAAGTCTAGTAGGAACATTCCTATATCCTAATTTTCCTTCCATCCAAATTCCCGTCTTCTTAGATAGTAATTAGATTCTAAGAATGTGTCTACTTTTAATGAAACTTATCCAAGTGTTGCTAACAAATTTGGAGAGAATATTAGTCAATTTTTATTCTAGAACTTTAGCCAAAATCTTATAGGATATGCTTAGAAAAATTATGGGTCTCTAGTTATTAATTAATTTTTTTCATCATGTTTCGGCATGAATTTAATAATGCCTCTCTTAATATCTCTACCCAAAAACCCTTTCCCTTCAACTTCCTTATAAACCTTCAGTAGACATTGACTAATCTATTCTATTTTTTCGTTATAAAATTTTAGCGGGAGACCATCATCCACATGAAGAGACATGACATTTTGTAGATCTCTAATGACATTTTTCATTTTTCCCTATAGAGATATCCTTTTCCAATGAAGAGGAATCCTCAAGTTTCCTAGGGATAGTAGATTTGTAAAAATATATGGCTTCTATGTGTAGACACTCAAAAATGGGCAAGTGCTTTTAAATCATCAAAATGCATAAATTCTCATAAAAAAGGATCAAAATAATTAAATGGACATTTATTAAATCAAAGTGGACAAAATCATTAAATCAAAGGAAAAAATCAAATGATGATGTTAAATAATTAAATCAAAGCGTAAAGGGGTGAAAAGCACTATATAATTGATTTTAATCAATTAATTGTATAGTTGTTAAATCAAAAATCAAATTGAACCCGTTCTCTTACAAGGCTAAATTTAATTAATTAATTAAATTTAATTAATCCTAATATCTTTCAACAAAGTTGAGCAACCAATGAGAATTGAGGACAAAAAGACACAAATCACTCAAAAAGAATTGAATCTCAATCACACATTTCAAAGTTTGAATCTCATCCACTCAATTTTGTCCTTTTGTCCAAAGCTTTGAGACAAACATTTAAATTGTCCCCCCATTTATGAACATTGCAAAGTATTTGACTCAACCAAAGGTAAATCATGGTTAATTCACTCCCCCCCTTACCCTTGAGAATTTACTATAAGTGTGATGCATTTTGAGAGCAATAATGATCTTAGAAATTCATTTGCAAAGCATCCTTCTTATAGACAATTTCATAGCAATCAAGAGCATTTGAGAGCATTTGAATTATCTTTGTATCAATTTGAGAGTTAGTGAGCTAGAATAAGCATTTGTAGCATCATATTTTCTCATTTTAGAAGTGTCACTAGTGGAGATTGAGTTGAGAGCTTCACTTACCACATCTGATTAGAGAACCATGAGATGTCATGGGTTTTATTTTCATTTCTTAGTTAAATTTGTATTGCATTTTCTTTGATTTGATAGTTAAATATCCTAATTTCATGAAGGTGTATAGCATACACACATAGATGGCACCCACCGCGGGACCCTAAGCCTCATTTATAACATTTTTATCATTTTTTTGTGTGTTGTATCTTCACTTTTACGTGAAATTTTTCCAGAAAATAGGTAAAATAATGTGTACAAAGAATCAACTGATGCCTGTGCCTACTATTCTTCCACTTTATAGCAGTTATCTGACGCTTGCTAGATAAACTGTTGCACCTGAGAGATAAATTGGCATGCTTGGGATTACAAAGAAATGCTTGTGACTGGAGAAGTGCCCCGTGTTAGTTGACTTCTACTGCCTGTCATAGCCTTTATGACGCAATTTACACAGACATTCATGCCTAGTATCTTCTAATTGACGCTTAATTTTTGTGAATTGCCGCTTTTAATAGCTCATTTTATGCATTTTACATTAATTGTTATGCTTAGTAAATAGATTGCCATGCTTGAGTAACTTTAAATAACGCTTGATCCACTGGAAAGTGATGCTTACTATTGTTAAAGTTACACCTGCTAACAGTTTAATTACACGTATTAGCTGGACAATGATGCCTACTGTTTGTTGCTTTAATTTGTTGTTAGATTGATAAATTCAATTATCTTACTCTTTGTTTGTATGCTTTTATTGTAAATGAGCAGGCATAGAAAGGTTCAAAAGCCAGAGAGCAGGTTCAACCAAGAAAGCAAGGCTTTGGCTAGGAAGATCAAGAAGGAAAATGTTGCACACATCAAAGCAGCTCTTGAGGAGTCACAAGAAGAAGAAAATAAGGTATATCAAAAATATCTCAGAATTGTAGAAGCTTACAAAAATAAATTTGTATCTCTCAATTGGATTTTCTCTCCTTAGTTCAAGTTTTCATCAAAATTTGCAAATAAGGTTTTAAGATTCAACATAAAAGTTTGCTTCTTCAAATTCAATTTGTTTTCCCTCATTGTGATTGTTTGTGTTGACTAACTTGCTGGTGGATAAGCACATTTGGAAAGGAAAGCTATTGCTAAGGTAAGGTGAAAAATGATAAAATCACTCAAAAATGCCCCTAGCTTATGCTAGCTACAAGGAGAGGTAAGCCTTAAAACTAGTCAATATTTTCCCTTAGATTGTGGAATTGAAGCATTTCCAAAATCTAGTAATTACAAACAACTTCTCTTTGTTTGGAAAGTTTAGCATTTAGGCCTATGCTCTTCACTTCTTCTAGCGAATCAAAATGCCAAAGGTGTTGAACTTTTTGATTAATAAGAAAGGTTGAGGAATCAAACACATAAAAATCAAAGCCCCTTTGTTTGTGGAGGAGAGTAGAAATACTCAAATCCCTATAGTTAGTGGGTGAAAGAAATTGAACATTGCTAATTATGTTTAGGAAATTAAGGAGAAGTTAGGGATATGCTCTTCACCTTTTGGTGAACCAAATTCTCAAAAAATTGTTCTTAACTCCACTTCCTTGTTTTAAACATGAACATGCTAGAACAATAGAGGGCCTACCTCCCAAGAAATTTCCTTAATGAGGCCGGTGAGAGGGAACGACCCAAGTGGGAGACAACTGCTTTTACCCTGGTAATATCCAACCCACTATAATAAAAATACACTTTTCCTTAAAAGGGAAGTGGTTAGATTGTGTACAAGTGTCTTCAATTCCTCTAGTAGTCCTCACAGATTGTGCCAAATCATGCTTTTGTGTGTGTGGGAAGCCCACAAGTGGGTATAAGAACTTGGCATTGTTTAGAATAGAATTGTTCAATAAAAACCTGATAAATAGCAAGCTACCTTATAGAGCCAAAATGTTAAAAGCCAAATTTGAATATAGGTAGACTACTTGGAATTCTTTCTTGTGCAATACTTGTGGAAAACGATCGACAATATACACTTTAGTGTGTTTTAGGGATACGATTAAAAATTGATGTGTGTGTTGCGATTGTCTTCCATTTTCAAACAAGGAAATTCCATAAAACTGATCTTGCAATTTTTTAAATCTAAAATTCACAACCTTGTCAGCAAAGTGCCACATGTGCACAGAGAAATACCACATGTCAGTAGTAAAGTCACACCTGTGACTGTTCAAAAAATGTGTATCAATTGTGAAGTCACGTCTGAGACATATTAAGTGACGCCTATAAAAACTAGAAAAATGCCTATCAACGGTAAAGTGTCGCTTGCACACATGTAGTGTGCCACCTAACTCAATTCTAGTCAATGCGTACCATATTTTTAGTCACACCTATACTCAGGCAAGTGACGCCCAAAAACACAAAAGGGAAACAAATTTAGTAACAAATCTGATAAATTCTTGGTACCAACTCCTAAGAGGAACTTCACACCTTTGGGTGAACCTCTCGAAAAATCATTTAAAATCCTCATGGCTAACAACATCATTATGTTACCTAGCATTCAACCTTATGAGCCACAACATAATCCTAGCTGGTGGAGTGAATACCATAGAATTCAAGGACACATGAAAAATGATTGCTTGCAGCTAAAGAACGTGGTGCAAGACTTGATTGATAGTGGTATGATCACCATTGAAGGACCTCAAAGTAATGAAGACCACATGGATTTCAAACAACCCTTCTATAAACATGACAAATTTGAATCATCCAATGGCAAGAAACAAAGCAGCAATAATATCAATTTTGCGCCACCCTATGATAATGTTGTGAATGCTATAATGATCAAAGAGCAGCCCTAAAAAGAGATATCTAATGTTATCACTAGGGGCCAGACCTCAAGGATTACCCTACAAGGGGTTGATCCTAAACCTATTGGCCCTTTGCAATCCAACATTGTGATCAAGAAAACATCTACAACATTAAAACCGTATACTTTGGTAGATCAGCTACAAAAAACTCCAGCACAAATCTCTATCTTGGAGTTATTGAAACTATCTCCTAATCACAAGGAAATTCTAGAGAAAGCTTTAGTTGAAACCAATGTTCCTACTAACTTAGAAGAGGATAAGTTTTAGAACATGCTAGGGCACCTCATTGCCTTTCATTTTCAAACCATGATGACATATCTATTACCCATCCCCAAAATCTACCATTGCATATAGAAGTCTTGATTGAACGACATAGAGTCAAAAGAGCTCTCATAGATGGGGGAGCTGGCCTTAACATCTATATGTTGAGCCTTGTCAAATCCCTAGGATTATCTAAGTCATGCATTGATCCTACAAAAAGAATCACCATAAAGGCCTATGATGAAGTTGAAAGAGACTCCAAAGGCATGATTGTATTGCCCATTCAAGTGGGACCTATCAAAAAGGACACAAATTGCCAACTATTGGATATGAAACTAACTTATAATATTTTATTGGGGAGACCATGGATCCATGAGATGCAAGCGGTTCCATCCATGTATCATCAATGCATAAAATTTCCATACATGGGTGAGGAAATCACAGTTGGTGGGGACTCAAATCCATTCCAATATTGCAATACACTTAAAACCCTTCATGAGCTATTTATTCCCCATAACCAAGAAGGAATTATCCAAAGAGCTACCATTAAAGATGTCAAAATGGATGATCCTACATTAACGTTAAGTGCTACTTCAAACCCTCCTCAAGATAGCTCAACGACATCAACTAAAAGAAAGGAGAAAGTGAGTTCCGAGGGTCCAACTCTAAATGAAGATTCAACTCAAGCACCTAAATTAGAGATAGTACTTTTCAAACCCACAAAAGAAGATAAAGATAAAGTTAAAGAAGATCATTACAAGAAAATGAGTGAGATGATGCATACATTTGAAAAACAATGTAAAATCAGTTCCAAAGGAATAGGGGAATATTCTGTTTCCCTATTCGACTTTCCCACATCTCGAAGAACACATGGGAAAACATCAAAAGAACATCTCCCTCATAAGTATAACTCTTACTTCATGAGAGAAAGTGTCAAAGAAGCATTTGAAAAAGAAGAAGATGAAGTCCTTCAATGGCTTTATCATGATGAAGATGATAGCTCAAATACTCCCATGGAGAGAATTCAGCATATTAATATTCAAACCGATCAATATGGGAAAAGATTTGAGATAATGCAAAAAATGGGGTACAAGGGAAGAGGACCCTTAGGCCGAAGAAATAGAGGTTTACTAGAGCCCATTGAACCTTCTTGGAGGGAAAAATAAGAAAGGTCATGGGTAGGCTACCAATACAAAGGAGAAAGCTCTAGCCCAATGCATGATTCATATCCTCAAGTGAACACGTTGGAATCCAATGTGGATAGTGATGACTCCCAGGATTATGAATGGGATACTTATCATGCCATGATAAATAAATTGTCACCATACATGTTTATGCTAAGGTTCCAAAGAAACAAACTCAAGCTAATGAAGAGCCTAATATACAAGAACTCAATATAGGACAAGCACCTATCAATCGACCATGGATAGAGGAATTTTGGGAACCCTTAGAGTAAGATGATTCAAATGTTAGGATTAATCCGTGAGTTGTATTTCCCATGCGATTTCCCATAGAAGTCCTTGATGACTCAAGTGAAGAGGAGTTTGATCCTTCTTCCATGGACCATCTCGAGGAATCTCACATTATAGATCTAAATGATACAATGTACGAACCCTCCAATGAAGTCATGTCCATAAACCCAATTGATGACACTTTTCCAAATGAAACCTTATCCTTGATAAACCCTGAACTTATTGATTGGGACCTAACTGAGCCAAGTGACTTACTCTATTTCCCAAATGACCAAGCAATGAACCAATACTTGAATGCGGTTGAGCCCTCTTTCACTAATGAATTTGTAGCAAACATGATGGAAGCAGTGGGGGTCCAATCTCTTAATCCAAAGAAAAAAATGAAAAAATAAAAATAAAAATAAAAAAATGAAAAGTTCTAGTGATGAAAACCACTATGTGGTAGCACTAGAACCAAAAAAAGTAAAGATAAAGGATGTTTCCTATGGTGAAAACCCAATTGTGGCACCAAAGGAAGAGAGATTGGATACCCTACCCAAACATGAGGAAGAAAGGTCACCTATTCTCATAGAGCCGACATAAAAGGTCAACATTGGAACATAATTGGATCCAAAATTTATACACTTGGCCACATCACTTACACCTTTAGAAAGAAAGGATTTTATCAAGTTCTTCTAAGAACAACAAGTGAACTTTGCATGGTGATGAGGCATATTAATGTCTTAATTTTGACATAAGTTTTTATAATTTGGACACACTCTTTGTGCTTTGACAAAACATTCCTAAACACTTGTTGTAAATATCTTGTGAACTTATGCTAGAGACAGCTAGAACCTACTAAACCTATGGGTAGTGTGTATGACATATTTTACTTAATATTATACATAGAATGTAGTATTTCATATAACTATTTTAAGCTATGTTCTAATATTTGAGTAAAAGTAGGAATGTTATCTTGCATGTGTTCTGGATGTTACTAACTTTTCAGGAGAATGAGGAGCCACGCAAAGAGTGGTGATTACTACGTTTAAGGAGGAAGATAATGGAGACCGGTCATGGCAAAGAAAGCACAGTTTAGTTTCATTGGATAAGTCGCACCTGCAAAGGAGTTCCAGAGAATATAGGGGATACAACTTGCTATATTTCTTGCAAGTTGTTATTCTGTTGCTTGGCAGTAAATGTACTATGTCATGGTTGACCTTCCACCTTCTTTTCTGGTGATGTTTGTTCAAGACTTTTTATATTATGTTTTAATAACCATCCAATCCTCTATATAATGGATTTGGATTGTCTTAGTAAGCTAATGAGAAAATAGATAATGCTGATTTAGATTCAGAAGTTACTTTTTTTATTCTGCATAAATTATTCAGTTTCTATGTAATCAAAGAAGGACTTTAATGGAAGAAAGATTTTGAAGCACTTGTTGTCTTCATAGTTAATTGAAGCCAACCAAGGGGGCCCACTTGGGAGGTGGAATAGATTTAGGTAGAATAGATTCATTTCCTGCAGTTTCCTATTTTCAGATAGATTTACTATATTAGTCCTGCAACATTATTACTGTGAAAGTTCCTGCAGCACTTGCAGAAAATGATCATAGTGGATGTTCTGAGTTGTTAATTAGTTTAGGTTCATTTTTTAAGCTTCCTGCAATTATCTGTTGTTAGCCAAGGTGTGTTTACTATTTTGTAGCAGCAGCATAGATTCTTCCAATGCATTTTACTTTCCTGTAGCATAGGTGTTATGACTTCTAAAGGAACTTAGTGCATAAAGTGTGCTGGCACATTTCAAGTCCTATGTCCTGTAACACCCCACCAGGGAACCCAAAAGAAACTAACCTAGAACATGATACTAAGTTTGGTGAATAATTTTGTTTTAAAGTTTACATTCAAGGCATACAATTACATGGAAGCATTAACCATTATCTCACATTACACACATCATAAACATAGGTTACAAATCTAATGGGTCCCATGACTTAGTATTACTTACTAACATAACACATTGAATAACATCAACAAAACATTCCATAAATTGAATACAACAATTACATCGTAATGTTTACATCTCATGAAAAATCATTATTCTAATAAACATACATCCACTACACATGTCGCAGGGTATGCATTAGTCTTTCTAACAACTAAATTACAATATCCAGATTAGGTATCACATGCAATACTCTAATACAAGATTTACAATAAAGAATAAGTATATAAGAACATCAATGAAGAAGTAATACAAGGATCCAACTACAAAGACACCATCAAGCATCGGCACCAAGATAACGAATCTCAAATGGTAAAGAATCACTACCACCCATCCATGTACAACCACAAAGTTTTACCCCACCGTGTTGAGGAGATAACATCGAACCCCAGTCGGATAATCAAGTCAAAATAGGAAACACCGCTAGGAAAGGAATCCTGATAGCTTACTAACTCAAGGTCACTCAAAAGTAGTGAAAGGTATGACTCACTAATCCAGAGGCAATCGACCATGTAGGATAACTAGACTATGTGTAGGTAGGTGTCATCATGTACGTCTAACCCTTGAGTCTCATCCTGGTAATCTCTCTAGATTCCAGCACTCAAGTGACCATACACGGAATCAATGACTTCTCGTACTGATGAAGCCACTAACTATGCCAGAACACACACCTCAATAGGCGGAAAGCATCATCTCATCCTCATCTCAGTCTGTACTAGCACTCAAGCATGGGAGAGGAAACAATCTTATTAGGTTCATTTATTTCCCTTAGTTTAATTTAGGTTATCACTTGTTTATAATAACTTACAATAAGTGATCAATAGTAGCCGCTTGAGGGCCCTGGTGCTTATTGCAAGCCACCTCCTAACACATATCTAGGTAAACTACCCTAGGCTCATAGATCTCTCCTAGAGCTAATAGGTATATCATAGGCGATTCCATATCCAAATTCACTCAATGAATTAGAAATGAAAACCAAGTTTCCATAACAGAAAACACATACAACATGAGCCTAATGGTCATCAGGAATGATAATCGAATAAAGTACACACACACGCCAAACATAGTAAAAGTACTGATAAACATGACTCATTCCCAGCCTCTATTCCCCTAGGTCATCTAAAACCCTGATAACCCATAGTAGAATTGAAAACATGAAGTATGCACACCATAACAAAATTGAGCTATAAATGAATACATAATTCCTCATATTCCATAAACAACATAAATGAACATAAATACTAAGTTCACTAGAAAATGAATGAATTATCCATTCCATCAATCTCTTAAAAAGATCAAACTCCTACTGGATAATCATAAATTTCATCATAAAGAAAAATGCCCAATTTCGCTATAAGGACAACAATTAAACCTTCATAAATTCAATCTAACATTAGAGAGAGTTGATAAAATTCACATAACTATTTAGGAAAATATCAATTTCTGAATTTATACCTACGTACAGAATATGTAAAAATAAATAAAAATCTTTGATTTATAATATATATACTCATATATTATAAATCCTATAAAATTTCCGCACACTCAATACAATATATATATTTAACAAACTTCATCAACAAAACATTAATTTTATAAATTTAAAATAATTATTACTAAAGAATAATATTAATTATTTAAAAACTATTTAATAAAATAAATCTAAGTATTAAAATAATCATAAATGAATTTTAATAAAAATTAAATTAACTAAATAAAATTTATTAAAAATAAAATTTATTAAACAATGTTTAATACCGAAATTAAAAATAAGTGGGGGAAAACCCTCCTTGTGGCCCCCACGCCACGTGGCCTTCTGCAGGGCCGCACTCTGCACGACCTGCAGAGCCGTGCTCTGCACGACCTGCAGGGTCGTGCACGACACGTCCTGCAGAGCCGTGCTTTGCGCCGACACTGCCAGGGGGAGGGTTGGGGTACAGTGGACCCCGCCCCCTCACACAAACTTTTGTTTAAAATTTTTTTTAAAACAAAAACTTTTCAATTACGACTAAAGACATAATATATATTTGCAATGTTTTTTTCACTTTGATTTAATTAATTTTTTTTTTAAAACAAACAATAAAACTAACACTTTTAATTTTGTTTATTTTTAATTTTTACAGGGACAGGGTCATTTTCGAAAATGAAAATGTACAGACCTAGTACTTTATTTCTAGAAATGGAAATATATGACTTTTAACAAATTCAATCCCAAATTTGTCCCTCTACTATTCTGTCTTTTTCCCCTTTACAATATTGATTAAATATTCAACCATTTAGAACATGGAAAACTAATTTTTGTCTTATCGAGTATATTTTTTTTAACTGTATATTTTTGACAGAGAAAGGGATTTTTACACAAAATGCATTTTTTCAACTCAAATTGAATTTTTGAGAACAACCCATTTAATTATTTTGTCTACTCAATAGTTTCAACTATAGCTAGTTTAATTTTTCATTTTCTAAGTGCCCTAGGGTGAATTTTCTCCAAAAAGTTTGCCAGCATTTCCCTACTATGCCAAGTAATAATAAAATACTGAAAAAGCTTTCTAATAGCTTTTAAAATCCCAAAAGAAAAAGCTTAACCAGAATTACTAATCTAACCCTTAGAATCAAACAAATAGCAAATTTACATAATTTTCTACAAACAAAAATACTAGAAAATTCATCAAAACCCTACCTCAATTCCAATGCTATAAATCTGATGTAGATTTGCCTGTAGGTTGATGAATCTCCCAAATCTGAAATGTAGAAGCTCAAATCATGCAAGCTCTGAATCACAGCATACGTAGAATCCAAATCTAGATGCACACACACTTCACCCAGAAAAATTCACACACCAAAATTCTCAAGAACACAAGGTAGCACAGAAATATTCCAAAAATGCTCTCTCTCTCTCTCTCCAAGATTGAAAATTCCAACAAAACCTGGTTATGCAAAATGAATGCAAATTTCCCCAAATAGAAAATCAAACCCACCTATCATGCAAACCCTAATGAGTCACCAGACAACTCCTATTCAAACTCCTCTTTTGAGTTGAGAGAAAATACCAATTATTAATTATAAAATATATTATTCATGCACATCTCACATGGAACTCTATTTACAAGTTATTTTATGAAATCCAATTTCACATAAATAAATAAAGCACATGCAATATAAAATTTCACATTTAAATTATTTAATAATTTATAACACAATTAAAACATGCACTAATTCTGCAACAATTTAATAAAAATGTATTAAATCATAATTTAGCACAATTAATTAATTAAATTCAAATATTCTCATATTTTATTTTTAATTAATTAATAACTATTCAACGACATAAGAAATACTTTAATCATTATTTTCCCACTATATTATTAATTAAAATAACCATAGCAAAATAATTAAATCAAAGCAATATTTCAGAAACATTCATGCATCATACAAACTCACAAGACGGGATTCACGAATTAAGTCAACCTGACCAAACTTGGGCAAGGTAGTCAAATGATACTTTATCCAACAATTAGGATAAATAGGCTAAGGATTGGGTTTTGGGTCCATCTATCATCTCCCCTCTTTACCATTGAGATGAGTATTTATAGGCACGCTCACTCTTGCCAATTCAGGGAAGACGATGCCCTGTACCTACAAACCTGTCATCATAAGACAAAGCATGTACATACAACATATAACAAGCAATGATAGGGTACGGTTAGTCATGTGGATCTTGACAAAGCGAGTAACTACACCTCCGTCCTCTACCATAAAGACACATAATACAGATACATACATATGAACACCATACACATGCTAGTATGGGGTAAGTATATCATAAACCAACTAAAACATGAAACATCACATCATAATAACATAATCATCTAAATATGAAATCACATATCATCATAGCATGAACATAATCCAGATAAATCCACAATCACTAAAACAATATCCATAAATACACACATGCAAAGTGGCCTAAAAGAGTACGGCACTGATAAACTAAAAGCAAAATAGGGAGGTACTACACGTCCCTGGGTTGACAATTCAAGTGTATTTCATGATGGAATAGGTAATCCTTAGAATAGATATATTATCTTTGAAGGAGAGACAATGGCGTGATTATCTTCATCTATTGTGAAACCATACATTTTTGGTGCCACTGTCAGGGATGGTGTCAAGTTTGGAACCTTCATGAGTCATTTATTTTTAGATTAGTTTGTTGGCTAGGAACTGAAAAGTTGTGAGCTTGATTAACAAGTCACCAATTTCTTGCATGCATCAAAGGAGATATTTCTATGGTAGATTCCTTCCTAAGGAGCCTGTGAAACCAAAAGGAGAATTCGAAGAACCTGAACTACCATTTCTAGATGCAAGCCCAGAGTTTAGTGCATCATCATCTTCGGTAGAAGAAGACATCCAAAAAATATTTGACCTCCATCCATTTGAGGAAATATTGGCCAGCTTCCATACTAACTCCACTTTAGGACCACCTGCTATTCAGAATCCCCCAACAATTACCAATTTCTAGCCATAGGTTCAATACCCCATACCTCTAGCTATGGCAGCTCCCACATTTCCATTTCCAATACCAAGTATTGTCAATAATCCCAATCTCAAAAATATACCTGCATCAACATTACCAAAGTTTAATGGTCTCATCACAGAGGATCCTGATACTTTCCTATTTGAATTTGATATCCTGTGCCAAAGCTTTGACTATAATAATGACAGTCACAAGCTAAAATTATTCCCAGCCACGCTAAAAGAGTCAGCTTTAAAATGGTTTATGGGCTTGAGGGCAAATGCAGTAGCAAATTGGGATGATATGAGATGCCTGTTTCTTAACAAGTATAAAGAATATTGCAGGGGAAGTGATTCAAAAGGTGATGACATTTTTACAATGCCACAACGGGAATATGAAACATTAGAAGATTATATATCTCTCTTCTTGTTCAACTTACAAAAGAACCCACAACATACCCTGCAAGAGGAGTCCCAGAAGCTGATTTTCCTCACAGGAGTAAATGAGAAATGCCTTGAAGCATTGGATTTGATGGGAGGAGGAGATATATCCCAATCTTCATGGGATGACCTTCAGAAGATTTTCCAGAACTACTCTAGGTCAACAATAGAGAAAGGAAGGAGATTTCGCTCAACAATAGCCAAGGGAAGTGGCTCTGGTATTTCAAAGATGGAAATTTCAAATTTATTGTCTGATTTAAAACAAGACATCATCAATGATGTCGCCACACATTTGGATACAATTTCTACCAAGAAGAAACATGTAGAAGTTGAGGAGCAGTTAGCTGAGTAATGTCCACACTACCAGAAATAGAAGAAAGATTGTCATTGCAAATTGGTCGCCAATGTGGAAAACCAGCATCTTCCAACTGAGTACCTAAAGATAGAAGGAGAAGATGAGCAAGTGTTCTTCATTGCTCAACATCGGCCATGGGCCCCATGTCAAGGTATGCCTCAAGACCCTTTACAAAATTCAAATCCATATAGTAATCAATGGAAAAACCATAGCGTCCAAGGTCCTCCACAATATAATCAATCTAATTGGAACAATGCTTGGCGAAATAATCCACAAAGTCAATGGTATCCTCCACAACAGCACCAATGGCCACAATTCCCAAACCAATGGCAACCACCCCAAGGGAATTGGCAGTCTACAAACCAATGGAGAGGACCTCAGCAATGGTCTAACAATACCAAATACCCACCTTTACCACCTCCAGCAAATACACTTGCACTAATGCCACCACCTACAATTTCTGGACCTCAAAAATAGACTCAATTGCCTGCACAACCTCAGCCAAATCCAAATAACTAGCAGCCACAACAACCAATGTATGTTGCTGATGCTCAGCAGTATCCTACTTATGCTCTAAATGTTGTAGATATATATTTGAGATTTGGTATAACCTTATCAACACCTGAACCACCTCTTATAACTAAAATACCAGAACCTCCTGCAGCATCAGCACTAGCAACCTCTTTGCCGTAAGCGGTTGACCTAGACAATGTAACTAATTCAGTTCAAACTCAAACTACAGTTGAACCTCCTTTTCCACAAAAGCTTATACAAAGTAAACCTGCACAAACAAAGGAACAATCCTTTGACATCATTGACCAGCTGAAGAACATGCATGTCCAGATTCCTTTGTTCCAAGCTATTAAAGATGTTCTTGTTTATGGAAAAGCTATCATAGAAGCCTACCTTAAAAATCCTGGGAGGAAGAAAAAGGACCCAACCACAATCCATGTTATAGGACAACTGGCTAACATCATGTTAGGGAAATTGGTTATTCCTAAATATTTTGATCCAGGAAGTCTAGTTGTGAATGTGATTATAAATGGTCAGTCAGTTAAAAATGCCCTGATTGATCTTGGTGCTACTATAAATGTAATGACCAAGGATACTATGAAAAAGCTGAACATAGAAGGATTACAGGCTACCCCAACAATTCTACAACTTGCTGATAGTTCTACTATCATTCCTGATGGAATGATAGAGGACATAGTAGTAGCCCTAGATTCTCTAGAGTACCCTATAGATTTTATGATTCTATCCCCAAAAGTCAACTTAGTCGGTTACCTTGTCATTTTAGGATGACCATGATTAGCTATAGTTGATGAAAATATAAGTTTTAGGTCAAGAAACATGACCATATCGGATGGACAGGAAACAAAGAAATCTGTCTTGTATCCTCCAGCACAACCCCAACCAGATTTAAGCACACCTGTATGGCCAGATTTAAGAGATGGAGAGGAAGAGTTAAACTCTATAGTACAGCTTATGATGTTACATAAATAGTCTTTTCTAAAGCTACAGGAGGAGGATTCAGTAATTCAGAGTATTCTTAATAATACTTGTGTGATAGAAAAGGATGTATCTGATAGCTCTGTGTTGGAACTAACTACATATGAGGAATATACTAAAAATTATTTTCTGCCTAAGGAGCCAGACATTATCCATCAGCTTTTACAATGTGAACTAGATACAAATCCCATCTCTGAAGCTTCTATGGTTAATCTCACAATTACTGTTGAGTTGTCAAAAGGTCATAATCTCCATGTCAATAAAAAACTGCCTCACAAATAGCTGAAATAGTTAACAGAGCTTCTTCAAAAACATGAAAAGGCATTTGCATGGGACTATGGAGATATGAAAGGGTTAAGCCCCACATTATGCACTCATAGAATATATATCAATGAAGGGTGCCTGCCACTCCATCAACCCCAGAGGCAGATTAATCCAGCACTCAGGGAAATAGTTAAAACTGAACTACAAAAATTGCTTGATGTTGGTTTCATATACCCTATATCTAATTGTCGATGGGTCTCACCTCTGGTTATAGTACCTAAAAAGGGAGGTAAATGGTGGATTTGTGTAGATTACAGAGAATTGAATAAGGCAACAAAAAAGGATCATTTTCCTTTACCATTTATTGATCAAGTTCTGGATCCTCTGGCTGGTAAGAAATATTTTTCTTTTCTTAATGGATACAGTGGTTATAATCAGATAAGTATAGCTCTAGAGGATCAGGATAAGACTATATTTACATTCCCATGGGGTACTTTTGCATACTTTGTGTTGCCATTTGGCCTATGTAATGCTCCAGCAACATTTCAAACAACTGTAATTAGTATTTTTGCTGACATATCACATGACTGTATGGAAATATATATGGATGATTTTACAACATTTGGAGTGACCTTTGAGGAGGCTTTGATGAATCTTGAAAAGGTTCTTGTCTGATGAATCTTGAAAAGGTTCTTGTCTGATGCAAAGGGGTAGTGCTTGGTCATTTTATATCAGCCGCAAGGATACAAGTGGACCCAGCCAAGATAGAGGTAATCCTAACATTGCACACACCTACTAAACCAAAGGATGTAAGATCTTTTTTAGGTCATGCTAGCTATTATAGGCATTTCATTCAAAATTTCAGTCAAATAGCTAGTCCTTTGTATACACTGCTGACTAAAGAAGCTGAATTCATTTGGACACCGGTATGTAATGAATCCTTCCTATAGCTTAAGAAACTCCTCAACACAACACCAGTTCTTAAAGGACCAGATTGGTCTATTCCATTCCATATCCATACTGATGCATCTGACTATGTTGTAGGTGTTGTATTAAGACAAAATCCAGCTAACCTTGAAAATGCAATCTATTATATTAGTAAAAGTCTCCATGGCCTTGAACTAAACTACACAGTAACTGAGAAGGAACTTTTAGCTATAGTTTATGCATTGAACAAATTCAGACACTATGTAACTGACTATGCTATTTTTTCCATACTGACCACTCATCCATAAAGTACTTGATGAACAAACCTACTGTAACTGGCCGATTGGAAAGATGGCTCTTGTTATTGCAAGAGTTTGATATTACCATTGTTTATAAGCCAGGAAAGGCCAATGTAGTTGCTGACTATTTGTCTAGACTTCAACTTGCTGATGAAGATCCAACTCCAATTGAAGATACATTTCTAAAGGAGCATTTGTTCCACATAGCAACCCATACACCATGGTATGAAAATATAGCAAACCATCTTGCTACAAATAAAATGCCACCACACTTCTCCCAAAAAGATAGAAAGAAGCTTGCAGAGAAAATTTTTCATTATTCATGGATAGATAACAATCTCTTCTATACTGGACCAGATCAAATCATGAGGAGATGTGTCAGGGAAGATGAAATAGATGACATACTACATGCCTGTCATGATGAACCATGTGGAGGCCATTTTGCAGGAAAACGAATAGCATTAAAGATACTTACAACTAGATATTACTGGCCAACATTACATAAGGATGCAGCAACTTATACCACCAAGTGTGACAAATGCCAGAGAATGGGTCGGCCAACAAGGTCAGATGAGATGCCACTCAATCCACAGGTTGTTGTAACACCCTTTGATAAGTGGGGTATGGACTTCATAGGGCCAATTGACCCACCATCAAATGGTAAATCCTACATCTTAGTATGTACAGATTACTTAACAAAATGGGTGGAAGTCAGGCCAATGAAAAATGCAAGAGATGAGAAAGTAGCTAAATTCTTATATGAAGAAATATTCACATGCTACGGAGTTCCCAGAGAACTTGTAACAGATCAAGGAGCCCAGTTCACATCAAATTTGATCACTAAACTTATGAAAGAATACAACATAAGGCACTGGAAATCTAGCCTTATCACCCCCAGGCAAATGGCCAAGCAGATGTTACCAACAGAGAAACTGAGGCCATTCTGACCAAGATAGTGCAAATACATAGGAGGGATTGGAGCAACAGATTAACTGAAGCCGTTTGGGCTTACCAAACCACATGGAAGACAACCACTAGATTCACCCCATTTGAACTTGTGTATGGAAAAGCAGCAATGTTGCCCATTGAATTTGAACATAAAACATTACACACTACTCTGGAATTGAACATCAGTCTTCCTGCAGCACAAGAAGAGAGACTTCTCCACTTGAACTCACTAGATGAAATGAGAAAGATAGCTTTGGAAAGAATAGAGATCATTTAGAAACAACAGAAGAATGAACAATTCCAAGTGGGAGATTGGGCTCTTTTATATGATTCTTGATTTAAGGTGATAATAGGAAAATTGTAGACTCGGTGGCTAGGGCCTTACAAAATTCAGTATGTATTTGACAATGGAGAAGTCCAGCTAAGAACCATTGATCCAGTCCAGTTCAAACTGCTTGTAAATGGCCACCGATTGTGCCTCTATCATAAACCATAGACCAAGGATGAGTTCCTACAAAAATTCCAACCAAAAAATTTACCAACTCCTACAGACACAGTTCCTACAACGGAGGGTGTAAGCCTTCTTTCTGCAGCCGTACCATAACAAGCCTTCAATGAGCAACACATAATAAAACCTCATTCCATATGAGGTCCATTCTTTCATTCACTTTTCATTTTCTAACTTATCAACTCATCTCATTTCTTTGTCTACCATCCACTCACCCTCCACGTCACCCACAAATTATATTTTTACTACTTTCAATAAAACATGCCATTAGCACCTTTTCTATGGTCACCAAACTTCACCAACTCATCAACTTGCATATGGATGCACGATCTAAAACTTTTAGGTACCACATTTTTACTTTCTCCTCATTTTTAGCACATAGGTTTCAATAATTATATATAATACTGCATTAAATGTATTGTATAAGCCTAAAGCCAATTTTCCATTCCTGTGCAAAAATTTTTAAGTGTGGACACATGTCAAAATTTTGTGGGGGTAGGGAAAGTGTATTTATTTCCAAGTGTCATCTCCATGTCACCCTAGTCACATCCACGTTATATTTTGTACTTTGGTTGCGGTCTATTTTTAATTTTTAAATCTTTATTGTATCTGTCGTACCTTTTCATTCTGATTTTGGGAAAGATTTCCTGAGTTTGACATGACTTAAAAGGACTATCATTTATACAAGAACACTCCCAGTTAAAACCTTGATGTCCTTCATAATTAATGGCATCATTATTTTACATGCCAAACATAACAGAACTGTGTTAAGAGAATGTGGTATCGACATTTCTTAGAAATATCAATTTGAATTCTAAGAAGAAGGTATTTGCAAAGTGTTAAGGGGGTAAAAATTATCAGGGTGGTGAAAATAGAGAAATTTAAAACTAGGCATTTTGAATATGGGAGGTCAATTGTAGAGACATGAGCCGATTTTCCATGGTATTCTACTAGCAGATGTGGAAGTAGTCCATACTTTTAATGCTTGTGGATGGCTTGGCTACTTCCTGCAGTTAACAGAGTTCAATGAAGAAGTATCAATGGAGTTTATGAGGACATTTGATAAAGGAGAAGCCACAATATGGGGATTGAAAGTGGTTTCTAGTGAGGAGCGGATAGAAAAAGTCACAGGACTACCAGTTAATGGAGAGCATTACCCAAATGAACATGACATCAGGTCATCTTAGGCACAGGTTTCTTGGCTGGGTGACCCTCCACTAGAAATCTCAAAGCAAGGGTGTAAGAGAATCTCTCTCCTAGCGCCGTATCCAGAATTGGCAAACCATATCATTAGGTATTTGACCTGCGAAGGAAGATATTCAAACTTACACACTCATCATTTTAAGTTGCTCAGTTGTGTAAGGCATAATATTCAAGTTAATGTCCCCAACTTCCTTTACAATATGTTTTGTATTAGTGCTGGGAAAACTCAAAAAGGAAATGAAAATTTTGTTTCTCATCATGCCCTAGTTAAAATTTTAGTTGAAAGGTCTCTTAGCGGTTCCTCCCCTATATCATGGGAAGAATTTGTTGAATCTAAAACCTTGCAGCCTCAAGCCAACCCTGTTTAGCAAAATTTAGGGAATGAGGAAGAGATTGTGGGGCCTACTTAGAATCTAGCTGAAATAGAGAAAGAACCAAGATTACCCCCTACTGATAAAATTGTTGAGCCTATTTTAGAGGGTGATATACCTAGCTCTTCAATAGATAAAGGAAAACATAAGTTTGATGAAGAGAGACCTAATTTTAAAAGGGAGGCCCAAAACCCTACTATTCAAGTGACAAAGAGAAAGAGGTCTACTCCTGCAGCAACTAATCCTACAGCGTCTACCCCAATACCATCTAAACCAAAATAGACCCACAAGGCAATAGAGGTTAAAGAGGTTCATGTACATCGAAGCCCTCACATGCGAGGTCAAGTATCAAAACCTCATGTAGAATTGCAGGTCGAGAATATTTTAGATGACTCTCCTGTACAGTTGGAACCCCAAAATGTGGAAACATGTGAAAATAAGCCTGACAATCAAATGCCATAGGGTGATCAAGAAATGTGTGAGTCAAATCCTGCTGTAGTCATAGAAAATTCCCTTGAAAGTGTTCAACCTACTTCTCCACCAATCCCTATATACTCTAATGTTTCTGTCATACCTTATAGATCCTCCTGGTACACCCATTATTTCCAACAAGTTGCTAAGGAATGAAAGAAGAAAGCTATGGCCCAAGAATTTCCTTCATCTATAATTCAATCTATATTGTTTGGTCTATACAATCACTTCATTTTTCAAAAGACCTTGTGGAAACAAGAAAGGGACCAAATGTAGAAAATAATATTTGATAAAGATGAGGAAATTGAATCCCTCAAGGAGTAGCTTGAGAAATAGAAACAACAGATGAATAAGGCTTTAAAGATAGCTGGCCAAGTCATGGCCTGTAGATCACCACCAAGGGTGTATTCTATTTTTCTGAAGGAATAGATTCTATTATTTCAATTAATGATGAAAATAAGGAATATTGATTGTGAATTTAAAACTGCTCAAGATTTTTACAATGTGTATTAGACTCTGCCCTCATGGCAGAAGAATTTATTGTGTGAACTT
The DNA here is from genome assembly GCA_027943335.1 of Chamaecyparis obtusa. Classification (NCBI taxonomy): domain Eukaryota; kingdom Viridiplantae; phylum Streptophyta; class Pinopsida; order Cupressales; family Cupressaceae; genus Chamaecyparis; species Chamaecyparis obtusa. The sequence goes on from BSBK01002115.1 coordinate 1,054,154, forward strand.
TATCTGCATAATTTCATAATTCCACATGAAATAGAGTGGAATCCTTTGATTTACATAGGAGATGTTCACCTTAGGGCTTTAATGTCTTGGATGCACAATGAGACAAACTATGACTAGCAGTTAAATGCCTACAAAGATCTTGAAAAATCTGAACCTTTGCCACTACAGGTTGAATCACATAAGCCTGATGATCTTCTAAGAGATTGGTTCAAATTAACTTATGGGAAACCAAAACCAGAGGTCAGGGCTAAAGTGTTTGCAGAAAGAGAAAAGGTTTATAGAGATTACCAGACACTCCCAAATTTTACATAGCAAAGAGCTTTTTTAGGGATTACGAACAAGTGGAACTGACTGCTAGATGCTTTCAAAAAGGCAGAACCACATAGCCCTATCAATTATGAGGTAGTTGTTCATAGGGTGACCAAATACATACAACTGGGATGATAGCTCAGAAAGGAACTATGGATTCCCTTATCCTTTCAGCCTCCTATGCTTCTTTGGCCTCTTTATGATAATAATGCTACTAAACTACACCTGTTGGTTGAGGAGCACAGAGGTGATCACTGGGAGTGTAGTAGAGGATTCTTCTACACCTTTAGAAGTGGGAAAAAGGGGACAACCATAGTTGGAAACTTTAGAGCTATGGAAAAGAAGTATAATGCTTGAGGACAAGCATTTGAATAGTGGGGGGCAGATGATGAGGCATATTAATGTCTTAATTTTGATATAAGTTTTTATAATTTGGACACACTCTTTGTGCTTTGACAAAACATTCCTAAACACTTGTTGTGAATATCTTGTGAACTTATGCCAGAGATAGCTAGAACCTACTAAACCTATGGGTAGTGTGTATGACATATTTTGCCTAATATTATACATAGAATGCAGTATTTCATATAACTATTTTAAGCTATGCTCTAATATCTATGTAAAAGTAGGAATGTTATCTTGCATGTGTGTTCCGGATGTTACTAAATTTTCAGGAGAATGAGGAGTGATGCAAAGAGTGGTGATTACTGCATTTAAGGAGGAAGATAATGGAGACCAGTCATGGCAAAGAAAGTGTAGTTCAGCTCCGTTGGATAAGTCATGCCTGCAAAGGAGTTCTAGAGAATATAGGGGATACAACTTGCTATATTTCTTGCAAGTTGTTATTCTGTTGCTTGGCAATAAATGTACTATGTCATGGTTGATCTTCCACCTTCTTTTCTGGTGATGTTTGTTCAAGACTTTTTATGTTATGTTTTAATAAGCATCCAATCCTCTATATAATGGATTTGGATTGTCTTAGTAAGCTAATGAGAAAATAGATAATGTTGATTTAGATTCATAAGTTACTTTTTCTGTTCTTCATGAATTATTTAGTTTCTATGTATTCAAAGAAGGACTTTAATGGAAGAAAAATTTTGAAGCACTTGTTGTGTTCATAGTTAATTGAAGCCAACCAAGGGGGCCCACTTGGGAGGTGGAATAGATTTAGGTAGAATAGATTCATTTCCTGTAGTTTCCTATTTTTAGATAGATTTACTGTATTAGTCTTGTAGCATTATTACTGTGAAAGTTCCTGCAGCACTTGCAGAAAATGATCATAGTGGATGTTCTGAGTTGTTAATTAGTTTAGGTTCATTTTTTAAGCTTCCTACAATTATCTGTTGTTAGCCAAGGTGTGTTTACTATTTTGTAGCAGCAACATAGATTCTTCCATTGCATTTTACTTTCCTACAGCATAGGTGTTATGACTTCTAAAGGAACTTAGTGCACAAACTGTGCTGGCCCATTTCAAGTCCCACCTCCCTGGGTTGACAATTCAAGTGTATTTCATGATGGAATAGGTAATCCTTAGAATAGATATATTATCTTTGAAGGAGAGACAATGGCATGATTATCTTCTTCTATTTTGAAACCGTACACATGGTCCTATGCTGACATGTCTGGATTGGATCCCAACTTCATTATGCACCATTTGAATGTTAAACCAGGGGTTAAGCCCATCAAGAAAAAGTTGAGAAAGATGCACCCACATGTAGCTCTCCTAGTCAAGGAAGAATTAGAAAAATTGTTGAAGGTGGGATTTATAAGAGCAATAGCCTATGCTGAATGGATATCTAATATTGTACCGGTGACCAAGCATGAAAAATCCATTTGTGTATGCACAGATTTTAGAGACTTGAATCTTGCATGTCCTAAGGATGACTTCCCTCTTTCGAACATAGATGCAATAGTTGACTTGACAATGGGCCACTCCATGTACTCATTGATGGATGATTTCAGCGGATATAATCAAATAAAAATTGCACCCGAAGACCAAGAGAAGACAACCTTTACATGCCCTTAGGGCACCTTTTTTTGGAATGTCATGCCCTTCGGTCTTAAAAATGTTGGAGCCATGTATCAAAGGGAAATGACCACTATCTTCCATGATATGATGCACACCTTTCTAGAAGATTATGTGGAAGACACATTGGAAAAGTCACACAAAAGAGAAGACCACCTATAAATTCTAAAAAATATATTCACCCGGTTGGAATAATTTAAAGTGAGGCTTAATCCAAAAAAATGTGCCTTTGGTGTCCAATCTGACAAACTGTCAGGCTATATAGTTTCAGCAAAAGGGATTGAAGTGGATCCAGAAAAAGTACAAGCAATAATGGATATGGAAATTCCAAAGAACTTAAGCCAAATGAGGTCTCTACAAGGCAAGATACAATCCATAAGAAGGTTTATTTCTCAATTGGCCGAAAAATGTCATTCATTCACAAGGTTGCTGCACAAAGATACTATTTTCATGTGGGATGAATAATGTGACCAAGCCTTCACTTTATTGAAGACTTATCTAATAAATCCACCAATTTTAATATCACCGATCAAGGGAAAACCATTTCTGTTGTACATATCCGCTACCGGAAGGTCTCTAGGAGTTCTTTTGGTGCAAGAAGATGAGCAAGGAAAAGAAAGAGAAATCTACTATTTGAGTAGAACATTGATCAAATACAAACTTAATTATACATTCATGGAAAGAGAATGTCTAGCGGTTGTCTTTGCATCCCAAAAATTGAGGCATTATATGTTGATGCACAAGATGAAACTAATTGCCAAAATTGATCCTCTAAAGTATTTGCTAAGCAAAATTGCCTTAACAGGTAGGATAGAAAAATGGGTCATGATATTAAGTGAGTTTGACATTGAATATGTGGATTAGAAGGCAATAAAAGGACAAGTGATAGCATATCACTTAGCTAAAAACCCATTGACTTCTACACAAACCATTCAAGTGGAATTTTTGGATTCCACAATTGTAAACATAGAAGCAAAGATGTGGAAGTTGTACTTCAATGACTCATATACACAAGGAGGTTCCGGGGTCGGCATCTTATTGATTACCCCTCAAGGGTACACCATTCCCAAGTCATACAAGATTTTGTTCCCATGCACAAACAATATAGCATAATATGAGGCTTTAGTCATTGGCATTAAGATGGCTTTAGAGTGGAACATCACCAAGCTAAAAGTATTTGGAGATTCTCAACTAATAATCAATTAAGTCAATGATGAATACAATACCAAAGATTAAAAATTAATGCTATACAAGGCTATGATTGATGCATGGAAAAAGTATTTTTCTTTGATAACCTTTGAGAAAATCCCAAGAGAGAAGAATAGAGCAGCTGATGCAATGGAAACCTTGGCTTCCTTACTTCAAAAACTAGATCAAAATGAGAAGTATGAATTCTTTGTGGAAGAGTTAGCACAATTGACATTTGACCTTCCTGAAACCCAAATTGTTTCCCTACTTCATGGACATGACTCACCTTGGTACGGACCTATATAGACCTATCTCAAAGACCAAGTGTTACCTTTAGACCAATCATGAGCCCAAAAACAAAATTTCATACGCCAATCAGCTTGTTACATAATCCTTTTTGAAACATTGTATCACAAAGGTCTTGACGGGATGTTACTTAGATGTCTATAAGAAGAGGAGTCTAAGTTATCTTTACATGAGGTTCATGAGGGCATTTGCGGGTCACACTCAAGTGGTTTAAACCTAGCCAAGAAGATCCTTCACTTAGGGTACTTTTGGAAAACCTTAGAGAAAGATGCTTGTCACTTTGTCAAAGTATGCAGCAAATGTCAATATCATGGTGACATGATACATGCACCGGCACAAGAGTTACATCCCTTTGTTACACCATGGCCATTCTATCAATGGGGATTTGACTTGATCGGCATCATCTATCCACCTTCTTCCAATGGGCACAAGTATATCATCACCGCAACAGAGTATTTCACTAAGTGGGTAGAAGTGGTTCCTTTGATCACGGCCACGGGTAAACAAATCTCCATGTTCATCTTGAACCACATCATTGGCCGATATGGTATCCCTCATGCCATAATTACAGACAATGGAAAACAATTCAAAAATAAAGATGTGGATGAACTTTGTGGCACATTCCATATCACACATCACTCTTCATCCATTTATTATCCTCAAGGAAATGGACAAGCCGATGCTACAAATAAGAACATTTTGAAAATCTTGAAGGGATCGGTAAATAAGTTAGGAAGAGATTGGCATGTGAAAATTAATCCAGCATTATGGGCCCATAGAACTAGCATTCGGACACCTATGGGAGCTACACCATTTTCATTAGTCTATGGCACCGAAGTCGTTCTACCTTTGGAGGTTGAAATGTTATCTTTATGAGTATCATTGCAAGGCCTAATAATAGATGACAATTACATAGTTGCTAGACTTCAACAATTAGAGTTGTTAGAAGAACACCAAATGCAAGCCTATGAACACTTGAAAGTCTATCATAACAGAATCTCAAGGAACTACAATAAGCATATCAAACTAAGAGACTTTCAAGTAGGAGACTTAGTGTTAAGAGAAAAGCCAAAGAATCAAGCTAAATGAGAGAAGAAAGGGAAATGGGAGGCTAATTGGCTTGGTCCATTCATCATTGTTTCTTCATTTGGAACAAGAACTTATAAGTTAGCAGATTGTAAAGGAGAAGAGCTACAAGAACCTATCAATAGCATACATCTAAAGAGGTTCTATGCATAAGGTAGGTGAAAGAGTATAAAGAGTATCAGATGAGGAGCATCATATTTATTGTACGTAGTCAAAGAGATCTTGAAAACACCAAAAGCATTTGAAAAAGAAAAAAAAAAGAAAGAAAAAAAGTGCCTTGGTGAAAACCTAGCAATAGACGGCTTGGTAGCAAAAAAATTAAAAACTTTGAAAAAAGAAAAAAAAGCAATAAACCCAAAAGGCGAAAACTTGGCAATCAAGCATCTTTTGTTCCCTTAAGTCTTTCCTTCAAGTCACATGTGTACATATTTCATTTCCATCATCTCACTAGTAGACCTTCATTGCATCTGTCATTTGTGCATAGTCATAATAAAGCCGTCAGTCACATTGTTGCATTTCCTATGGCCCTAAGTTTGTCACATGATCACATTTATCACTTGGGGGCAGAAGAGGATTGGAAATTTGGTACCAAATGGATTCAATAGTGCTACATTCGGTCACATCAAAGAGAGAGTTATCAGAGCTTCAGAAGAGATAGAGATTTTTCTTGAACCTTTGATGGATATCATTATTCACACCCAAGTATTATGATCCTAAAACTTGATCCTTGAGCCTTCATTGACTTTATTATTTGGGATTAAAAATTGACAAACACTTTAAAGATCAGAATACTTGGAAATTCTTTTTGAAAATCATGAAACATTGCAAAACACTTGAAGCTTTCTTTTTGATAATCTTTATGGAATTGACTTTTATTACATCTTTTTAGCTAATCAATAATGTTTCGACTAGATTGGCCATGATAGAGACATGATATTTTCTTGCCTTTGAGTGATTGTTTTAAGGAAGATTCATCAACCTATGAGAATTTGTCTAAAGACATGGTCATCAAAGAACCATCGAGGACTATCACATTTGATGAAGGATTAACCTTTGCTTGTTTATGCAAATGGATACCTTGGCTATTTAGATCTTCTATATCTTAATACTAAAATCCACTTGCAACATTGAATCCATTGAAACTGGTATTCATACGCCCATAATTTGGTCATCCAACTAGTGAGAGTTGTACTAGTTTCCAAAGAGGTTACCAAAAAGCGATAAAAAAGTAGTATTCATATCATCATGATGTGGTCAATGATGGTTTTACTTGCTTTTCAGTCCCAAATTGCTCAATGATGAAAATTTATCTTTATGGCATTTCTTTGCTAAAAGCTAGTGACACTTAGTTGCATTGCATTGCATTATCATGTTAGATTAGCTGCATTTATTTGTGGTTATTTTCCAAGGACAAGGGGGTATATTAATAATCTTGGTTAGTCAAAACATTAAAGAAATGGGGGGTTCAAATCAAACCTCTTATCTTAATATCAATCAATAAAAAATGAGGTTGTCTTTTGCATTCATGCATAGCATTAATCATTATTCATTATCCATATATCAAAAAAGCAAGAGAAAATAAAAAGATCATTACTCATCCATCATTTGCATACATATAATTAAGGATAGAACTGCATACATTAAAAAATCAAAAACATAGGGGCATTCACATTCATTTCCATAAAACACTTTGCATCCATACATTGAAAAATAGAAAAGCATCTCATAAATTCATCTGTCAATGCATTCATTTATCTATATCATAAATAAGATACATTGCATCCATAGCATAGTCAAAAGTAAAATGCATCATAAACCTCATATAGTTGCATATAAAGATAATCTCATAAAAAAATCATCAAGAGAATCAAGGAAGTATATCATCATATAAGTGTTCATCAACATCAAATGATCCAGTACATCAATATATCAAGATACAATATCATGAAAGTGGTACATCAATGTTCTGATCAATAATAAAACAACATGAAACATGATACAAGAGACATCAACAAATGAGAAACTCTGTCATCAAATCATCAAGAACCCATAGTAGCACCCGATCCATCCCTAGCACCTGATCCATCTAGACCCCTATCATCTTGTCTATCCTGTGAGGGAGGAGCCTTAGAAGTGCTCGCTACGCTAGGTCTCTAAGTCACATAAGTCATAAACTATTGCATCAAAAGAGCTACCTGGTCCAGTTTGCCTACAATAGTAGATACATATGTCCTCAATGACTGGACATCTTATGCTACACTATCAATACTAGGAGCTTCCTGAGAGGACTGACCCATATCTTGTGCTCTAGGAACCTGTGGAGGCACCTACTGTGCTAGAATCTAATCCTGTTGTACCTAATCTTGATCTTGTTGTGCTAAGGCAACTCTAACTAAACTAATGGATCATGTGCACCAAGAATCTATCTAGCAGCATCCACATGAACTTGTCTATGTTGTCTCTGTTGTCTTTGAGCTCTCTGATGCCTATCAACTGCTACTCTAGGTGCCCGATTCTATCGAACATGTCCTCTATCTCTATCCATATCATGTCCACCTCTCACCCATGGCCCATCATGTCCTCACCCTATGACCTCAAGAGATCTCTATCCTCATTGACCCTGTCATCTTTGACATCTCCTCCTAGCACCACCACCATCCTCATCATCATCACCTCCATCATCCTCAAATCTCTCATCACGTCCAAGGATAGGCTTTGTTGGATATGTAAATCTAGGAAATCTATTTTGAGCCCACCAATCTTGATACTCATGAGACATACCAACATCAGCAATACCTCCAAGCATCTCCCATCTACAGTACGCCAAATGAGCAATCTAATCACAGGAAAACTGATAATAAATCTGAGCACCCCAAATGGATCGCTCTGCCTGAACTCGAGTATATAGTGTTGTACCCTGTGGCATATCTTGTACTCTACCATACTGATGAGAAACCTAGCCGAAGAAGAAATGCTCAATAATAGTAGTAGACCTACCGATCATCCATCGAGGAGAAAACATATATGGGAGCTCATCATCGTCCTCCCTCCAGTGCTCACATCCTATGTATGGCCACCACTAAACCTAATCAAGATCATCAATATTTTGGTGCCAATACTCAGTCTTGCCCAAATGATGCTAGAAAACCATATCGCTATACAGAAAAGCATAAGAAAAACCATGCCACTGAATCCTATCTAAAATTGGTCTAGTGATGGGAAGATGCTCCAATACCCATAACTACAAAATCACTGCACCTGCCGACAATGAAGCACTCTCCCTATAGACAACCTCATGTAAATCATGATAAATTTGTGCCAACACACATGAGCCCCAATCGAAGCGCTGAGGCTGTGCAAGAAGATCCTCAAGTATCCTACCCCATCCAACTGAGAAGCCATGATCTCACTGGTCGAAAAGTAGTAAACTGCCAATCAAAGCACCAAGTACCACTGGCAATGTAGGAAATGAAGCAAACTAAGGCCAAGTGATAGTATCATGATCAATAGTATTATCTCCAAACACTCATTTGTAGATTGTGCTATCATAGATAGAATCATATTAGACTATCTCACCACAACAAGGAATGCATAACAATCTGTATACATCCTCTAGTGTAATGGTCATCTCTCTAAAGGGAAGGTGGAATGTGTTGTGGTCAGAGTGCCATCGCTCTGCCACTGCGCCAAGTAAACCATGATTTAGCTGAAACCATGGGATGTCTAGGAGGAAGCTGAGGCCGCACATCTCACTAACTTGATACTTTGCAGGAGTCAGAGCCTAACCTAAATCAATCACCAGGAAGTGACGGTCCATATATATAACCTACGAAAATGTGCCTATTTTGCAAATCAAGAGAATCATATTAGTGTACCATATCAATGAGTTATCCTAAGTCAATCAGTTTATCAGAATTAGAATTAGAATCAAACTAATCAAAACCTAGTACCATTTGTTCATGTCTCTATATCCTGAGAATGAAGCATCAATTTTACCTATCATTATCAATTTTCACGCTGATTAAACAAGTCCTACCTATCAGTATCCCACTATCAGATCTATACTATCAGATTGATGTAATCAAACATTCAGTGGTACCACTATCCTGATATCCTAATCAATTATTTTTCTTAACTACAATAGACCTAAACTATCTTGGAATTCAAATGATCAGTCAACAACCTCAAATTTTAATCAGAAAATCAAGTTGGAAATTTGAAAATTTTTCAAAAACCTGCAAGTGTCATTTTCCCATTACCAGATAGCATTTTACCTTACACGGTGTAGAAAATTTACCACAAGGTACTTTATTCTTACCACGCATTATTTCACAGATTACATGACACTTCACAATGCTAGGTAGAATCTTAGGAAGCCTAGGCGTCATTTTAAAACTAGGGTTTCCTAAGCGGAAAACTATATGGAAATTGGCATGGAAATTCCATTGGTACGCTAGAAAAACATTTTTATCAAGTGAGGGTTTACCATTGTTAAGTGACACTTTACTACATAGAGGCGTGAGTAAAAAGTGCAGATGCGTGACTTAAAAGGACCATGCAGCATTTAACTATTCCTACGCATGATTTTACAAAATAAAAAATACAAGAACATGGAAAAAATGCAATAAATTATATAAACGAGCAATAAATGCAAAAAGGAAGTTAGCAATGACTTATTGGAGGTCCATAGTCAGGTGGCCTCTGATACCGATGACTCCTCTCAAACCGATGCTCTTTGATAGGCACAACCATTGCGAAAATCAAAGTAGAACTAGAGCAAAATCTCAGAAGTCAAAAGTGAAAATGAATAGTAAATCAAGGTTTTTCAACCTATTTAAGCTAATTTTGACCTAATTTAGAGGTAAAATTTTGACTTTAACCTATAAAAACCTATCAAATCAATCGGGGCAAATTGTAAAGCATGGCATATCATCAATGTTTTTTAGAAATGAAAACATATTGGAACAATCAATCAATCAAATTTTTCAACTCAAACAATCAATATATTTTATTTCTCAGGGGGCATAAGAGTATCAAATTGGCATCAAACATCAAGGAAATCTGGGGCATATCAATTTTTTTTGGAATCATTATCAGTGGCATATCAGTTTATCAAATCAGATCAGAGGCATATCATATCAGGCAGCATATCAAAATTTTCATATCAGTGATAAATCAGCAAATCAGTAAACCAGGACCTAAAAGCGATCAGGACTAAAAGAATCTTTGAATCAATGTTCTTCACACATCAATTCAAAGAGAGGCATTTGTAGACACTAAAAAATGGGCAAGTGCTTTTAAATCATTAAAATTACAAAATCGTCAAAATGCACAAATTCTCATAAAAAAGGATCAAAACAATTAAATGGACATTTATTAAATCAAAGTGGACAAAATCATTAAATCAAAGGAAAAAATCAAATGATGATGTTAAATAATTAAATCAAATCTTAAAGGGGTGAAAAACACTATATAATTGATTTTAATCAATTAATTGTATAGTTTTTAAATCAAAAATCAAATTGAACATATTCCCTTACATGGCTAAATTTAATTAATTAATTGAATTTAATTAATCCTAATATCTTTCAACAAAGTTGAGTGACCAATGAGAATTGAGGACAAAAAGACACAAATCACTAAAAAAGAACTGAATCTCAATCACACATTTCAAAGTTTGAATCTCATCCACTCAATTTTGTCGTTTTGTCCAAAGCTTTGAGACAAACATTTAAACTGTCCTAATGATGCATTTTGAGAGCAATAATGATCTTAGAAATTCATTTGCAAAGCATCCTTATTATAGACAATTTCATAGCAATCAAGAGCATTTGAGAGCATTTGAATTATCTTTGTATCAATTTGAGAGTTAGTGAGCTAGAATAAGCATTTGTAGCATCATATTTTCTCATTTTAGAAGTGTCAGTAGTGTAGATTGAGCTGAGAGCTTCACTTACCACATTTGATTAGAGAACCATGAGATGTCATGGATTTTAGTTTCATTTCTTAGTTAAATTTGTATTTCATTTGCTTTGATTTGATAGTTAAATATCCTAATTTCATGAAGGTGTTTAGCATACACACACTATGCAATTAAGGTTTTTGTCTTTAGCTATGAATAGATATTTGTAAAAGTTTAGAAACATTTATTTAATTCCTTCTTTCTCATGAAACATTTGGTTTCCATTAAAGATTTTACTTACTCTTTCTTTGGATTGCTTTCTCTTCAAAAGATTGAATAAAAATTTGACCCCTTGTCTCCACTTTTCATCCAATTTAATTTGAATCTTAGCATCATACTCTTAATTTTCTAGTTTTGAATTGTTCTCAACCTTGATTAGTTCCTAGTTCACTTCTTGATTAGAAGGGTTCTCCTAGAGGAGCTTTATAGTTTCAAATAGCTCACCATTAAACTCAGATTCACTTCTCCTATTGTCCATCACCCTTTTCTTACCGATAGTTTCCAACAAGATCTTCCAAATATTAATATTCATGTTTCCTTTCTTAATGGTAACTTTTTGGTTAGCATACATTGATTAATTTTGCTTAGCATAGTGATTGCATTGCAACAATCCCCATCTTTAAGAAGTTCAACATTAAGAAGGGATGTTTCAAACTTACCTAGATGTTCTCAATGTTCTTAATGAATTAAATGTTTGAGGTTATTGGATGATGATTAGAAATGGTAGAGGAATGTACCCTTATACCACAACCACCATACCATAATTGAAGGATAAAGTTGTTCTTATTAACATAAAAAAATTCAAGACTATTGTAAATTCTTTTTTTCCAATGATAGATGTTGCACCAAGTAAACCATGTACTTTTATGATAAACTTTTCTTTCCTCAAGGGGGTCAAAGAGGTTGAGCTCAGATTTAAGTCTATCCAAATAGAATATCTCTTTACATCTCCAATTTCATTTGTTTCCCCCTTGTTTATCTTCCTAGTTTTCAACCATATTAAAATAATCCCCAAGTATCCATGGGAGGTACTTCAAATTGTTGAGATATTTCCATAGATCAGTTATTTCCCTATGATCATTAGGGGCATAGATGGAGTAGAGACCAAATGCTTCATGTAATTTCTCTATCATAAATTTTATTTTATTTTTTATAAGAGGAGAACCCCACTTCCTTAATAAGTTCAGACCATTTATTAGCAAGTAAGAGTGTAGTGCCACTTCTACCCTTTTCATATTGGGTACAAAAATATGAGGCATTTTTCTAGATGCATTTGAGGTATAATTCCAACATCAAATGTGTGGCTTTGAATTTTTAAAAGAAGTTGCATCTTTGTGATTGAAATTATTCATCAATATCTTGACCATGTACTTTCTCTCAAGAGATTCAAGAACCCTTACATTATAAGAAATGCATTGAATTCCTATCATAACATTAATAAGAAGTGTTTGTATTATCCTTGAAGCTATAAAAAATTTTATGGAGGTTATTATCTACCTCCTTTCTCTTGGAGTTAGGGCCTAAAGTGATGTAGTCAAGGACATAGAAACCCCAAAGGACATGTCCAACCTTGCAACTAGAAACACCACAATGGAAATTATCTACAAAACAATAGACAACACCAACCAATAAGGAAATATGATCTTCTATTATTACTAAAACAAAGGATTTATATCAAGTTGGCCTAAAAACATGCAATCTTACATTTAAGGCATACATGCATGATTATTTACAAAATCAAATGCTATTCTACCAGTTCTTTCCCCTCTACCATAACTCCCTAAAAAAAGAACTACTACCCAACTTATATACAAGACTACCAGCCACAATTCATCTTATGATCAACAATCTCCAAGTTAAAGAAAATGGTTTACAAACATATAGGTCATGACCTAAATCCATAAGAACATCCCAAATAGGTACATCATGTTGTGTGAACAAACAAGAAGGTCAGCCACATGTTTAAGAACATAGAACAAGGCACCACAAAGATTCACATAATGTGAAACTCCATCGCTAGATGAATCTCACCACACTGGCTGTTAGAATAGGAAAACCAAATAGGACCAAACCCATCATTAAATATCTTCATCAAGAAATATTAGAATGAGTTGCAAACCTAGACATAGGATCTCTAGGATGTCTAGAACACAACATAAGGATTGCATAATAAAATGAGCCAACTAGAATGATCGCAAGCCTAAACACTAGAAACTACCCAACTAGAACAGTAAACAAACAAACTAAAAGGAAATATTTTTGGGTGATGCAATATTTCCAATGACCCAAGGGTTCTCTTGCATCAAACACCCCAATTGAATAGAATATGTTCCATAAGGTCTTATGAACATCTGCTAGGATTGAAGACATAAATCCCATGTTCATTCTTAACCCACATATCCTCTCCATCAAAAGTAAAATAGTTTCTCCGAATCTACACATTCCTATCCATACTATTGTAGTCACAAGTGTTCAACCCCAACCTATCAAAATCCTTCTCAACACTTGGTACAACTCTATTTCTTCTACTGTTTCCAAATTCACTACTCTATTTCTTCAATTCCTTCCAATTTCTTTTGACATTTTTGCTCCTACAGTCAGTATTCAATGTCTTCTTCCTTATCTTCTTTTTAATTCCACTCCTAACATCATTTAGAAAATTTTCAGCCTCAACCATCAATCAAGACAATAGAGTATGTTTCTCATATGATACCTATTCTTCAGTACTCTATTGAAAAATCATTTGATTGTCACTAGCCTTTAACTATACTAGTTCAGATTCATTCATTAGATCTTTTAGGAACTATACAACCTTAAAAACCTTCTCGACCACCTGCTACAAATCCATCACCTTCTGATCCAAAGCAGTTTGATCTCCTAAGGTGAAATGCTTCATTACACTCGGGTTCTTAGCCTTCCTTTCTTCCTCCTTCAAAGGAATCAAAGTTAACTTATGGCCATCCTTCACTATAGACACAACATTCCTTCAAAAATCATGAATAGAACCAACATCATACTACCAATGACTTCCCATCAAAACATGGCAAGCACTCATGTTCACCACATCACACAATACCTCATCCTGATAAGGACCAATAATTAACTTAACCCAATATTGTTCTTTAACATTCACCATATATTCATTCAGAAACTAACTTATTCCATATGGACAAGGATGTTAGAGTCTCCTCAATCCCAACTTATATACCATCTCCTCTTATACAAGGTTTTCAGTACTTCCACTGTCCATGATTACTTTGCAACATTTACCTCTTGATTTATAAATAGTCTAGAACAACTTCCTTCTCTAAACAAGCTCTGGTTCTTTATTTCTCACCATAAATCTCTTGCACATCATAGATTCTCCCATCTCAGGTGCAACCTCTTTGTCAATAAGTTCATCATCCACATGTTCCTCATGTGCCACTAAGTTTTTTTTTCCTTTTCTAGAACCAACAAACATTGGAAAGCTCTATGTACAACATTAACACATTTGAAACAAGTACCCTTTAATTCTTTGTTTCCTCTACCCCTTCCATGTATCTTCTGATCAGGCTCTTGAATCATAATATTATCTTTCCCTTTATCACCAGCTAGCTTATCCTTGACCCTAGGTGTAACCTATGTTATTTTCAACTTATCGTGTACCTTAGAGAATAATGATAAGCATCTTCAATTGTACTAATCCTTAACATACTCAGCTCATCCTAAATATTAAGTCATAAACCATTAACATACCTAGCCACCTTCTCCTTGGATGACTCTCAATGTCCAGACCCAATCGACATCTTGTAGAAATCTTCGGTATACTCCCTAACTGTCAAATCCTTTTTCTTTAGATTCTATAGTTTCTTGAACATTTCCAATTCATAATCCTCCAGAATGAACTTGGATTTAAGTCTAGAAACCATAACTCTCCACCTAGTAATATTAGGTTCTCCATTATCTTCCCTATCTTTCTGAAACTCTTTCCACCATAAGGCAACATGACCTTTCATCTTAGTCTATGCTAACCTAACCCTCTATGGATCCTTAGTATCTTCTAGCTCAAATTAATCCTCTAGTTCATTAATCAAATCTATCAATTCCTTAAGATGCAATGAGCCAATAAAGTTAGAAACATCAAGTCTATGAATCTTACCCATTTGTGCCATAGCTCTCAAAAATATTTCTTCTTCTGCAAGGATCTCAACTTTAATTGTCTCAAGATCTTCAGAAGCTTCCTCAAATTCATCTTCTACCTTAGGTTTTCTCCTAGCTCTAGTTAAATCATTTTGGATTTTAGTCATCATCTCATTTCTATATTCCTTCATTGTCTTCTCTAATCTTCTAGGATTCATCCTTCTAGTCAGCATATTCACAAAGATACCAGTCTTCAATCTCCTTAGGTTTGATGATCTGATCACAAGTGTTGATTTCCAAAACTAATCTAGCAATCTACCAACACCAATAGTATGCCTCAAATAATCTATCTACTCATTCCTTGAAAATCACCAACTTGTCCTTCAATTGATCCACCAACTCTTCTGGTGCAACCCTCCGCAATTTTAGGTCATATATTCTTTCTGCCACTCCACAACTAGGATCTTTAGGGTTCACAAAATTTGAAGTTCAATATGATCATTCCTATTGTTGAAAACCTTATGTCACTCATAATTGACAATAAATTATATTCTAAACCACCTTGCACAAGCTCCACTGGTTGATGTATGTCAGATCCTCAATTTGTCCACCTCACAAACAATAAGTAAACAACTTCACAAACTCAAAAACTCAAATCTACCAACCAAGAATCAAAATTGTGCTCTCATACCACCTAATGTAGTCAAGGATAGAGAATCCCCAAAGCAGATGTCCAACCTTGCAACTAGAAACACCACAACAAAAAATGATCAACAAAACAATAGACAACACCAGTCAATAAGGAAATATGATCTTTTGTTAACACCAAAACAAAATATCTATATCAAGTTGGAATACACATATGTAGTCTTACATTCTAGGCATACATGACTGCTTTACAAAATCAGATGCTAGTCTACTAGCTTTCTCCCCTCTACCAACACTCTCTAAAATAAGAACTACTACCTATCTTAGATACGAGATCTCCAACCACGAGTTGGCTTATCCAATCAAAAATATCCAAGATAAAGAAAACAATTTACTAAATAGGTGTAAAATGGAATCACCTCTATTCATATGTATAATTGTATAATGTATGGGGGAAATATGAGGTTCACTCTTAAATCTAAATTCCCAATGGAGAGATCTAATTTGATCAACCAAAAGGTTAATGCACAATCGAATCAATCTATGGAGAATATGAAAGAGAGAGAAAAACCTTATATTTCCCTATGGAGAATTATGCTTGAACTCTAAAATAATTGAAATACAAGTACTAACCTCAAATTAGGGAAAATCTAGAAAATGCCAATTTCTAATGTCTGTGTGTACTTTCAGGCAATTCTAACACTTCTTTTGGACTGGAAATGCCGAGACAAAGAAAACCCATAAATATTTTGTCTTTCCGACAATAGGTAGTCTTTGCCCCTCATAAAAGGTCAAAGGCTACATTCTTTATTTGAAGGTCAATTCTGACTTTGTTCACAGATCTCGAAAGTTCACCGAAAAGGGTATCCAAATTCGCTCTCAGATTTGAAATTCCACACCTGTACCTACAAGAAAATGGGGGTTTTGTTTGTATGGGGGGTTTGCCTTGGTCAAACCCCAATTTAGGAATTAACCTTGAAATTGAATTGAAATGTAGTGTGCATAAACAAAGCAATTGGAACAATTCACCTTGCTTATGTTGAAGTCCTTGTAGAGGATTCAAATCCTCAAATCCACAAGTAGGAATGCTTCAATGGATGTAGAATGAATGTAGGATGTCTCAAATCAATGGCATTTGATCTTCAACACCAATCTTGAATTGATCTTTGCATATGAGGAGGCTTGGATGAATGTAGAAGTATGGATCTTCAAGGGGGATCCAAAGAGATTGAATCCTTCAATGGCTAACAATGGATCTCCTTGATGGATGAATGCTTGAATTCACTTGCTTGCACTTGCTCATGAAATTTCTTGAAGATGAGATGTTCTCACAAAACTTGATGATCAAAATGAGAGAGGAAGGCCTCCTTTTATAGTGAACTAGGGCACAATCCTCTAGAGGGGCCACCTTGGAGAATTAAATCCAATTAGGTCCTAACCTTTAGAAAATATAGCTAGATTAAATGCAATTTAAGGATTTACCATTCTGAAACCTGAAATGGCCGACCTGGAGGTGGGAAAACAAATATCCTCGAAACTCGACACCCAAAAATCAAGGAAACTTGAAATCTGGACAGGGGGTCAAGGACAAGGTTGGATCTGACCAGGTCAAGATCAAGGTCGATCCTGACTAGGTTAGGATAGAGGTTGACTTTGACCCCATAAATTTGACTTTGACCTTATGGTTAAAAACCTCAGGATCTTGACCCAGAATGTTATGAAATGCAGACATGAAGTGAAAAATGGGTGCAGAAGGAATCAAAACATGGGGAAAAGCCAAATACATGCAAAGACCTAATCAAGGAACTTAACATGACTCCAGACCACTTACTCAGAGGGCTAAATGCTCTTATCATGGAAGTGCTTCCATTTTAAGATGATACATTAAGCCCCCACTTTAGCAAGAGTATGGACTCAATGCAAACTCTTGGTAAAGGAGATCAGAATGAAAAGATAATCTTATCATAATCCAAGGGACAAAGAGAAACATTAAGCCCCCAGGGACTCAAGTCTTCATTGACTCCTAGATTACAATAAGAGAGACATCTCTAGAGAGAGAAAGAAAAGGTGTGATTACCTCACCCAATGGGAACCTATGTCCCATTGTGAACCACACAAGGAAACAACACAACTAGAAAGATGGAATTGAACCACCTAGTGAATGTGGCTACTCACTAGTCAACCCATCAAGGATTCACCCTTAGGAATATTCTATTCCATAAGAATAAAACCAAAAAAAAAACTAAAGAGACCCAGTCTTAAGGACACCTCCAACCTTAAGGGATCAAAATATATGTATGTTTGAAACTGGAGGGATCAAGAGATCCTGAAATATAAATCCATGCTTTAAGGATTAGTTACTAATCCAAAAAGGGAAAAAGGAGTATTTTGAAAAATATGTTCGTATCGAAAAGTGTGCATTTGCAATAGGTGAGTAGAGCATATGCCCCCACGTTAAAGTCATTATTGACACTTTAACAGGAGCAATGGCTCTAATGGAAACATAAACAACTCCACTGATTACATTTCCATGTCAAGATGCCCCCAAATGAAGACAAATCAAGGGAAATATCATAGAAACATACAGAGAACACATAAGGGATCTACCTACTGTGGGGTCAGTATGATAATAAGATAATATATATATATGATATTATTGCAAATGAATTGACATCATTCCACAAAGAAAGTAGAACTACAATCACAAAGGAGGAAAGATCACATAAGATATATGAAGGAGAATCTTTTCGGACCATGGCATGGAGACCAAAAAGAATTTAGTGCTACCATATCTCAAATCCAAGCAGATTACACAAGGAAACATTTACGAACAATAGCACAATTACAACATAACATTGAACACCGCATAGAAGAATATAGATACATATAGAGGAATTTGAACAACAATTTCGATTCCTTTATCACCTTGTACCAACTGAGTAACAAGGATTGTATAAAAGAATCTAACAACATTTAGAAAACACATTATGGGAAAAACATAGTATAGTAGGAAAACACACAACAAAGCTACCACAAAGGACAAGACGATCAAGCATGCCGCCTACTCTCCCCATCTCATTGTATATCATTTAGGGAAGGTGGGTAACTTGCAAGAGGGACTATATCCAACATAGTAGGAATGATAGCCAGTTCCAAACAAGGATCCTCTTGAGAATCACAATGTTTGACACTAGGTGTAAGAGTTAATTGTGATGAAAGAATATTAGGTAAATCAATGTTAATGTCAATAGTCTCATATTCATCATTAACATCATCAGTATCATCAAGAGTATCTTCTTCATCCAAGTTAATCAAAATAGGATCTAATATATGAATAGAATCATCATAATCATGCATATTAACATCATTATTAGTAACAACTTCTTCTAACACATCATTCATAGGTTTATCCGAAGAAGGTAGAGATCTTTGAAGAATAGAATTATGAGCTTTAGCATGAGTACGACACTTTTCATGATGTTCATTAGCAGATCAATTACATTTTTATTTATTTGAAACAGATTGAGAACTAGGAGGAACAATCATAGGATCCTTCACAGGTTCTTTAGGAAGATCAATAGGATTATCAACAATAGGAGGAACAATCACAATATCTTTGATAGGTTCTTTAGGAAGAATGATAGAAGGAACTTGATTAACTAAACTAGAAGCCATAGTTAAAGGAGGTATAGAAGGTGTAGGCAGAAGACCGTGATTAAGATCCATAGGAGGTATGCTTAATTCAAGAGTCTTATGATGTTTATAAGCTTGATATGAACAAAAAAGATTATTAGGTCGAGGAGGACATGAATTAGGTAATGAAGCCCAAAAGAAATCTAGAGCAGCACAATCTCTAGGCCTAGAAGGTTGATATAAACTATGATTAACCATCTTCACTTCTTCATCATGAATGAACTTAAGACACTTATGGATAGGTGAAGAAACAACATGCATGGCATTCAACCAGGGAAAACCTATCTTAACTTGAAATTGATCAGAAGTAGGAACAACAACAAAGGTAGTGTTCACAATTTTTCCACAGAGTTCAACCGGTAAAGTAATAGAACCAAATGATGGATAAAGAAAACCATTACAAGTTTGAATCCACACATTCAATGTATCATAAGAGTCACATTGTAATATTTTCATAAAATGATTTTCTTCAGTTATAACATTGACTATGGATGTAGGATCAACAACACAACCACAAGTAGGTTTCTGATAAATCCTAGCATAAATGTAAAGGGGACCATCATGAGCTTTAATAGTCTTAGAGTCATCAAAGGTAATCAAAACTTCCTGAGGTCTTTTATTCTTAGGTTGTTGTCAAGGTTTAGGTTGAGTTTTTAGTTTAGGTTTAGTTTTTGGTCGATGTTGAGATTGAACTTGAGATTGAATCTGATATTGAGGTTGAGGTTGAGGTTGAGGTGGAGATACAGATTGAACAACATGCCCCACTTGATTAACAACATGATTTAGATCATCCATCTTAGAATCATACACAATTTCCATAGCAGATGGTTGAGAAATTGTATTAGTATCATGTGTAGGCAAAGGATTCATATAGATTTGAAGGTTTTCATTAGGAGGAGAGACAAATTTTTTCCCACTACCATCAAGATTATCAACAGATAAGGCATTACAGTCAATTAAGTCTTGAACCTTATGTTTTAAAGAATAACATTTCTTAGTAGCAAGACCATTCTGATGATGATATTGATAGAAAGCATTTTGATCAAAAGATTTAGAGACAATCATAACAGGTAAAAGAGGTCGAATAGGAGGTAAAGTAATCATATTAGTAGCTAGCAACCTATTCATAATAGCATGTAAAGGTTCAAAAAGAGGAGTAAACATACGATTTAATTGAAAAGCAATGGATGCAGAAGTGGCATTGTGAGATGCAATAGCAACTTGATTAGCAACTGCATTCATTTTTTTGTTTATCTTGACATAGTTGTTGAATTTTTGAAATTTGTTTGGATTAGGAGTAGCATCACTCTTATCAACTGGAAAAGGAGCCATTGGAGTGTTTCTCTCAAATTGACCCACTTGTAATTGATAATGATGAAGCGCTACACAAAGTTGTTGAAAAGAGGTAAATTTAGCAAGCATAATCTTATCTCTAATATCCTTTTGCAAATTTGAAATAAACATATGTTGAATATCAATATCAGGAACATGATAGGAAATCTGAGCATACAAATGCTTAAATCTACCAATAAATTCAGTTAATTTTTCTTTAGCACTTTGTTTACAATGCATCAAATTAGTCAAAGACACTTGTGGGCCAATCTTGTTTTGAAATTGTTGAATAAAGGCATTAGCAAGTTTTGGAAAGGAATCAATAGAATAAGGAGGCAAGGAACAATATCATTGTAAGGCCTTGTCACAGAAAGTTCTAGCAAACAATTTAGCTAAAATCCTATGGTCATGAGCATAATCACTACAAAGGATTTGGAATGTTTTAACATGATGAACAAGATCTCCTTTTCCATTATAATTCTCAAGATGAGGCATATCGACTTGCTGAGGAACAGGAGTATGAATAATATCCAAGGACAAAGGACTTCCCATGTCACATGTGGGGATACTAAACTTGTTTTGAGTTAAAGAAGCAAGTTGTTGTTGTAAGGATGACACAGTTTGAGCCAAACTGATGATTGTTGAATCATTAGAGGAAATAGTAGGAGTACCAACATTAGATACACTAGGTATGTGTAAGAAGCTATAGGGATAGAAGACACAATTGGAGGAACACTAGGAACTACAGTTGGAAGAGGATTGGAATAAGTAAAAGGAACATTATGATATGAAGGTTGTGATGTAGGAAGGGACACATGAGGAACACTAGAGGGAACCATCACATTCACCAAAGAAGGGGTATAGGTAGGAATACTAGTTAAAGCATTAGAAGAAGGTTCAACACTAGTGATAGGAGGAATCAACCCTAAATATTGAGCTTCTTGAGCTAAAGGTTTAACATTTGAATGCACAAGGTGAGTAATACCATGCAAGAGGTTAACAAATTGATCACTATCATGGAGAACTTTCTTAAGAGCCTCTATAGCTTGAATAGAATCTTGATGATGGTTCTCTTGAATAAGCCAATTACCCATTTTATCAAGTTCAGTTGAAAGTTTTTGAACTTGTTCAAGAGAAACTCTTAAAGCGTCATCCTCATCATGAGATGAGTGAGAAGATTTTTTCTCCATAGTAGGATTGGAATCATGAAGAATCAAATTATCATTTGGGACCCTAAAGAAAGGAGAGGAAGATTCAGGATCAAAGGCACCCATGAGTCTATGAATTCTTCTAACCAGAATGTTATAAGTAGGACTAGTAGTAGTAAAGCTCATAAACCAATGCAATGCAAACTAAGAACACATAACGCATAAATATTTTTGTATTTTTGAAATCTAATTAGCATGCAAGATCTAACACAAAGGAGAAATCTAAAACTAACAAGATAAAAGGAAATCTAACACCAAAAAGAAAGAGAGTAAGCACCTCGGGTTCACCAAAATGAATAGGTGTAAAATGGAATCACCTCTATTCAAATGTATAATTGTATAATGTATGGGGGAAACATGAGATTCACTCTTAAATCCAAATTCCCAATGGAGAGATCCAATTTGATCAACCAAAAGGTTAATGCACAATAGAATCAATCTATGGAGAATATGAAAGAGAGAGATAAACCTTATACTTCCCTATGGAGAATTATGCTTGAAATCTAAAATAATTGAAATACAAGTACTAACCTCAAATTAGGGCAAATCTGGAAAATGCCAATTTTTTTGTGTGTGTACTTTCAAGCAATTCTGCAACCTATTTTGGACTGGAAATGCTGAGACGAAGAAAACCCAGAAATCTTTTGTCTTTCCGATGATAGGTAGTCTTTAACCCTCATAAAAGGTCAAAGGCTACATTATTTATTTGAAGGTCGATTCAGACATTGTTCACAAATCTCGAAAGTTCACCGAAAAGGGTATCCAAATCTTCTCTCATATCCAAAATTTTACACCTGTACCTACAAGAAAATGGGGGTTTTTGTTTGTATGGGGGGTTTGCCTTGGTCAAACCCCAATTTAGGAATTAACCTTGAAATTGAATTGAAATGTAGTGTGCATAAACAAAGCAATTGGAACAATTCACCTTGCTTATGTTGAAGTCCTTGTAGAGGATTCAAATCCTCAAATCCACAAGTAGGAATGCTTCAATGGATGTAGAATGAATGTAGGATGTCTCAAATCAATGACATTTGATCTTCAACACCAATCTTGAATTAATCTTTGCATATGAGGAGGCTTGGATGAATGTAGAAGGATGGATCTTCAAGGGGGCTCCAAAGAGATTGAATCCTTCAATGGCTAACAATGGATCTCCTTGATGGATGAATGCTTGAAGGCTTTTTTGAATGCTTGAATTCACTTTCTTGCACTTGCTCATGAAACTGCTTGAAGATGAGATTGATGTTCTCACAAAACTTGATGATCAAAATGAGAGAGGAAGGCCTCCTTTTATAGTGAGTTAGGGCACAATCCTCTAGAGGGGCCACCTTGGAGAATTAAATCCAATTAGGTCCTAACCTTTATAAAATATACCTATATTAAATGCAATTTAATGATTTACCATTCTGAAACCTGAAATGGCCGACCTGGAGGCAAGAAAACAAATATCCCTGAAACCCGACACCCGAAAATCAAGGAAACTTGAAATTTGGACAAGTGGTCAAGGACGAGGTTGGATCTGACCAGGTCAGGATCAAGGTCAATCCTGACCAGGTCAAGATAGAGGTCAACTTTGACCCCATAAAGTCAACTTTGACCTTATGGTCAAAAACCTCAGGATGTTGACCCAAAATGTTATGAAATGCAAACATGAAGTGAAAAATGGGTGTAGAAGGAAGCAGAACATGGGGAAAAGCCAGATACATGCAAAGAGTTGATCAAGGTGCTTAACATGACCCTAGACCACTTACTTAGAGGGCTAAACTCTCTTATCATGGAAGTGCTTCCATTTTAAGATGATACAATTACAAACAAATAGGTCAAGGCCTAAATCCATAAGAAAACCCCCAAATAGGTACATCATTTTGTGCAAACATATAAGAAAGTTGGCCACATGTGTAAGAACATAGAACAAGGGACAATGAAACTTCACATAATGTGAAACTCCATCACAATCCAAACCTCGCCACCCTAGCTCTTAGAATAGAAAAACCAAATAGGACTAGACCAATCATTAAATATCTTCATCTAGAAGTATCAAAATGAGCTATGAACCTAGCTGACATAGGATCTCCAGGATGTCTAGAACACAACATAAGGATCGCATAAGAAAATAAGCCAATAAGAAAAATTTCATGAATAAACACTAGAAACTATCCAACTGGAACAGTAAAAAAACAAACTTAAAGGAAATTTTTTTGGGTGATGCAAGATTTCTAATGACCTAAGGATTCTCTTGCATCATGAAGAATCAACAAACCTCTTCTTTCTTTTTTGGATAAAAACATTTCTTAGGACTTCCATCATTTTTCAATCAATCTAGGAGGGGAAAGTCCTAGAAGGATGGGTCTCTTTGGTTATATATAGCCTAGGTGCATTCCTAGGATCTTCTAAGGGAGCCACGGCCAAGTGGGGATCTTTGGGAGACATGAGGGGCTTTCTAAGCTCCAGATCCATTGGTGAAGAAACATTGCTAGTGGTACTATCTTGAGGATCCTCTATCGAGTATGAACTATGAGAACCCTAAGATATAGTGTGGTATTATGGGATGATCACAAGGTGAGAATAATTGGAGGGTCCTTTAGGGATAGATTAGTCAAGTCCACCATGGGTCTACTAACTAGCTTTCCACTCACCTCCTTAACAATATTATCTTTGTGCTTGTTAAAGACAACTAGAATCTGACCAACCTTTATAGATTCGCATATGGTCTCCCACTCTACAAGAGAGATTAAATTTTTATGCAGGGCTACATCATTTGAGAATTTATGGGAGGCATTGTGAGTAACAGGTCCATGCGAGGTACTATCTCTCTTCCCATAATTCTCAAGATCCTTTACAATGGTGCTAAGTAGAGAGTTAGAAGTAGGAGTGTGTTTCTCAAATAAGGACTCCTTAGATATAGAATTTGAGTACCTAAAGATGTTAGATAAAATTATATAGGATTTCAAATCATAGGAAATAGTTTTAGAGGAATTTTTATTATTCTTTTTTTGAGCAATTTTCTACTTAATATCATCAACAACAATTTATTTGGAAATTTTTTTTTGCGAGATCTCCTTCTCTTAGACATGAGTTTTACAAGAGGGTATATAGGGGGTGGAAAAGGTGGTGACAAAGGGGAGGGAAAATCTCAAAATAAGCATGGAATAGAAGGGGAAGGTGACTTCTTAGGGAGTCAAAGGGGGTCTAGTGAGATTCCTCCAAAGCTAGTATTCAAGATTCAAGGAAAAGGTTTGCAAATGAGGGATCAACTAAATGAGTTGAGTCACCAAGAGGAGGATGCATATCAGTAGGGTGGGCAATGTCCTTCAAATTATCAATTAAGGAGACTAAAGGGTTAGGGTTAGATGATGTAATGATTTTGAGACCCTTTGATAGAAAAGGGAAATTACAATAGATATGCCCTTCACGTCAATAGAGAAAACATGCATTAGTACCCCCAAGAACTTATGCATCATACAAAAATAAATTATCTTCCAAGACAATCTCAAATTTATTATGAATGCAAACTCTTAGGGTTAGAGACACCAAAACCCCAGTGTTTAGGTGGAGGGTGACTCTAGTTTCATCCATAAGAATAACATTCCCAATAGAAGCAAGGAAATGGGAAAAAAAACCTGAACCGTGGTGGAATATTATTTAGGGTAAGCCATATAGAGCATGAAAGTATATCCTCATAAATGAGTTTAGAAGATCATTTAAGGGGCCTAAAAGAACAATTACCAATGTTCTAGAATTGCTTTCTGGTAAGTATATCTTGCATATTTGAATCCTTGAAATAAATGATAAACACACCTTTTTCAAGTTAATCGATAAAATGAAATTTGAATGCCAATATTTTTAAAGAAAACATCAAGAAACTTCCTAGCCAAAATTATATTCAAATCAATAGCAACAAGAAATATAGCTTCATTTTTAAGCCTTGCTTTTTCACCACAAATGGCATTAAGAATACCTAGATTCAACAAAATAGAGAGAATTTTACGAAAAGAAGAGAGTCAATCATCATCCCAACTCTACTACTACCTTGTTCATAGCAAAACCTAATGATGAAGGAAGTAGAGCTAGGGGCACTCACTATTTTTTGTAGAATCGCCTCTTTGAAGGATTTTTTAGTAGGTAGGTTGGAGGATGACAGAATGAGATTAACATTATTATAAAATTAATTGCCTTAACCTTTAAATAGGTTAAGAGAGTGCACTTACATTACTATGGGGTACTAGTCACATGTACAACAAGTAAATGCAAAATGCCAAATAAATATAGAAATAATAAATGATAAAATAGTGTTAATTAGAGATAACATCAACCCAGCAAAATCAATTAAGAAACATAAAAATCAAGAAGTGCCAAGGAAGGGGGGGGCACTTATGTGGCCACACAAACCTAACAGAGACAAGCCTATTAATTTCTCCACGTGACATGTCGACATTGTTGGACACCCCTTCAAACCTACAGTAACCAATTGCACAACACCTTCCTCTCTAATCTTTTTTTTTATTAATTTTATCGTTTGATTATTTTCTATATATATATTTTTTAAATGATAGACATTATTACTTTCTTATTTTTTAATTAAAAATTAAAAATTATGTATTATATATTTTTTAGTTATTTATATTTTAATTAAAAAATTACGTGTTAATTTTTTTCTCTTAGATTGTAGGAAAAGGGTATAGAGCCTCTTATAAAAATGCAATGCACCAAGTAAACTTTTTAATGTGATTGGTGATGCTAGCATGACATGTCCTTTGATACCACATGTGTTGGGGAGAGATTATATCTCGTAACCACACCTCGTGATCTTGTGCTTTACCATATGAAGTCATGTCAATGCATTATCTTTATATTTGTTAATACGTTATTTTATATAAAAGAAAATAATTAGTGCAATAATAATAAAAAAATTAAATTTAATACACATATGAGGATATAATATGTAAATAATTAAGGCTTGGATGTAAACACGATATCAAAATAATTTAAAGTTTAATTTATTCATTATCTAATTTGATTTATTATAATATAATGTTAGCAATAGCAAGCCACACCACAAAACTGAGAAGGCTGGGGGGTGAATCAGTTGTGTGTAATAATTCTAAACTTTAAACTTCTAAATCAGATTGTCAATTAAGAATATAACAGTGCCAAACAAAATGAACAAGATAAACAACACCATAACACATAGATTTTTTTTCTCAAGGAAAACCCTATTAAGGAAAAAACCTCAGTGGGGATGGAACCCACAAGATAGTGCACTAGTATAAAAATGTCCCTTTGAGGATACCTAGCCCTATTAGGAGATGATACAATACATCTAGTATAATAGTCCTTATTTAAGGACAAAACCCCTCTTAAAAGGTCCTTCAACCATGTTAGGAGTTTATGAGAACAAAAAGGAATAGTGCCTGAGAACACTACTCCAAGGAGAAGGTTAAACCCACCTTCAAGACTCATTGTCCAAATACAATAAAGTGAACTTTCTGTTCAAATGAATGAATTGACTTATAGCAACTTACTTGCCTTTACAATTCCATTGAAATGCATAAGGAATTATCATAGATTCCACTCCTACCTCTTCTCTTTAGCTCTTCCCTAATTACAATGCTCACATGCATAATCATGCATACCTCCCATACACATTTCTTATATTACATTAGAGACATCATTCTCCTTTATACAAGTTACACATATATATCAATTAGGTCGACTTGTTAGGGCTTCCCCAATGTACAAACTATTGTATTACCCAATGTTAAGGCACACACAATACCTAATACAAATATAAAATAATTAAAAATATTAATTTACATGCCAAGATCCACAATTAATGCTTTCCAATCCATAAAACACATTACACCACCTAGTCGGCTCGCAAAAACAATTATCCAAGTTTCATATGCTAGCAATAACATCATCATGACCCAATCAAGCCACAAATCTCATAATGTACTCTATCATGTGTCTTCTTCCATGCCTTAAGATCATATAACATGATTCCATCTTGCAACCAATTTATGCTCAAAACTCAATTACTAACTCTGTTGAATTCCATGTCTCTGTCCTATAACTAGTCTTCACCAAAACAAATTTAACTCACTCAAATCATCATATTAAGCCATGCAACCTTAGACATAAGGTATATACACCTTAAGAATGATAAACCAATTCTCACATACTCTGAACTATCATACAATGTCCTTACATCTCATTCCAACTGCCTGTAGCAACTAGAAACACAATATGTTTGATACAACCAACTCAAAAGTGATGTATATGTCATATGTTGACATCAATGAAAAAAGTTGAACAACAAAAATAACAAAAATTCCAACCAATATCCAATAATATCCCCCTTTGTCATTGATGGAAACATATGTGTGAAAAATGTCAACCCAAAAGCATTCACCTCACTAAAACCTTCTCAATATCTTCAACAATGCTCCCCTTAAAACAATAGGAGGTTTTTCACATAACTCTTTGCCCCTTTGTAATTAATGGAAAAGGGCACCAAAGTGCCAACTCTAATCAATAAAATTTCTCCCCTTATGATGTAGCTTTTTCAAATCTTCATGCCTGCAACATATCAGGTACTCTGATCATAAAAACATCATCAATTTTACCTCTACAACTATTCCCCCAAGGAGTAGGACCAATCATCAAGTCCAAAAGAATAATAAAGCTTTGATAATTACTAGAGTGATGCATTCCTTCATCATTTAGTTATCACAATGCGGGGCCATCACCCCAAGCATACCTATGAGATACCCAAAGGTCTCTTTCAGAAAAGGATTTGTAAAAATTTCTGCAATTTGTTCCTTTACGCTGATGTATTCCAATATGACTTCCTTCTCTGCAACTTTCTCTCTCAAAAAGTGATATTTAATCGATATATTCTTTGTCTTAGAGTGTAATACTAGATTCCTTGACATATTGAATGTACTTGTGTTATCACAGTAAATAACAATAGGCTCTTTAATGCTTACCCCAATATCCTTCAACATCTATTTCATCCAAAAAATCTGAGTGCAAATAATAGAAACAATGAAATATTCTGATTCAATAGTAGATTGTGATATACAATCTTGCTTCTTGCTCAACCAAGAAACCAATCTCTTTCCAAGGAAGAAAGCTCCTCCACTTGTTATTTTTTTTCATCCACAGTACCTTCCCATTCTATATCAGTAAAAGCATGTAAAGTAAAATCATCAGATTTGTCATACCACAAACCATAGTCCAAGGTTCCCTTTAGATATCTTAGTATTCTTTTCACAACATAAAAATGAGTTTCCTTAGGTTTATATAGGAATCTAGCAACAATTCCAACTGCACTTGATATATCTAGCCTGGTATGAGTCAAGTATTGCAATCCTCTAATCATTGACCTATACTTTGTCTGAAAAACATTTGGTGACTCATCAGTAGAATTTAGTTTTCAACCTATAACCATAGGTGTCCCTACTAGCTTACAATCTGCCATTCTAAAAAATTTCAATAATTTTGTAAGATACTTAGTCTAAGATATGAAAATCCCATCCTTACTTTGAGTGATTTTCAAACCAAGAAAAAATTTCATTTCTCCTATCATAGACATCTCAAATTCACCTTCATCTCTTGAACTAATTTATTATGCATAGCATCATTTCCACCAAATATGATTTCATCAACAAATACCTCAACAATTATGATACCATAAGAATTAATCCTTAAATAGAGATTACTATCAACATTACCTTTTCTGAAACCAAGATATAATAGATACATGTCTAATCTAGCATACCATGCCCTTGGTGCTTGCTTCAAGCCATATAATGCTTTCTTCATCTTGCATACAATATCTACCGGATCAGTTAATGTGAATCCATCAGGTTTCTCCATGTAGACTTCCTCTTCAAGTTTTCCATTCAGGAATATGAATTTGACATCCATCTGATAAAACTTAAAGTTCTTATGAGCTGTATAAGGAAGAAATGGTCTAACAGCCTCCAATCTAGCCACGGGTGAAAAAGTCTCATCAAAATGAATACCTTCTTTCTGTGAGTATCTTTTACAAACATGTATTTCTTTATTTTTTACAACCTCGCCTTGCTCATTCATCTTATTCCTAAAAAACCATTTAATTCCAATAACATTTTTTTCTTTAGGCCTTGGTACTAGCTCCCAAGTATCATTCTTTTGAATTTTCTCTAGTTCTTCTTACATTGCCTTAATCTAAAATTCATCTTTATGAGATTCATCAGTAGTCTTAGGTTCTAATTGTGAAATTAAGCATAATTCACTTCCAACCTTTGTTCTTGTCATCACGCCTTTTTTTACATCTCCAATTATCTATTTATTAGAATGATTCATTAATACATAAATCGATGTTTTAGGAGTCCCTTTTAGCTCATCAATACTTACTTGTATCCCATTGTCAATCTCAAAGAACCGGTATGCTTCCTGCTCTTGTTTCTAGTTCTGAATAGTAGAAGCCTAATTACCCTCATTATCTGATCCATCATCATACATTCTTTCCTAAATCTGAAAGTTCTCATCAATCTTAACATTAGAAATCTCAACTATCTTTCTCAATCTGAGATTGTAACACCTATATGCCTTACTCCTATTAGAATATCCAAGAGATATTCCTTCATCACTTCTAGTATCAAACTACCTAGTTCATCATCCCTTTTGATATAGCATTTACTACCAAATATTTTGAATTATTTAACTTTAGGAACATGAAAAAAAAATAACCCATATGAAGTCTTACCAATACCATGTCTGATCTAAACTCTATTCAATGTATAGAGTGTGGTATTAATTGCTTCCCTCCAATGCATCTGTGGTACCTTTCCTTAAAGTATCATTTTCCTAGCAGCATCAAGAATGGTTTTATTTCTCCTTTATGCTATCCCATTTTGATGTGGTGTCTTAGGTGTAGAAGTTAGTTTGTATATCCCATATTCATCACAATATGTATTAAACTTATCTAATGTGAACTCACCACCTCTATCATACCTTAAGCATTTGATCTTTAACCCTGATTCATTCTCAACTTTTGCCTTGTAAATATTGAACTTATCAAAAGCTTCAAACTTCTCTTTAGGAAAAGCAACCCACATCATTCTTGAATAATCATAAAGTACCTTTCACAATAGTATGACCTTGTTCTTGTAGGACCATAGAGATCTATATGTACCAGATCCAATCTCCCTTTTGTTGAATAAGTCTTTCTCTGAAAGCTAGTCTCAGTTTGTTTTCCCATAACACATTCTTTGCACATCATGTTAGTATTCTTCACAATCTTTGGTAAATCTCTGACTTCATTAATGCTACTGACCTTCACAATGTTATCAAAATTTATTTAACAAAACCTCTTGTTCCATAACCAAATTTCATCTATCTTTACAACAAAATAACTTGCTTCAGTTGGATTCAATTGAAACATGTTACCTTTAGTCTTAGTACCCGATGTGATCAAAATGCCTAACTAATCTAAGATAGTACATTTTCCATCCTTGAATTGCAGATGATAACCCTTATTGACAACCTATCCAACACTCAACATATTATGCTTTAGTCCATCAACAAACAAAATATTATTAGTATTAGTTTTGCCATCAATAGTTATAGATCCTCTTCCTATGATCAAGCAAGGAGTATTATCTCCAAATCTAACTACACCTCCATGATACTTGTTATTATCTGCAAAGTTTTTTTCTTGAGGAAAAACTTGTTAAGGGAAAAACCCTAGTAGGGATGGAACCCACAAGATAGTGTACTAGTATAAAAATGTCTCTGTTAGGAGTTGATACAATACATCCAGTACAATAGTCCCTATTAAAGGATAAAACTAATTTTAAAAGGTC
This sequence comes from Chamaecyparis obtusa, assembly GCA_027943335.1. Classification (NCBI taxonomy): domain Eukaryota; kingdom Viridiplantae; phylum Streptophyta; class Pinopsida; order Cupressales; family Cupressaceae; genus Chamaecyparis; species Chamaecyparis obtusa. Next base: position 1,085,888 of record BSBK01002115.1, read on the forward strand.
CTTCAACCCTATTAGAAGTTGATGAGAATTTAAAAAAAAAAGGCACACTTCCTGAGAACACCTCTCCAAGGAGAAGGTTAAACCCACCTTTAGGACTCACTATACAAATACAATGAAGTGAACTTACTGTTCAAATGACTGAACTGACTGATAGCAACTTACTTTCCTTTACAGTTCCATTGAAGTGCACAAGGAATGATCATAGATTCCACTCATACCTCTTCTCTTAAGCTCTGCCCTGATTACAATTATTGTATGCACAATCATGCATACCTCACATACACATTCCTTACATGACAGTAGACTAGAAATTACTCTCCTTTATACAAGTTACAAAAATCAATTAGGTCAGCCTACTAGGGCTTCCCCAATGCACAAACAATTACATTACCAAATGATAAGGCACACATGGTACCTAATACAAATATAAAATAATTACTAATATTAATTTATTCGCTAAGATTGACAATTAATGCTCGACAATCCATAGAACATGTTACACCACCTAGTCAACTCCCAAAAACAATTATCCAAGTTTCATACACTAGCACTACCATCAGCATGACCCAAGAAATCCACAAATCTCAGAATGTACTCTATCCTGTCTTCTTCCATGCCTTAAGGTTACATAACATGATTCTAGCTCACAACCAACTTATGCTCAAAACTCAACAACTATCTCTATCAAATTTCCTATCTCTGTCCTATAACCATTCTTCACCAAAACAATTGTAACTCACTCAAATCATCATATAAAGCCATGCAACCTTAGACATAAGGTCTATACACCTTCAACATGATAAACCACATCTCGCATACTTTGAATTGTTGTATAATGTTCTTACATCTCTGTCCAACTACCTATAGAAACCAGAAACACAATCTGTTTGATTCAACCAACTCAAAAATGAAGTATGTGCAGTCATATATTGACATCAATGAAAAAATCTGAACAACAACAACCAATATCCAACATATAATTGGTTTATTAAAGAGACATGTTTAACTATTTATTATTTCAATTTATAACAACAACTTGTGTTGTTAAATTATTATATTATGCTTTGGTGATTAGTATATTTATTTTAAAGTGGTTTAATTTAATATAATATAGTATTGGTGCAAGTTGTCTAAGAGAAAGGTCTTACTTTATTGTTTGTATGTCAAAATTTTCTTAAAATTTTTATGTTTTCTTTTTTGAAATAGTGGTCTTCTAGATTTTTGTTGGTACTATAATAGGGTCTTATTAATTTCTTAGTTTCTAAATAAAAGAATTGTTAAATGAGAACAAAAGGAAACATGTATAGCCATATAACATATTTTTCACTATGTAGGGACTAGATATTCTCAACCCTCAAAATTTTCCTATAGCTTATATTCAACCTTTAAATAATAACAATTCTATCATTATAAAAATAAATTTTAAATTATCCTTTATACTTAATTTTAAAATTTATATAAGGTCGTGTATACTTCTAAAATTTAAACAATAAATACAAATATAACAACCATGCAAAATCATGACCTAAGTAAACATAGTAGAAAAATTAGATTTGAGTTCAATGAATAATTGATCATCTAGTTATGTGTTGAGATCTTGTACGTATATGTTTAAGGAAATCAAATTGGTCAAGAAAATCTTTGGGATTACAACTTTGAACGCAAGAAGAGATTTTAAAACATGGAACACTAAACTAAACTATTCAATAAATATTTTATAGGATTACAACTCTCAATAAAATGCAAGAAGATAAACTAATGTTTCCAATTTAAAGATAGTGTAGCCATTCATACCTATCCTATTCTACTTAGTAATCATTCATGATTGTTTTAGCTCATTGTGCTCTACTTATTAAGCCAATATTTGGTGAAAAGGTCAAAGCATTGAATAGGAGAAAGAAGCAACAATATTAATGTAAGTGGAGGTCACACATTACAGATATAAACTAAAAACATCATTTTTTGTACACCAGTCATCAACTAGGAGCAAAACTTTGGTGGCATGTCCAAAAATTAGGGATAAAGACATTGATTTCTTAAAAATATTATACATTTTTGTTTTTCTCTATAAGAAGTGAGGAAATGGCCTAGATTTGACTATCCACTTTGTTTATCAAGAAATTTTTAATAAATAGTATTTATATGACCATTTATGAAATAGTAAAATAGCATTAGACATATTTACTAAAAAGATTGGTGGTAATATCCACACGAAAAAATTTAAATGGTGTAATAGCTAAAAAAAACATAAAAACATTATATAAAAAGAAAATATGCATTGATAGTGAAGGTAATTGGTTTTTTATGGTTTTCCACCTCTTAATCAACTATTTAGTAAGGTGCTTCCTCTGCTTCTATAGAGGCTTCTTGTGATTTGGTTCCTAGGAAGAGTTTGAGCTTCTTTTATTATCAGTTATGCCCCTAACTCTCTTGCTAGTTCTAAAAAGTCCTCTAAAATTGTGATTGTAACCAACGCGTCCTCTAAACTCTGCATCGAGAGAAGGAAGCTCCTTAGAGAATCCCTTTTCCACTGAATGAGATAAAAGTTTATAGATTATAGGTTTCCTTCCTACATTTGTCACTGAATGGTTTAAAAATGAATTTGAGTTCCACCACTCCTAATGCTAGAAAAAAAGACATTTATCTTAATGTAAGAAAATAAAAAGTAAGAAAATCCAACCTAAGAATCAAAAAATCTTAACACTATCCCCAATAATAATGCCAAGAATGGATGGTCTCTACTATGCACAATAGGTTGGTGGACATAGCTCAATGAATTCATAATAAGTAAACCAACCTTCATTAAGTAACATATTGACTTAGGGAGGCTCATTTAATTATTGATCATGAACACATGCACTTGGATGATGTTGGAATTGAAAATGTAGCCAAAGATTTCCTAAGTTACCTATCAACTTGTGTAAAGAAACCTAACTAAATTCAACAACTAGCTAAAACAAAAACAATGCTATAAGAGAGACTCTATCTACACAATAGTAGCTATAGGTAACTGGTAAGCTATTGTAGTAGTGGTTGTGGATAGACTTAAAATAGTTAATTCTTAATAGTGGAGTCCTTCAAACTATTAAATCCATTAACCAATTGATTTAGCTTAATAACATAAATATAATAATTACTTAAATGAAAGTATCAAGTAATCTAACCAATATTTTAATTAATGAGACTAATCTAAAAAGAGAATTAATCTAACTCAAGTGGTCTTTTCTTGGGGAGGTGTAACCTCATATGAACAATAACTTTAACTCGGTGTGTCATTCAATCATCCACTTTATTTCTTCTCTAGTAGTACATTTTGATAACAATAATAACTTGACTCTCTAGAGATCTAGGCAGAATCTAACATGAGCATATATAATTGTCAATCCCCCAAATTTTGACAAAACTAGACTTTATAAACATTATAAAAGGGTGGAAATAATTACATCAGAATCATACTAAATACAAATGTCACTCCTCTCTATAATTGAGGGTGACTATTCTTCTATTAATTAGAAATAAGAAAATAACTAACTAACATGAGTTAGAGTCTTACTAGAACTCCAATTATACCAACATGTAGAAATGTGAGAATATGTGAGAACTCATAAATACAATATAATGGGTCATAATGGTGGTTCTACAAGTTCCTTCTGATTCTCCACACTTTAACACCTTTGATACAATCTCAACATAAATCCCAACAACCATGTCAATTGTTGTCTTTGACATTTTCTACGTGGATTGTAGAAAAGACACCTTCTAGTATAGTTGTGAATCAATTACCACTCCTTAAATTATGGGTTTCTCTCAACAAGAAAACATCCACATACATTAATAACATTATGATACCCTAATAACCATGAAGGGATACGTAGGAAAATTTACGAGCCACACAAATGGATTGCAACATACTGTCGGAAGAAGAAAAGGAATAAGTAAATGGTGTATACAAGATAAGGATAGAGAAAATAACTACTAAGACCTCAAAAAAAGAGGAAAATCATGCAAGAAGAGGATGTGGCATAGGATAAAGTCAATTGAATAAGTAGTGACCCCACAAAGTAGGTATTAGTTTCCCAAGATTCTCTAATGGAATCAATGCAAATAATAATGTAATTTTTGGAAAAGATAATAAATAATCTAAAAGATGGTTACATTACCATTACTTCCCACCTCTCTATCTAGATATTAATTTTATATGTCATAGATCTCCCCTTTCTATAAATCTCAAATTGGAGATCTTCTACACACTACCACAATAGAGAATATTCTACACCATGTTGGATATTATGGAAAACATTAAATACTCTATAATCTCAGTTCACTTTCAAGTATCACAACTCAATATGGAAACTTACCAACATTGAGTTAGTATTTGTTAAAAATCATAAACAAGATGTTGCTAAAAAACCAAAAATAGGAATATGACATTAAATATAAAGTGTTAACACAGTGGACAAATTGTGACATGAGGATATGTAGAAGAAATGTGCTACCACACTTATCAGGTTTGAAGTAGAGATCAAGAACATGAAAATAATTGTAAACAACATCAACCTATTTTATTAGTTTTATCTACAATATTTGGCCTCCAAATAAATCAAAATTTAGATGAAGAATATAAATAATTTAATATGCATGTATTCACTACTAATGATGGAAGAAAATATATAGATGGAAGTATCAAGGTACAACTAAAAAAATAAAAAATTCAATGTTAATAAGTACATAATTAACATGGAAATATTCACTCTTAGATAAAATAACTAAGGGAAATGATCACTTTGTGCTTCACACATTAATATAAGCTTTAAAATGCCACCAATTCCATTGAAATTGTAGCATTCCTTATATATGGAGAAGATACTATAGTAAAAAACAACAAGGTTTGAAATCTAATTACTTCAATAAGATGTATTATAATGGGATAAAATCTACATAAAATTTAAGAGGATTTTTAAAATATTATATCACAAGAAGGAAGATATTGTTAGAATAATGTAGTGTCCTAATCAACTGAGAGGGGGGGATGAATCAGTTGATGCCAATATAGAGTACTTAAAATTTAATTTCAAACTTATTGCTGACAACAAAATACTAAACTAAAAAGTGAATGCAGTAATAACATACATACATATAGGCACTAAGATTTGTTCTCGAGGAAAAACCTATTAAGGGAAAAACCCCAGTGGGAATGGTACCCATAAATATCTGCACTATAGGTATAATAACCCTATTAAGAGTTCTGACCCTATAAGGAGCTGAGTATTACAATAGGCAGGTCCTGGTTAAAGGACAGACCCTGTTAGGAGTCTTTTACAATGTGATCCCAATTGAGGAATCAACCTTGCTAGGAGTCCAACCCTGTTAAAGGAAATTACCCTGTTAGGTACCTATACAATATATCAACCTAATCAAGACATTTGAGAGTTAAATCCACCCTCAGGTTCTCCAAACCTTGCAACTTCAAGTCTGAGATGATTCTATTTTGAAACTGCTTCTAGCCTTCAATCACTGCCAAGAAAGCTCCACCTTGTGCCTTAGTGCTCAACTATTATTATTCAAATAGTATCCAATGCAGCCTTAAGCTTGCATTCACCTCTACATTTTGCATATATGTCATTTCACACATATTTTCTAAGGATTTCAATTCTTATATACAAGCTATAATAGTTAAGTTTGGGTCAGCCTTCATAGGATAAATCCTATTTACAAAATACAAAATGGATCCATGTGAAGATGCACATGACACCTCTTACAATGTTAAAACATAATATTTACATCAATTAATCATTCAGATCCATTGATTAAGCTCGCACATCACATTACTTGAAATGTGTTCCAAGTCAACCTCCAAATAGGTCTTCACCAATACAAACTCCATATCTGAATTCACATGTACAATCACAGATCCATATGATTGTAATACACTCTCCAACCATTTTCCAACATGAACCTATGTTTGCACATCATAAATTAAACAATCATGAGTTCTATCCAAAAATTTATGCAATCAACTCTGTGAAAAACACAGTTTCTATCTCCTAAGAAATAGTTGCCAGTAAACTAGTCATAACTATATCCAATCAACTCATAAACATGTGTTCTCATGGATGGTGATCCAATACATCATTAGGATTATTCATCTAAGTGTCCACGTGCTAATTCTTTGTACAGTGTCCGTAGAATTCTCTGCAACCTGTTATGCAAGCTTCTAAATAACCCATCATAGCATATGTTGTCATCAATGACAAACTCTATCATGAATGCAACACACGACCAATGTAGCATGCCTCCAAAATTACTAGGATACTCCCCCATAGGAATACCATCAACATTCATGCTAACAATCTCCCCCTTTGGCATTGATGACAACATAGATGAAAAACATCTAATTTCCATAAATACAAAACATGCCTATACTATATCTGCATCAACATCTTTTCAGATCCTCTTCATCAATCATCAAATACTCCAAAGGATGATCCTCTCATACTATTTTTAATGCGTCATTCTCTCCCCCATTGACATCAATGTCAAAGGTGTTATTATGTCTCCAAGAGTTCTCAATAACTCAGCTCAAATACATATATTCCCCCATAGGAGAAGTAAAGAGCATATAGTCCAGAAAATGAAATAGTGCTCTGATATTTCTAGACTAATGCAATTCCTGCATCAATTACTCAAGGGTAGGCTGGGGCATGACCGCAAGCATACCTCTCAAATACTCAAATGTATCCTTAGGTAGAGGTTTTGTGAAAATGTTTGTTATTTGTTCCTTTGTGTTCACATATTCTAACTTTATATATTTTTCTACTACTTTATCTCTCAAGAAATGATATTTTATTGCTATATGTTTTGTCTTTGAATGCATAACATTATTCTTTGACATATTTATCGTGCTAGTATTGTCACAATGGATAGTAATTAAATCTTCAAGACATACTCCAATATCCTTCAACATCTTCTTCATCCATATGATTTTTGTACAATTAATTGTTGTTGCAACATATTCTGATTCAGTTGTGGATTGAGCAATGCAGTCTTACTTCTTGCTAAGCCAAGAAATCAACCTTTTACCAAGGAAGAATGCTCCTCCACTAGTACTCTTTATGTCATCTACATTCCCTGCTCAATCAACATTAGTGAAAGCATGAAATGTAAAGTCCCGTGATCTATCATACCATAGACCAAACTCAATAGTGCCCTTTAGATATCTAAATATCCTTTTTACTATCATAAGATGAAATTATTTAGGATCTTCTTGAAATCTTGCAAGAATTCCAACAATATTAGCAATATTAGGTCTAGTATGTGTTAGATACTGAATACCTCCAATCATTTATCTATACCTTGTTTGAGGTACATTCTTTGCTTCATCTTCCAAGGATAACTTAGTTCTAGTTACCATAGAGGTTCCAATAGGTTTACTATCATCCATGCCAAAAAAAATTAATAGTTCCTTAAGATATTTGGTCTGAGATATAAAAATTCCTTCTTTACTTTGACTGACCTACAATCCAAGGAAGAATTTTATCTCCCCAATCATAGACATTTCAAATTCACTTTTCATCTCATCTACAAACTTGTTACTCATTTCATCATTTCCTCCAAAGATAATATCATCAACAAAAACTTCAACAATCAAGATACCTTCTTCATTTATTATTAGGTATAAATTGTTGTTAGAATTACCTTTCTTGAATTCCAATTGAGTTAGATAATTATCCAATCTTTCATACCAAGCTCTTGGTGCTTTCTTAAACCCATATTGAGCTTTCTTCAATCTGCAAACTAGATCTTCATTCCCTAATAAAGTAAATCCATCAAGTTGTTCAATGTATACTTCCTCTTCCAAGTCTCCATTAAGAAAATCTGATTTCACATCCGTCTGATATAATTTGAAATTCTTATGAGCAGCATAAGCTAGGAATAATCTATCTACCTCAATTCTAGCAATAGGTGCAAAGGTTTCTTCAAAATCAATTCCTTCTTGTTGTGAATATCCTTTACATACCGATCTTGTTTTGTTTCTAACAACAATGCCTTCTTCATTCATCTTGTTTATGTATACCCACTTGGTACCAATTACATTTTCTTCTTTAGGCCTTAGAACCAATTCCCAAGTGTTGTTTTCTGAAGCTACTCCAGCTCTTCCTTCATGGATTTGATCCATGATTATCTATGCATGCCTCATCTGTGGACTATGGTTCTTGTGAGATCAAGCAAATGGAATTATAGATTGTGACCTCTTTTCTCTATTTTGCAATCTTGTTCTAGTTCCTTTTCTTCTATCACCAATGATCTGATCCTTAGGATGATTTCTTAGAACATATTTGAGTGTGGTTTGTTCCCTCAACTCCACACTTATGCCATTGTCAATTTCCAAAATATCTTGTGATGCTTCATTCCTTTCATTCTCACTTTCTATTATCTGCATATTGTCCTGATTTGTACTTATGTTTTCAAAAGAAATATCATAGGGGTTAGAGCCACATGATTTTTCTCTAACTTGAAACTTTTCATCTACTCTCACATTAGCACTTTCAATAAGCTTCCTAGTTCTCAGATTGTAGAATCTATAGGATTTACTTCTAGTAGAGTACCTGAGGAATAAGCCTTCATCACTTCTAGCATCAACTATACATTCATATCTCTTAATGTAGCATTTACTTCCAAAAATTATGAAATAACTAAAAGTAGGTGTCTCACCATACCATAGCTCAAATGGTGTCTTACATGTACCTTCTCTGATTTTTACTCTATTCATTGTATATAATGTTGTATTGACTACTTCTCTCCAATACATATGTGGGACCTTTCCTTCTATCAACATGGTTCTTGTAGCATCAAGAACTATTATGTTTCTTCTTTCAGCAACTCCATTTTGTTGTGGTGTCCTGGGTGCCAAATTCTGCCTCATAATACCATGTTCCTCACAAAAGGCATTGAATTCATATGAAGTGAATTATCCACCTCTGTATAATCTTAAACACTTTATCTTCAAGCATGTCTTGTTCTCAACTTTTGCCTTATAAAACTTGAAAGTTTCAAATGGTTGTAATTTTTCTCTAAGAAATCCTACCAACATTGTTCTAGAGTAATCATTAGTGAATAGAATAAAGTACCCATCTCCGAAGTATGACTTGGTCTGTGTAGGTCCACAAAGATCTATATGAATCAGTTCCAACTTTGTATTTGTTGAGTATCCTTTTCTTGGAAAACTACTTCTTGTTTTCTTTCCCAAGACACACTCTCTACATGTAGTGTTGGCTAGTCTCACAATTTTAGGTAGATCTCTGATAGCATTATTGTTAGATTCTTTTACCATGTTGTCAAAGTTGATATGACAAAACCTTCTATACCATAACCAACTATCATCATTTTTCACAACAAAACAACTGACCTCAATAGAGTTTAACTAGAATATATTACATCTGGCATTAGTACTAGATGTGATCAATTCTCCATTAGTTCCTCTAATAGAGCAATGACCATCCTTAAATTCTAAGTGATAGCTCATATCCACAAGTTGTCCAACACTGAACAAGTTATGTTTTAAGCCATCTACAAATAGTACATCATTAGTGTTAGTTTTTCCATCCAAAGTAATTGATCCTTTACCAACAATTATTCTAGGAGTACTGTCACCAAATATTACAACACCACCATCAAAATTCTTTAGCTGAACGAATCTATGTTTTTCACCAGTCATATGATGTTAACATCCACTACCAATTATCCAATCAGGTTTCCTATCAACATGAGAAACTAAGGATTTTTCTTCATAGATAGGATCCTCTTCTTTGATAGAAACAAAACCCTTGATACATCATTGAATTCATCATCTAAATCTTCAGATCCATCACTAACATAGTAGCATTCCTTATCATTCTTGTATTTTTCATATTTAGGCCTATGCTTAGGTACTCTAGTAGGACATCTAGATGCAAAATGACTAACCTTATTGCAATTAAAATATTTCAAAGGTAATTTTCCTTCAAACTTACCTTTACCTTTCATTTCTCTCCTGGCAATCAGGGCCATGATCTTCTCATCCACTTGATTGTCTAGAATTTGAATCTCTTCTTATTCTTTAGTATATTCTCTAATATCTTCATTGTGCTTTCTTACTCTTCTAGATCCAACTTCAATAGATCCAGTTCTATGAACAGTTTCTTTAAATGTTATCTCCACCTTAGGTAGTGCATCTTTTATCTCTGTGGTCTCAAATGTAGTTAGCTTGGCTATTAACATCTCTCTAGTGAAATATTTATATTATGGTATGGTCTCTTCCAAAGCCATAACTTTGGGTTTGTAAGCAGAAGTCACAGACCTCAAAATATTTTCTATGACTTCATCTTCTGTATAAGTACCTCCATTGTTTCTTATTCCAATCACACATTCAGATACTCTCTAAACATACATCCTTATTTTTTCATCATCCTTCATTAGTATTGTCTCTATCTTTGTTCTCCAATTCTGCAACTTTGCTCGCTTAGTGTATTCATCTCCTTCATATAGTGGAATTATCCTTTTCCATATTTCACTTGCCTTTGGTAGATCTTTGACTTTTGTGAATTCACCATTAGATAGTGCATTAACCAAGGCTTCCTTTGCAACAACATTGCATACAAAACTTTTCCTTTCTTCTTTGGTAGTAGTAAGTGTTTCAAGGTCTTCTTCCTTCATGATGGGCACATCTTTCCAAGTAATGAGCCAATATTCTAATCCCATACACATCAGATGATTCTTCATCTTCTCCTTCCATGTGTCAAAATTTTCTACATCAAACTTAGGACTCTCTTTTCTAAAAAAGGCCATCCTGATCTTTACCTCAAGTTGTTAGGCTTCCCGACTAAGGACTAGAAGCTATGATACCAATTGTTAGAATAACACTGTCCTAATCAACTAAGATAGGGGGGGTGAATCAATTGATTCCAATATAGAGTACTTAAACTTTAACTTCAAACTTATTGTTGACAACAAAATACTGAACTAAAAAGTGAATGCAGTAATAGCATACATACATATAGACACCAAGATTTTTTCCTGACGAAAATCCTGTTAAGGGAAAAACCCTAGTGGGAATGGTACCCCAAAATATATGCACTATAGGTATAATAACCATGTTAATATTTTTGACCCTATTAGGAGCCGAGTATTACAATAGGAGGGTCCTAATTAAAGGATAGACCCTATTAGGATTCTTTTACAATGTGATCCCAATTGAGGAATTGACCCTGCTAAGAGTCCATCCTTGTTAAAGGAAATTTCCTTGTTAGGGGTGTACAATATATCAACCTAATCAAGAGATTTGAGAGTTAAAGCCACCCCTAGGCTCTCCAAACCTTGCAACTTCAAGTTTGAGATGATTCTATTTTGAAACTGCTTCTAGCCTTCAATCACTGCCAAGAAAGCTCCACCTTGTACCTTAGTGCACAACTATTGTTCTTCAAACAATATCCAATGTAGCCTTAATCTCTCATTCACCTCTCCTTTTTTCATATTTCGTTCCACACATATTTTCCAAGGATTTCAATCCTTATATACAAGTTACAATAATTAAGTCTTGGTCATCCTTCATAGGATAAATCCTATTTACAAAATACAAAATGGATCCATGTGAAGATGCACACGAAACCTCTTACAATGTTACAACATAATTGTTACATCAATTAATCATTCAAATCTTTTGATTAAGCTCTCACATCACATTACTTAAATTGTGTTCCAAGTCAGCTTCCAAATAGGTCTTCACCAATACACACATCATATCTGACTTCACTTGTACAATCATAGCTCCATATGATCACAATAATCTCTCTATCCAATGTCCAACACAAACCTATGTTTGCACATCATAACTTAAACAATCATGAGTGCTATCTACAAAGTTCTACAATCAACTATGTGAAAAACACAATTTCTATCTTCTGAGAAACAGTTGCTAGTAAACCAGTCATAACTCTATCCAATCAAATCATAAATATGTGTGATCACAAATAGTGGCCCAAGATATCATTAGGAGTCTTCATCTAAGTGTGCACATGCTAATTCTCTGTATGGTATTCGTACAATTCTCTGCAACCTGTTTTGCAAGCTTCTAAACAACCCGTCATATCATATGTTGTCATCAATGACAAACTATGTCATGAATGCAACACACAACCAATGTAATGTGCCTCTAACATTACTAGGATACTCCCCCATAGGAATACCATCAACATTCATGCTAACATATACACCCTTATTTTGAGCTTTTGTGACAAACAATTTGTAACCTCTTTTTGCTGGATAGAGATGTCATATCTTGAGAACAAAACATGGTTTCAAAGGGTAGTGATTTTGGTTGATTAGAGTCACATTTCAAGATAAATTAATATAAAATTAGTGCAAGTGAAACTTTAGCCTACTTACAATATATCCAAAATGCATAGCAAGGACAAGGGATAAATTATTTTCTAGTTGTATACACATATACATAGAATATATAAATAGACAAGAGAGAAAGAGATGGACATGCAAACAAATGAGGAATTAAAAAGGAAGTTGTATGATAGAAAAGAATTACCCTTTACAGAAAGGATTGGCAAGTAATATTGGTATGACTCAGGTTTTAGAGGCATATAATATGACATAAAATATTTCATATAGTATTGTATCATCCTAAAAAGTAAGCACCCTTATTAGGTGCTCATTTTTAGTCCAATTTTAGTATATATGGGTTCCCACATTGATTTCATGTTCTTATAGCACTTATGGGATCTTAAAATTAACATTATGCATCCTATATTGGCTCAATTTCCTCAAAACTCAAGGTTGGCACTTATTTCTAAGTGTGCTCCTTTTTCCCTCCAATCAAATAATTCATTTCCTTGCCTAGGACCTATTCATTTATTTTATGCTTTTGGGATCCTTCCCGGCCTCACAACAACCATCATTTTCTCCCCCTACTCCTTTTCACCTTCCCTGACATCCCCATGAAATTTGAGCTCATTGTTCCTAGGACAAGTCAAAAGTTGACTTGTCCATGGGGTTTTGGGCCCAAATTTTGTGCGGAGCCCAATAACAGGGTTTCCCTCCATGGCTTAGATTTGTGGTTGGACTTAATCAAATTTGAGCCCCAAAATGGAGGGATTTTAGTATAAAAGGACATCATCTCCCCTCATTTGGAATCCATCAATCAAGTGTGAGCTATACACAATCATACACAATTACATACAAGAGATCAAGTAAATCCTCATGATGTTCAAGGCATTCTTCTTCCTCTTTAACAATTTTTTGTAGAAAAGTACAACATCTATCATTCAAGACTTTGGTTTCATGATTTCCTTTTAGGCTTTTGTGAAGTTCAAGCTATTGCATCAACACTTGTGATCACATCCAAAGAGGCATTGCATCATCAAGGTATAAGGTGATTTATATTTTAGATCTAATTTCCATTTCATCTTTTCTCATCAAAAATAAATTCAATTTCAAGGTTGAATCCTAAAAAGGGGTTTGACCAAGGAAAATCCCTTTCCACAACCTTTTTCCCATTTTTGTGTGAGCGAGAACAAGTTGTGGAGCTGTGATTTTAGATCTAAGCAGTATAGGTGCAACCGTAGGATTTGAGAAATTTTCATCAGTTTTAGCCAATTACATGTCGAAACTCAATTTGTTCCCCCCCAAGTACATGTCAAAACTTGACTTGTCCCCCAAAATTCAATTTGTCCCTACCATTTTTCAATGAAAATTTCAGGACAGAAAGCTTCAGGTCTCTGCCGTCCAGATTTGAAGTTACATCAGGATTCGAGATTCTAGTGACAGTCAGATTTAGATTCAAAGTCCTACATTCTCCATCTTGTTTCAAGGTGCCCTCATTCTTCCTTCTTTTCCTTTGCACTTACTTTATTAGATTAGATCTATCATTTGCACATATCTATTAGGAATCAAAACCCCACAAAGCATAGATCTTTCATTGGCACCCTTCCTCCTTTGGTTGTGCTAATCAGATTCATTTTGTGGGAGGCTTTGTATTCCAATGTATGTAACTGACTTGGTAAGTAATCTACATCTTAGCATTGCTTACCATTTTTTATTATACAAATACATGATGATATATTTATTATTTTATGAACTATGAATATATGATTCAATGAATTTTTTTAATTCTTTATGTTCTATCTTTCCCCATCATTTTATAATTTACTACCTAAGATCATAATTTATCTTACTATTATTATTGAGATATACTCAAACAACTAACACTCAAATCTTTGAGTTGTGGCCAATACTTGACAATTATATTCATTATTAAACATGGTTAAAGAGAATTTTGATTCACATATAGATATAAAATCTCTTTCTTATGTAAGTATATCTTAAGAACCTTAGAAATATGACAATAACAATTCTAGGTGGAAAGAAAGATAAAAGAAAAATATAAAATTTTGAGATCAAGAAAAAGAATATTCTTGAGTCATGTGTAATTATTTATTTGTAAATAAATGCTTCCCTACTTTATATTGAAAGTTGCTCTAAGTGCTTTGTACTCTCAAAATTATTTGATTGAGTAATGTACGGAAATAAAAGTTTTTCTAGATAAAGTATTTATAAATTAGAGAATGATTGAATTAAATATTTAAATTACAAAATTAGTTGTTATGTAATTGAAATAGATAAATAGAAATATTGAAATGAAAATAGAGGGATTACCTTGCTTATGGCATGTCATTAAATAATCTTCTTTCACTAAAAATAAAACATTACAATAAAGAGTTAGAAAATGAAATTGGATTAGTAAATATAACCTTAATATGGACACATTCTTAAAGTTTTGAAGCCTAGGAATATGCCACATCTATAAGTTTTGAAACTTTACTCTAGTGTAGTTGTTCATTTTTAAATTTTATTTTCAAGATTTACAAAATGGGTTTCCTTACATACTTGTAACTACATATATGGAACCATAATGTTGAAATGTAGCTTTATGGATGTTATAAATAGACAAAATATTATTGACTTCCCTAATAGTAGTCAACCCCCTTGGTTGAATCATGTAATAGGTTCAAAAATACATGCTAAACCAAGAACATAAATTTTGATGCAACAAAGATAAAATTTAGGGTTAATACTATAGTTGATGTACTAAATGTGAATACATAATAGGATCCTTCCTATGATGAATTATCAATTTCTATTGATAATTAAAATGATATAGGATGACACCATTAGATTATCAAGACTTAGAGACATAATTTGAGATATTTCGCATGCTAGAAGATGAATACAAGTCACATTCTAAGATTAAAACCTTGGATATATTAGGATTTAAAAACCTAAACAAATAGATTATGGATATTATTATGTTCCAGAAAAGGAACCCGTTGGGTAGCCTAGTTCAAAAAGATGAAGACTATGAAAAGACTAGTCGTATTCTTAAATCAATCATTACACATATACTAATGATGATTCAAATATAGGATCAAATAATGTGCTAAAAGAGAAAATTAGATGTTAAGAACATACATCAATAACATCCACATGTAAAGTAATGTAAAACAAGAGTAAATTTTATTGTATGTACATTTATCATTTATAAAGATGTTGTGTCCTGAATGCATTTAGACTTCTAAATGTTATTTTGAGGGAAATATAATAGAATTACAAAAATATAATTATGAGATTAAAATTAAAAAAATCTTATATAAGAACTATGTATTTATAGCTATAAGCTTTAAGTTCATATTGAATAGTTGAAAGCTTCCTCCACCAACTTAAGACTTTATATCTATGTAATAGTTTTCATGAATTTTTAATTCTAAACTTTATTACCTCTTAATTGCTATACTTCCTCATTTAAAAATATAGTTATCACTTAAGCTTATGTGAAAGGGAGATTTAAAAAATCCATTAAACTACTTACTTTATAAAAAATAATTTCATCAATAAAATTCATTTGTACTTTTGCTTAACAAACTTTGACCTCAATAACAACATAATCTAAACACATTTTATTAATTTTCTAAAAAGAATTCAAAGTGAATTGTATTAGAGAAAGAATTAAATTGTACTTTTATTATATATAAATTTAGATTAAATTTAATATACAAATTTACTTTAATAAAATAGTGTACAAGATAAATAAAAAATAATATTTTAATTTATTTTTATCTTTTTAGAAAAAATAAATGTTTAGAGAGATAATAATGATGAGAGATAAATTTGTTTGCCATAACTTTTTAGTTAAATTTATTAACTTATATTTCACATCAATCAATATCTCATAAGAATGATAGTCTATTTAACAATTACTATTTTCATGCGATGTTCACAAGAATGAAACATTAGAACTTATAGAGAGGTCATCACATTTCAATACTATTCTAACTCAAGTGCATTTAACCATTCAATTTTCTCATGAACAAATTCAATTAAATAATTAAAATGAATCGATAGCTTCTTTTATAAGTAAATGCCAATATTACTATTCATAACTTAGAAAACTATACGACTGAGCTAAATAAACATTGATAACAACCTATTTCTTTCCATTTTGGTTGCCCAAATGACTATTCGTAGAATGATTTTATATCCTCCTATTTTTTGTAAATTATGTACATATTTAATCCTTTAATTTAATAATAATATCTAATTCATAAAATAAAATTTTAAAAAATAAAATTAAAATTAAAACACAAAAAACAAAAACAACTCACTCTATTTATTCCCATAACCATTTGAAAAAAACATTAATAATTTGATATTCAACAATTCCTCCCCACAAACTTCATTTTTCCTCTCATGGCACTCATCATATTTTTTTGAATAAAAAACATGTAATTTCTGATTCACATAATGTTATATATTATTGGAATAGATTAATGTAGAATCTAATGAGCACTCTAACCAACCAAAAAAGACAAGGGATTCCAGATGGAGTTTTAAATTTCAATGGTAGTGACAGATTTAGATTTTCAGGGAATTATGTTTGTTTTATAAAGATAAAAGGAAGGGGACAAATCACCGGCCAAATAGATTGATGTAACTAATGTTTTAGATATAGTGAGAGCATCAATACTAAGCATTATTCAACCCATTAATAAATGGAGCTCGCTTGTAATATTCAGTTGGTATTTGTCCATCATTGTTATGGGAAGCTCCCTACTTGTAATTTTAAATTACTATTTGTTGAAAAAATTCAACAATACATCCAAAATGAGATGATTTAAAGACTTGAAAATAGGTTTGGAGTCAAAGTAATCATGGAATTCATGCCCCTTTGAAAAGCAAATTCTGCACTGATGGAGTATACTTTCCATTGTAAAGGAGAATCTATCATAATCTAATTTTACTTAGATGTATATGTATATATGATTTATGGTAATTTATCTATTAATCAGATAATAGATGAATATTGATACTTAGAAAAAATAAGTAGATGATAGATGAATATTGATGATTTAAATAATTTGTAATAGTATATAAAATTTATATAAAATCTATCTATTTTATGATAAATAAATATGTTTAATGAGGATTTAAATTTAACAAGTTATGAAATATGAAATAACCATCAATAGATTAGTAATTTATTTGGGAATCTAAATATTTTGTTGTAATTATGCAAAGTTAAGTCTGATTGTTACAATTATAAATTCATCCTAAGCCTACAAACTTGACTTTTGTGATCTATAGACTATTCCTCTTCACTTCACTTTAGATGTTTTTTTTTTTTTTTTATGCTTCTTTATTCTTACAAGAGATGGTATTATTGATAAATATCTATTTTATGTTGTAATTTGACCAAGACAACATTGCACTGTGTCTTGATTAAAACCTTTTAAAATTGAACAATATAAAAAAATAGTCTCTAATCATTCAAATGCCTCTAAAATGATTATGCATGTTTAGATTCTTCTAAAGCACGAATTAAAGTGTGTTTATCCAAATAATATTAAAACTAGTTTATTGATTCCTAGATTATTACAATGAACACATTGAATGACTTTAGATACATTAGTTAGCCCTAAGTGGGAAGAGTACAAAGAATTATAGTGGGAGGAGTCTGTACAACAAGGATGACCTCATGATTATAAACTAGTTTTGAGACAAGAACAAAGTATATCCTAGTGGATTATATGTGCATGAAACTAAATGTGAGCATAAAAAAATAACAAATGAGTGGATATGGAAAATATATAAGGGCATGTGGACTAGGAAAAAAAGATAACTAGTAGGTGTATATAAATATTTTTAAATAGTAGGTAGATGGAATAGGAGAACATACCAACTTTGTACTTGATTACACTATTAGTTAATATGTTGTATTAAAATACTCTCCTTAAAATAGAAAAAAAAAAGACTAAATGCAAAGTGGCATGGGTAGGATAATTTTACCATTACATTTCCTCTCACTTTAAGGTACATGCCAATCCTAGAAAGATTACTATCTTAACATATGTAGCACTCACAAAAACTCATATAAAGTACATATTTAGAAAATCAAAACATATTACTATGGGGTCCATATAAATAGATTTTGACCCTTTGAAGATGTGATCATGTGATTATTAGTGATATAATATGCCCCTCAATGCATTCATAGGATACAAGGATACAAGGAGTTGTAAAGAGAGGGAAAATAGGACATGAAAATTAATTGTAATATGAGTATCTCAACATATTATCATGTAAGTATACACTCATCAAATCATACTAATGATTGCAATGTGTAAGAAAATGGGATGAAAAATGGTATCAATAGAGAAAATATTTCTCCTAGCATGGACAATACAGTGGTCGTGAGCCTCTTAGTAGCCCAACGACAATTATGCAAGTATATGGAGAACTAGGATAGGTGTGTGTCACCCTAATGTAATATCTAAAAGTACAAGAACATAGAGGTCGATAAGTCACTTAGTCTTTAGATATATAGAATTGAAAACATGGTCAAGGGACCAAAATAGAATGCATAGAGACATGATAAGGGGAAAGGACCCCAAATAAAGAAGAAAACTATTTAGCATGATACATATAAAATAAATTCAAATGGATCAACATAGAACAATAATATAAGATAAAATCATGAAAGATTAAACCTAGTAAAATTAAAGACTAAATCAAATAGATATATGGGTTGATGCAAGAGCATTTGGGCAAACTAGCAATCAAACATTAACCAAAAAAACATTTTCACATTTTGTTATGTGCTTTGATGTTTGTTTGGAAATCTTGGGAATAGCTCAACATAAGGAACTTAGCTATGCAATCACATTTTCTAATTTGAAGTTTTGGTCAAATTGCCATTTTAAGGCTCTACATGTAGATTTAAAAAATAAAATAGAAAATTCATAACAAATTGAGTAAAATTCTTTTGCAGTGACATTCTTGGAGGTACTACATGGAATATGAAACATGAATTGAAGTCATATGTTTTTTATTTTGGGAGATTTTAATGTCAGAAGTTTGTAAAAAATGTCAATAGTTTATGAAAAGTTTAATATATAGGAATCTGGAATGTTAGAATGAAATCCTTCTAAAAGGGATCTTGGTACAACATCCCAAGAATACCCACCAATTTTTAGAAAAAAATGGAGCACTTTTAATTTTTTACTTTCCAACACCCGGTTGCACATTCCTAACCATCAAATTATTCATTTAATTGCTTGGTCGGTAGTTGTTAAAAATTTACAACCTTTTTATTCTTCTTTTAAATATAATTTCCATTCAAAAGGTCAAATTGAAAGTGTAGAAGAGGATAGACACATCCGTTTATGATTGGTAAATTAGGGAGTTTCAATGTCATTTTATTGGGAGATAAAAACTCACATTTTAGCACCCAATTGGAGATGCATTTTGTAGATTAAATGGTTTGAGATAATATAAAATAAGGAGAAGAATCATAAAAGCTAGAAGGATATGAGGAAGGTGAAACATATGTTAGGAAATTGGATGCCAAAAATTGGTGATGAACAAACAAAGTTTTAGCACCAAAAAGTGAGCCAAAATATTGTTAATTGGAGCACTAGAACTTACTAGTGAAGAAATAAAAGATTAAATAAAGGGGATAAATAGTAATTCCAAAGAGGAGGAAGAATATTGCACATTCAAGAGGAATAGTCCTACAAATTTGGGAGGCCATGTGAAGGCCCATGTGTAAATTTGATTGTAAATGTTGATGCAAATTTCAAGCTTTGTTGTGTTGATTTGAGTCAAATAAAACTAAGATTTTTTTGTGTTGCAATCTATATTGTGTTGTGAGTTTTGTAAGTTTATATTAGGAGGTAGTACCTATTGCATCATTTTGTATCAGAGCTCTAGTATTCCTAAGTGTTAGACAAATTGTTAAAAGTGAGGTAGATTAGCACTGGGATCTACAAGTACAAAGTGAAGTGGTTGGTTATGAAGAGCTCAAAAGAATTGTTGCAAGTAGGATAGAGAAGCCTTGAGTAATTGAGAGATGGGAAGCTGCAAAGAAATTTATTTTTTGTAGGTTACAGAACATGTGATGTTGGTAGTGGAAGACTGCCACAAATGAAAAGAAGACACATTTGAAAGAGAGGAAGAGATGACTAAGAAATCCTTCTAAAAGGGATCTTGGTACAACATCCCAAGAATACACACCAATTTTTAGAAAAAAATGGAGCACTTTTAATTTTTTACTTTCCAACACCCGGTTGCACATTCCTAACCATCAAATTATTCATTTAATTGCTTGGTCGGTAGTTGTTAAAAATTTACAACCTTTTTATTCTTCTTTTAAATATAATTTCCATTCAAAAGGTCAAATTGAAAGTGTAGAAGAGGATAGACACATCCGTTTATGATTGGTAAATTAGGGAGTTTCAATGTCATTTTATTGGGAGATAAAAACTCACATTTTAGCACCCAATTGGAGATGCATTTTGTAGATTAAATGGTTTGAGATAATATAAAATAAGGAGAAGAATCATAAAAGCTAGAAGGATATGAGGAAGGTGAAACATATGTTAGGAAATTGGATGCCAAAAATTAGTGATGAACAAACAAAGTTTTAGCACCAAAAAGTGAGCCAAAATATTGTTAATTGGAGCACTAGAACTTACTAGTGAAGAAATAAAAGATTAAATAAAGGGGATAAATAGTAATTCCAAAGAGGAGGAAGAATATTGCACATTCAAGAGGAATAGTCCTACAAATTTGGGAGGCCATGTGTAAATTTGATTGTAAATGTTGATGCAAATTTCAAGCTTTGTTGTGTTGATTTGAGTCAAATAAAACTAAGATTTTTTTGTGTTGCAATCTATATTGTGTTGTGAGTTTTGTAAGTTTATATTAGGAGGTAGTACCTCTTGCATCATTTTGTATCAGAGCTCTAGTATTCCTAAGTGTTAGACAAATCGTTAAAAGTGAGGTAGATTAGCACTAGGATCTACAAGTACAGAGTGAAGTGGTTGGTTATGAAGAGCTCAAAAGAATTGTTGCAAGTAGGATAGAGAAGCCTTGAGTAATTGAGAGATGGGAAGCTGCAAAGAAATTTATTTTTCGTAGGTTACAGAACATGTGATGTTGGTAGTGGAAGACTGCCACAAATGAAAAGAAGACACATTTGAAAGAGAGGAAGAGATGACTAAGAACATTATTTTGGGAATAGTATTAAGAAAAGCAACAAGAAATGAGAATTAGGAAATTTTTTATTGGGGAGTTTTTAAAAATAAAAGCTATAATGAAAGACTTGGAGAGGTATTATTTTCCTAATAATGTTGTTATTGTAGGAAATGAAAAAGATTGAGAAGCCAAAGAGGTTTTAGCATATACATATATGTTGGAAGGCATGAAAGAAAAGAGTAAAGAAGATGAGTTCGTAGAAGTAGTGGTTGACATTGAAGAGGTGCAATAAATAAGAAATGAAGAGGTTTTTGAGTATGAGGTTACAATGGAAGCATGCCCTAATAAAGGCATGAGGGATAAGAGTGAAAAAAGATGAAACACTTGCACAAATTGAGGACCAATGAAAGTACAACAAAGATGAGAGAATTTGAGAGTCCTAAATTTGAGAAGAAGATTGGTTAAAATAAATATTATCTCCTATTGAAACAAGAGATGGAAAGAATAAATAGTTTTTTGGAAGAGAGTGAAAAGATCAAGGATGAAAGTGAGAAGATGAACATTACAATTAAGGATGATGAAGAAGATGTTGGAGCAACAAAGAATGAAGAGGCAACTTTTGATTTTTCTAAATTTTATGATAAGAAAGTTGATGTGGATTTGCATATAGAAGAGATGGATAACAAAGAATTGGTGCAAGTGAACACACAGAAGGAACAAATGAATTTTATAGTTTTAGGTTGATGTGTGGATAGTACATATTTGTATATAGAAGTCATAGACGATGTTGTAGGTGAAACTTTGTGGAGGTGGTTAATTTATGGTGTGTCAAAACCCATGAAAGAGGAGAGAAGAGAGAGTATATGGAGGATGAGGTTAGTACATGGAGGATACAAGTCCACCAGAGAGGGAAAAAGAGAAGAATGCATTTAGTAGAGAAGGTTAAACTATGGTAGAATTGATTCCGCATGGAGGAAAAGAAGTATATAATAGAGTTGTTGAAGAAAAATGATGAATGTTCTAACTAGATATTGGAAGAGGAGGAAAAATAGAATAATTATGCACTTTTCACAATGATGGAGTTCAATGCAAGTTTTTTACAATCTAAAAGGGTAGTTCTATTACACAACTCCAATTTGTGAGTTCTACACATAAATCTTTTCCTACTGATGCGTCTAATATAGGAACATCTAGATGAATTAGCAATCAACATCATCCAAAAAATTATTTTGAAGTTTTGTTTTTTGTTTTGATGTTTTTAGGCGGTATTGGGCATCCCTTAACATAAGGAATTTGACTATGTAATCATATTTTCTAGCTTGAATTTTCATCAAATTTTCGTTTTAAGGCTCTATGGGTAGTTTTCAAAAAAAAATTCTAGAAAACCCATAAGGACTTGAGTATGATGGGGGCATTCTTGGAGGTACTACATGGAACATGCAAATATAGTTGAAGTAATATCTTTTCTAATTTAAGAAATTTTAATGTTGAAAGTTTGTCAAAAAAATATCGGTAATTACAAAAAGTTTAATATTTCACAATTTTAGAATACTAGAGAGAAATATTTTTGGAGAGGATATTGTTATTTCCAAGCATTCCCACATTTTTTATAAAAATGGAGCACTTTGATTTTTTCACTTTCTGACACCTTATTTCACATTGCTAACCACTAAATTATTCATTTAATTGCTTGGCTGAGAGTTGTAACAGATCTACAACTTTTTTATTCTTCTTTCAATTATAATTTTCATCCAAAAGGACATATTAAAAGTGTAGAAGAGGAGAGATACATTAATTTATTGTTGGCAGATTTTAAAGGGAGTTTCAATGACATTTTCTTGGTAGATAAAAACTCATATTTTCGTGCCCAACCGGAGATGTATTTTGCAGATTTTAAAATGGTTTGAGAGAATAGAAATGAAATGAAATGAGGAAGGTGAAACATTTGTTTGTTGGAATATTGGATGCCAAAAATTGGTAACGATCAAAGTTTTAGTGCCAAAAAGTGAGACGAAAGATTCCTAGATTTTGAGAAAGAAATGATAGATTGAAAAGGGAAGAAAAAATAATGCCAATAAGGGGGAGAATGTTGTAGATTTAAGAGGAATTTTCTTGCATAGTTGGGAGGCTATTTGAAGGCTCATGTGTAAATTTGATTGTAAATAATGTGATACAAATTTTTATATTTGTTGTGTTTATGTGTGTTGCAATCTATATCATATTGTGAGTTTTATGAGTTTGTAGCAAGAGGTAGTATTTATTGCATTAATGCAAGAGTGAGTTGTATTCATACACAACTTATATTTTATCATGTTGTGAGTTTTGTGAGGCGAGAGAGAGTTGTATTTATACATTGACGACGTTGAAATTGGGAATCACATATTTGAAGACCTAATCAAGCCCAACCACAAGCCTTAGATCTACAAACTGAACCCAACATCATATCAATGGAGCTCTTCTTCATGAATGCACACCAATGAAAATAAATAAAAATAATGATTCAAAGACTTACTAAGTGTAGAATGAGAGGAGAATTTGTTATTTTATAGAAGTCCTCATGAAAATCAAGGGTAGTGATTAAGAGGTTGAAGAATGAATCACTAGGATTAGAAAGTAGGCACAGATTATGTGGGGGATATTGAGAATAAAGGAGATTGAGGAAGATTGAGTGGTAGGTAGAAGATATTAGCTTTTGGTAATACATCACAAGGTTCATTGAATCTAGACACGTTGAGGTACATGAAGATGGAAAAGTCAAATGAAGTGACAAATGACATTTGTCGCATGCCTACAAATTTAGAGTTGATCCATGTGAGTGGAAATGATTCGTTGGAATTAGAAAATAAGGACTGTGAATCAATTAAATAAATAAAAATATTAATTTAATTAATAGTAAAAATGAGATGAAAAATAGATAATTAAATAAATAAATATTTATTTAATCATATAATACAAAAAGGTAATGAATTAAATAAATAAGTAAAAATATTTATTTAAATAATTGAGAAAGATGTTAATGAATTAATTAAATAAATAATAAGTATCTATTGAATTAATAGAAGACATGAAAAAATAATTAAATAAATAAAATATTTTTTTAATTTAGTAAGGATAATTTTAGGTGTCTACATAAACCGTTTCACCTTTTCAAGTATAATTTTTGAAGAAAGTTGAGATCGAAGAACATTTTCCTACTACTCGCAAAGCCAATCATTTGAATTTCAAATTTGGAAGCAAAATGGTTGGGCAAGGGTATTGGTCGCCCCAGTGTAAAAGGACAGGTGAACTGAGGTCAATTGGGCATAAAGCACAACCATCAAAGTGAGTGTAAAATGAGTGTGAAAGTATAGAGGGACATAATATACGATACTACAATTACAATAGCTAATGCAAAAGATTGACATGATTTAAATTTGAATTTCATTTTTTTAAAGTTTGAGATTCATATTACAAATTATATAAAGGACGCGGCTAAGCTCCCTATAAAATGCACCATTGACCAAGTGTTATATTTTGTGGTCGAAAACCACAAAAAGATTACAAAAAAATCATTGAGTTTTCGCGAATCTAGAGGAAAAAAAGTTGACATTTTTTTGTCTTTGATACATTTTGTAGAGAGCTTAGCCAATGCTCTATATAAATGCCCTAGATCAAATATATATTATGAACGTGATCCATAGTGGTAAATTAGGAATCTAGAAATCACAACCAATCTCTACAAATTAATGGTGGTGAAGTCAAAATAGGATGATGTTGTGATCTACATTTAATATTATTCCAAACTTATTATTATTTTTATATAAAGCACTTTAAAAAGTTTTCTAATCTAAATAATGTAAAAAACATGACACAAATTTTGAATACACCCGTCTCATATATACATGCATGAACTAACCCCCACCCCCCAAAAACACTTAATTTAAGCCACTTATCCCATGTCTAATCAAATGGAGTCATACCCCTAATTTTATAGTAAAGGACAAAAAGATTTAAGTCCCCACATTGCAAAACTAAATTAAATTAGCAACAGGCAATAAGCTCTCCAACACAAATTTAGTAACGAGAGTTTTACCAACCAAATCAGTGATGATTACAGCCCGGTAAGAATGAGCAACTTACTTTTATCTGTCCCATTTTCACTCGATGAGAATATCAAATCACGAGGAAAACGTGATTGATTGATGTATTGTGGTAATAAATATGTTTTTTTTTGTGTAATCCGCAAAACTCACAAGGGCACAAAAATATTCATTATTGAAATGAAATGATATTCATTATGCTGAAAAGATTGATTGAAATGAAATGGTTTTAACTAGCTCTCTTGATAAGATTAGTTTATGAAATGATTAATTATGTGGATAAGATTAGTTTATGAAATGATATTAATTATGTAATAAAATGAAATGATATAAATTATGTTGAAAAGATTGGTTGAAATGAAATGGTTTTAACTAGCTCTATTGATAAGATTAGTTTAAGAAATGATTAATTATGTTGATAAAATTAGTTTATGAAATGGTATTAATTATGTTGATCAGTTTATGGGATTAATGATTAATCTTGTTATTTTAGCTGTTTAAAAATTTACAAGTACATAATTCATTTATTAAAAGATTATTCTTTTTATTGATTTTGAGTTTGTAGTTTATAGCTACCTAAAAATTCATCCACTTTTTAAAGTGAATAGACTTTATAGTTTGTCATAAGTGGTTGTAAAGTTTGGTAGGAGAATTGTTCTATATTGATATTATGTTTGACTATTATACTCTTTTTAAAATAATTATTCTCAATTTTCTTAATCTCTCGGCTCCACCAATATAAACACTGTCGGCTCCACCAAATAATCTCTTGAAACTGTAACTGGTAAATAGAAACATCATAACTCAACTTTAAACTGGACAAATAACTATGTGTCTATGAACATAGCTTCATGATCATGTCTAGAACACAAAAATAAACCTGCAAGGCTTCATCATAACCATATTGTGAATCACATACAAAACTCTGCTTGCAACATTGTCAGGAACACTGTTGGTACAAACAACTGCACAACTGTCTGCACTTTGAATCAACCTTTGCATCTATGATATCATGTTGATAACATATCCATAAAACATATGCTCAAGGCTCTCTACATATAACTACAACGCACGCTGCTTACCATATGTTGTCATCAATGACAAACATACAATCAACACTGGCTTAGTGGCAAATCTCCAACAATTCATGTTCAGAGTTGAATTCTTATTTTCTTAGATAAAGAGGAGTTGTAAGGAGTGTAGAAGAATAACTTGTAGCTCCATCTTGCAGCTTTGTAACGCCTAAGTGGCTGACATTTTGTAATTGAAGAATGTGTATTTTATTTTATAAAAATTGAAGAGCATGCGGGAATTTTCACAATATTGAGAAAAAAAGGCAATTTGTTTCTTGCAATTTTATGTGTTATTCTCTTTATTATGCTATGTGTGAATGTTGGGTGGAGTAACCCTCATATTGTGTAATAGTGCATGTATTTTAAATATGTTAGGGGAGTCCTCTACACCAAATAGTGCAAATTTGATTGTAAATAATGTGATGCAAATTCTTATATTTGTTGTGTTTATGTGTATTGCAATCTATATCATATTGTGAGTTTTATGAGTTTGTAGCAAGAGGCAGTATTTATTATATCAAGGCAAGAACAAGTTGTATTTATACACAATTTATACTTTATCATATTGTGAGTTTTGTGAGGTGAGAGAGAGTTGTATTTATACATTGATGACGTTGAAATTAGGAATCACATATTTGAAGACCTAATCAAGCCTAGCCAGAAGCCCAAGATCTACAAACTAAATCCAATATTATATCAATGGAGCTCTTCTTCATGAACGCACACTAATGAATTTTTTTTTAAAAAATGATTCAAAGGCTCATTAGGTGTAGAATGAGAGGAGAATTTGTTATTTTATAGAAGTCCTCATGGAAATCAAGCGTAGTGATTAAGAGGTAAGAATGAATGATAAGGATTAGAGAGTAGGTAAGGATTATGTGGGAGATATTGAGGATAAAGGAGATTCAGATGTTAATGAAAATGGAGGGATGAGATTGAGCAGTAGGTAGAAGATATTGACTTTTGGTAATGACATAGGAGGTAAGAATGAATGACAAGGATTAGAGAGTAGGTAAGGATTATGTGGGAGATATTGAAGATAAAGGAGATTCAGATGTTAATGCAAATGGAGGGATGAGATTGAGCAGTAGGTAGAAGATTTAGACACATTGAGGGACATGAAGATGAAAAAGTCAAATGAAGTGACACATGACATTTGTCACATGCCTACAAATTTAGAGTTGATCCATGTGAGTGGAAATGATTGGTTGGAATTAGAAAATAAGGACTATGAATCAATTAAATAAATAAAAAGTATTTATTTAATTAATAGTAGAAATGAGATGAAAAATAGATAATTAAATAAATAAATATTTATTTAGTCATATGATAGAAAAAGGTAATGAATTAAATAAATAAGTAAAATATTTTTTCAAATAGTAGAGGAATATGCTAATGAATGAATTAATTAAATAATAAGTATCTATTTAATTAAAAGAAGAAATTATGATAAAATAATTAAACAAATAAAATATTTATTTAATTTAGTGAGGATAATTTTAGGTGTCTACATAAACAATTTCACCTTTTAAAGTTTAATTTTTTAAGAAGATTGACATCAACGAGCATTTTCCCACTACTCACAAAGCCAACCATTTGAATTTCAAATTTGGAAGCAAAATGGTTGGGCAAGGCCATTGGTCGCCCCAATGCAGGAGGAAGGTGCACTAGGCACCCTAATTCCAACATTTTTGGTCAAAACCAAAGTCACTAAGCAAAGGATTATATTGAGCTTCTAGAAATGACAATGAACTGAGCACAATCAGACATGAATAAGGGGCATGAAGCACAACCATCAAAGTGAGTGTAAAATGAGTGTGAAAGTATAGAGGGATATAATATACAATACTACAATTACAATAACTAATGCAAAAGATTTACATGATTTAAATTTGATTTTTTTATTAAAAAAATTTGAGATTTATATTACAAACTATATAAAGGACGTGGCTAAGCTCCCTACAAAATGCACCATTGACCAAATTTCAAAAACCAAAAAACACAATAGATTTTCGCAAAATTTTCAGCATCTATTTTTCATGAACTGCATATTTTGTGATCGAAAACCACAAAAAAAAAGGTAAAAATATCTCGGTATTTTCATGAATCTTGAAAAAAAAATTTAAAAAATAGTTTCACATTTTTTTGTCTTTGTTACATTTTATAGGGAGCTTAACTCGTGCCCTCTATAAATACCTTGGATCAAATATATACTATGAACATGATCTACGGTGGTGAATTAAAGATCTCTAAATCACAACCAATCTCTACAAATTAATGGTGGTGAAGTCAAAATAGAATGATGTTGTGATCCACATTTAATATTCTTGCAAACTTATTATTATTTTTATATAAAGTATTCTAATCTAAATAAGACAAAATGTAAAAATCATTATACAAATTTTGAATACACCCGTCTCATATACACATGCATGAACTAACCCCCACCCCCCAAAAACACTTAATTTAAGCCACTTATCCCATGTCTAATCAAATGGAGTCATACCCCTAATTTTATAGTAAAGGACAAAAAGATTTAAGTCCCCACATTGCAAAACTAAATTAAATTAGCAACAGGCAATAAGCTCTCCAACACAAATTTAGTAACGAGAGTTTTACCAACCAAATCAGTGATAATTACAGCGCGGTAGGAATAAGCTACTTACTCTTATCTGTCCCCTTTCCACTCCATGAGAATATCAAATCACGAGGAAAACGTGATTGATTGATGTATTGTGGTAATAAATATGTTTTTTTTGTGTGTAATCCGCAAAACTCACAAGGGCACAAAAATATTCGTTATTGAAATGAAATGATATTAATTATGTTGAAAAGATTGATTGAAATGAAATGGTTTTAACTAGCTCTCTTGATAAGATTAGTTTATGAAATGATTAATTATGTCAATAAGATTAGCTTATGAAATGATATTAATTATGTTGAAAAGATTGGTTGAAATGAAATGGTTTTAACTAGCTTTGTTCGTAAGATTAGTTTATGAAATGATTAATTATGTTGATAAAATTAGTTTATGAAATGATATTAATTATGTTGATCACTTTATGAGATTAATGATTATCTATATTTTGTTATTTTAGCTGTTTAAAAATTCACAAGTACATCATTCATTTATTAAAAGATTATTCTTTTTATTGATTTTGAGTTTGTAGGTTTTGGCTACCTAGAAATTCATCCACCTTTTATATTGATTTGAGTTGATAGTTTTATAGAAATTTTTAATATTTTGACAAATAACTCTATAATAAAATGGATTCTTTATGTTTTTAGTGTAAAATAAGTCATTGTAATCATCTTTAGAGTATGAGTTGGTGAGCACTAATTATAATGTATTTACTTATTTTGGATTAGATGATTTATGAGACTTTTTAAAGTGAATAGACTTTATAGTTTGTCATAAGTGGTTGTAAAGTTTGGTATGAGAATTGTTCTATATTGATATTATATTTGACTATTATACTTTTTTAAAAATAATTATCCTCAATTCTCTTAATACTAAAAAGTACTAATATATATCTAAATATTGCAACCCATGACTTCTAGATATCTTGTCTTGATGCTACTAAATACAAATATATATTCAATTATATTTGTATTTAATTAAAATAATAATAATATAACAAGGCAAAATTTGTTTTAGGGCTTTGAAAGGAATATTGCTTATAAAACCTAAAAAGAGTGTGGAATGTTTATATAAGTTATATACAAATATACAAGAAAATAATATTTTTAAATTTCATATACAATTTTTAAAGTCTTAGATAGTTGCATTTGATTTTATTTGACTACCATAAGTATTATTCCCAATTACTATAATATTTGTATCATATTAGAATATTTGTTTATTGTTCGTTAATGGGCCTAATTGGGTTAATCCAATTTCAGACGTGAAGCAAGTAAAGAGTTGGGTTGTTTTGAAAGGATGGATGGACCAAAGTCAATTTTGATGGTGCCTTGAAATGTAATCCCGACCCTTCGGGGCTGAGTTGTAACACAAGATTGTCATAGGAATATTTTGGCAATTACAACAAAAAGATTTAAAGAGGGAACCAATAACAAAGTTGAGGCTTAGGCGACATTACTAACTATTGATTTGGCAAATAAACTTCAATTGAAAAATTACATTTGGAACGAGTTAATTGTAATGATGAAAATTTAAATGATGTGTGTGAGATGTTTGGTGATTTACATATTGATGAAGTGAGGTAAAGTATGTTGTTGCAAGTCACAAATATGATATTTTTGTAGGGATGTATGATGGGAATTACTAAGAGTCATTACATGTAATATTTATTTATTTGTTTATGTTTATAATTATAATAATTATTTTTATAAAATTAATTTTTAAGGTGATAGATTATACATTATTTCTTTGTTTTTTAACTAAAAATTAAAATAATGAATTGTATCATTTTTAGTTATTATTTATGTTTTAATTAAAAAATTTAGTACCAATAAATTATCTTTTTCTTTGTTAACAATGTCTAAACTAGTATAGATATCTTAAAGACATCTATCTTAAGAAATGTTGACTACGATATTTTATTTTAATTTAAATTATATTTAATACACACAAAAACATTTAAATTTTATTGTATCTACATTAATTTTTCCTTAAGATAATTTTTTTATTCTAATTTCTAAAAGTTGATAATTTACTTTTGTTTTTTAATATTTAAATTGTAACCTTCTTATCATCATTTAAAAATGTATTTCAACGTCATTTATTTATTATAATGTGTTTGTTTAGTGACTATGATATTTATATACAATTATTCTTAAGTATAATCTCACTCGATAGAATATGGTATTAGGGTAGGTTGTCTTAAAGGAACTGTTGGAAACTGCAATTGAAATAATTGTTGTATTGTCATTGATGTCAAACCTTAACTGGTAAGACTGTTGCTACTTAGGAAAGTACTATATCTATTTGAGTGTTGCTAAGGGGCTAGGCAAGGTTGGTAACAATAGCACCTAAGGGAAAGGTTGAGTTATCTTGATACTACAAAGTGTACTTGACTATGTTGCACTATGATGAGATAATGTATTGTTTATCTTAGTAAGACTGAAGACTAAACTGGTAGGCTTAACTGAGCAAAGAATGGAAAAATCATGTTTAAGCTGAGTGATGTTAGTGTCAACCGAGTTAGTATATGCTGAGCAAAATTCTAGTGTTGACTGACCATCAATAAATTGCCGAGGAAGACAGTGTAAGCCGAGGAAACAGTTTTAGTAATGACCGAGCTTTCTACATGAAGACCGAGTTGACAATCACAGTATTGACTGAGCATTAGCAATTTTATATTTAAAGAGAATTTAATTTTGGAGCCGACATTGTTGAATTCTTGGATTATGTAAAACGTGTTGACTTTATTTATTGATTGTTTGGAAGCATTAAATGCATTGTAAAACATTTTATTGTAAATCTTTAAGAGATTTGAGATGATTCTAGAAAAGGAGCCGAAGAACATGAAGCGGGTAGATTCAATGAATCTGACCTAACCCTAAGATCTACAATTGAGATTGAGCGGCAAAAGATGAGTTAACCTAATTGAGGAAAATATAAGGGAACCTAAGCATTTTGATATGCATGTACATGGAGAAAAGAGAATGCTAGAAGAAGAAAGTTTTATTGACTGAATAAGCAGAAAAGGCTGAAGGAGAATTGTGGTGATCGCTTGAAGAAAAGTTCCGAGCAGATCAGAGATGGAAATGGCAAAGTTTCAAAGTCAGTAAACCAACATTAGTGTATGAAATCGGATCTGATATTTGCAAAGTGAGTTGTATATTTTTCAGATAATACTGCTGCTACTTTCTAACCATTGTAACCGTCAAAATCCTTTTAATAGAGGTTGACCTAATAGTCATATGTTAAATCCTTTGAACAAGGTTGCATTTAATGGAGTGTATGTAAGTCCTATGACTAGGCTCACTTTTAACAGGGTGATTGAAATCCTTTAACCAAGTCACACCTGATAGTGTGTATTGTAACCTTTGACAGGGTTGTCTTTTTATCGAGCTCACTTCAGAAGAGTGAAAATAATAGTAGCATGTTACAAAGTGGTTTTTCCCAAATTGGATTTCCACTATAAATCTTGGTGTTAATACTTGTATGAATGTTTTGATCTGAACATTACTATGTTTTGCAAGTTAAGTTACAGCTGGGTAGTGGACTGCATTGTTAGATGTTTCTATTATTGAATCAGTGATGACCGAGTTTGTTTTGGTTTTGGATATGATTTAAGGATAAGTTTTTAAGATTGTTTTATACAGCAGGACCCGAGAACAACTGATTCACCCCCCCCCCCCCCCCCTCTCTGTTGTTCTAAATCATATTAACATGAACGTCTCATGTTGCTAGGAATTCTTTTATTGAATGGTGGTTCTATTCATTTTTTACTTATTTAAAATAAGTAGTATGATAGGTGTGTGTATTTATTTGTATTAATGACATATTTTTCATAAGGTTCTACCTATAAATTTATTGAATAGGAGATGTTCATTTTTTTCTTTTTTCTTTCATTGATTTGAGTTGATAGTTCTCTCAAAATATTTTAATATCTTTTTCCCAAATAATTTTATAATATAATGATGTAGGAGAATCTAGGTCCATAAGCAATCTTGCATCACCCAAAAAAAATGTTATTTTCATTTTATATTAAGGTTAGGTGATTAAAACATAAATGCAAGCATCCATACGTCTCCATGTCCCTAAGAAAGTGTCCAAAATGACATAGGAGGTTGGAAATATTTAATATTTGTTGCCTAGAAAAAACAATTGTGTTTTTCAATAAGAGACACCTTTTTCTATCATTCATAATATAAACGACATAGAAATACCATTCTTGATACATGATCAAGGAAGGGGAAGAGTCGTGCACTCATATATATTGAGTGGTTACATAAAAATGGGAAAATATGCCTTTTTAGGTACCCACTTGGAAAATTGAAAAGACATCTCTTTAGGTGGCCAGGGAAGTTCAAGGGTCATCTATTATCTATGTGTTTCTTTTATTAATAGCCATGTATTGTTGATCAATAAGGGGAGTGGGATTTTAAAGAGACAGAAGTATTCTATAAAATGGGGGCTTGGGCTAAATGTTATTCATTCAGAGTTGAATTTTTCTTTTCATAGATAAAGATGAGTTGTAAGGAGTGTAGAAGAATAGATTGTAGCTCCATCTTGTAGTTTTGTAAAGCCCAAGTGGCTAACATTTTGTAATTGAAGAATGTATATTTTATTTTATAAAAATTCAAGAGCATGTGGGAATGTTCACAATATTGAGAAAAAAAAGGCAATTTGTTTCTTGCAATTTTATGTGTTATTCTCTTTATTATGCTATGTGTGAATGTTGGGTGGAGTAACCCTCATATTGTGTAATAGTGTATGTATTTTAAATGTGTTAGGGGATTCCGCTACACCAAATGGTATTAGAGCCAAAGATCTTAAGTGTGTAGATAGATCGCCAAATGTGAGGCAACCTACACCAAGACCTTGGGTTGGATGTAATTTTAATGAGAGCATGTTGGTTTCCTTCCAATAGAGATTAAAGATGGGTAGAGGGTGCACACAGTTACTCCACTAAAAGAGAGAGGTTTGTCTTCTAGGAATTTTTTTGGGTAGAGGATAGATGTATGTGAGTTTGTTGTAGATGTATGAGAAAATTGCAAGAGGTGTTACATAGAGAAGTTGTGGAGTAATTTTTTATGAGTTTATGGATAGATCACCAAACCTGAGGTAGTCTGCAATAGGAAACTAGGGTGGAGAGTGGAGTTGTGTAAACAAATCACCAATGATGAGGCAATTTTCATGTAAAGGTGAGAAGTAGTTGTGCCAAGTTCAAAATGATCATTGCAGGCGTGTGAAATCCTAATTGATTAAGAGCTTAAAGTCATGATTGAGCGCATTGGTGAGAGTTTGAGAGGAAAGAGATTGGTGTAGGTGTGAAGGAGTTTGGTAATGGTGAGATCTAGAGAGAATTGAAATTATTGATGGAGAAAAGAAAGAAGAAGTGTGGGTTTGTAAATGGTTGGATTTCATGATCCCTATGTTGGAGAAGGGGAGAAAGAAGAGATGGATGACTATGTTTGAGAGGGAAGCAAAAAAATTGAGGCAAGAGGTGCGAGATGCCTTGTAGGAGATAAAGCCAGAGATGAGAAAATGGAAACTTGTAGTGGTGGAGAAATGTCCTTTGGATGATGTGGATGATGCACATGAGCATAAGGTTGAGATAGAGTGTCTAGTGATGCATAAAGGTCTAGTGTTTGATGAGGAAATTGGTGAAGAGTGAAATTTTCTTGAGGAAGAGATTGAGGTGATTGAACATTTGTTCCATACAATGGTAGAGAAAGTTTTATCCATAATGACTAAAAAATGATGAAGAAGATGTGATTGCAATAGTGGAATGTGAAAAGGTTGCAGATAATAAAGATGGGAATGAAAAGGATGTTGGGGTAGTGAAAGAGAATGAGGTAAATTTTAAAGATGTTGAGTTCATTTTTCCTTTGTTTACAAGGTTGAAAATAAGAGGGAGTACAATTGCATATTTGCATATGGGTGTTGTGTGTTTTCATGTAGAACATGTTGAGGATGATGTAGGAATTTGGTGGAGGTGGTCAGTTTGTGGTTCCGACAAGATTCTAAAAAATTGAAGAGGAGAATAGAGAGTATTTGGAGGATAAGAAGAGAGATCTATTGGTGGAGGTTGGAATATGGTGGGCATGGGTCCATGAGATGAAAGAGCAGAAAAGGACACACTTGGTGAAGGAGGTTGGCAAGAATCCTAGCTACATGTTGGAAGAGGTGGAGGAAGGAGTTATCTTTTTCTACATCATAGATGGATTTTGATGTATTTTATTTATAACTTGAAAGATTAGTCCCACTACTCCACTCCATTTTGTGAGTCCTAATCACAAAAATTTTCCTCATTGACGTGTCTGATACAGAAGCATCCAAGTCTATAGGCAATCTTGCATCACCCAAGAAATTGTTATGTTTATTTTCTCTTAAGGTTAGGTGATTACAAATTAAATGCAAGAATCTATAGGTCTCCATGTACCTAAGAAAGTGTCAAAAATGACATAGGAGGTTGAAAATATTTTATGGCTTATGTGTAAAGGCAAATATATTTTTTAATAGAGGGTGACTTTTTCTATCATTTATAATACAAAAATCATAAAAATAATATTAGTTTGTGGTGACTGATCAAGTGTTTTGGTTAACTCATCAAGCATTTCCCTAGGTTAACTTATCAAACATTTCCCTAGGTTAACTCCTCAAGCATTTTCAGGGTTAACTTGTTAACCGACATTGGTAAATTGCCTAAAGGTCCTATAAATAAGTGGCAGTGTAATGTGAGATGATCAAATTGTAATTTTCTCTTCATTGGATAATAAAATTAATGGATGACTATTTTTGGTGGATGTCACTCATATTGGGTGAATCATGTTAAATATTTGTGTTATTTATTTTTATGTCTTCTCTATTTTTGCATTATCTTCATATTGTTTACTTCTTATATCTGCATAAACCCTAACAAATACCCCTCTTGATATGGGAACAGGCAAGAGGAAAAGTAATATTATAGTTCCTCTCTCATTTTCTTTCTACATGACATCCTTATGGATGTAACCCCAACATTATGATTATGGTAGTGCCTCTGTGTAGTTTGTTGAGATCTCCTTTTGATGCCTTTTTTTGGCTCTAGATGTTTTATTGTTTCCTTTTGTGATTGGTTGAGTTCACCTTATGCTTCCTTGGATATATGCATGTATAGTATGATCATGTTGGCCTTGTGAGAGGTTGGTACCTTCGGGATGATCTGATAACTAATTTATGCCTTTGCATCAAGAAGTTGTTTATTTTCTTACGCGTGGTTGTGAGAACCATTGAGTTGTGACTTGTTGTAGAATTGATTCAAGGTGCTAGGCCTTCTGAGGCCATGATTGTGACTTAGGTGGACTCATTGTATTCTTGGTCATTTGGATCTGAGCTTGATTCATTTATGATGTTTTATGATTATGCTCATGTTATGATTTTATATTGGCATTATGAGATGCATCTAAGTATAGTACATTCTTTGTTTATTTATGATATCCTTGTTGATGTTATGGTCCAGTATCTGGTTTTATTTCATATCTAAGGGTACTTTGATTATGTTCACCTTATTCTGATTACCATGATGTTATTACTGATTTATTATGATATATGAGCCTTATCATGTTGATGGATATCTTTATTGGGGCTTTCACTGATATATGATTAAATGCCATAATATGATTTTATTAATTTAATTTAAATGAGATGTTTATTTATATTGTATACTAAGAATTAAATATAGAATGACCAGTGTCATAATATTCTAATACATATGAATGATTATGCTACTAGAATGTCCCTTTCTATTAGGCACACTTAGATTATTATATGCATGTGCCTCGACTATATATACTGTGTGTGGTTGCACTTGATGTGTGCATGTTTTAGTGATTAGGTATCAGACATTGTCTTTTCTTGAGCTATATGTTTGAGCATGTCTTATCCTCGATAGTGGCATAGCAGATAGTTACATTAGACAGTCATGATTTTATCCAATATTGTCCTTGTATGGATGGTGTACCCATAAAATATGGACTTCATTTGCATTATTGTGTTTATACTAGTGGTTGTTTGTGCATTGTAGAGTAACCACAATGTCACAATTGAGTTATATTTCATAGATGAGTTGCATAGTTCTTTATGATTTTTATTCTTTTTGACAATTTTCATCATAGTGGCATTCCAACTTATGAAAGTGACCTAATTTGATCCAGATTTAGTTGGATTATTTTAATTGGTTTTAAGTGGATTTTTTATTCCTTTTTTATTTTTGTCAAAAAGCAACTTTTATAATAAATAATTAGACTTCATTCTTCACTTATGCATTTTTTAGAGCAAAAATTGCTCTAACCCTCTTGTTGAGTAATTCATATTTTTCTCGTCGTGAATGACTCATGCATGAGATTTTTTTGGGTAGCGGCTCGTCAAATTTAGAGCATGATTACTCCACTTTGTATGGCTTGGCTTATCCAATTTCATGAAGTGTGCAATTTACCCCATTTGTTTCCATTTTTTCACCATATAGTGAGGTAGGGATTCCTTCATCTTTTGTTTACTTCATTTATTGATTTGAAGTAATTTTGTTTTCGTTCTTGGGTTGAGAATCAGTATTCCACCATGTTTTTATATTATTTCATTGCCCAATTGAGCTTGTACAAATTTAATTTTAATTCAAATGGATTGTGTAAGGTTATGTTGCTCAAATTTTTATCAATGTCTAGGAGTTAAATTTTATTACATCCTTGTCTTGTTGGGTGTGTTTAGAGACAAAGGGTATCTTTAGAATTTTCATTTTTAAATTTTGAATTTTGAAGTTTTTACCATGTCTCTAATGACAGTTTTGGCCATGGACTTGGATATGGTCCCGATTGGGATTTTGTGAATGTTGGGTTAATTGCATTATAATAATGGATTATTTTGTGGAATGATGACATTTGCATATATAATTCTAATCCTTAGAGGATTCATGACCGTTTCCTCAATTTTTGAGCAATGTGAGTGTGCACCTAGGCTTAACCTTCTAACTTCTCTTTTTGATTTATCCTTGGATTTGTTGAGCTTGCAATCTTGATTTTATTCGATTGTCGAGATGTAGTGTATGTGAGAATCAATGGGCACTCCTAGAATTCTGAGATTCCACTTTTTATTTTTGGGTTTTTTCATGAGCGCCTCAATTTGTATGCCCTCCAATTTTGGATTGTCACCATGTTAGAATGATTTGGTTGTTGAACTTGGTTTTATCCCATGATTGTTATGGGATCATGAGGTAAAAATGAATAGAATACATTCTAGTTAATTGATACCATGATCCAAACTTCACTTTTATTACTGATTTTATGGTTGTGTGCAAAGCTGGTTGTTAGCCAAAAATTGTTGCTTTTGTGTATTTTTGGGCTTTGATAGCCATCCTCATGTTTTTAGTGAGATGTATGTCAAATAAAATTGGGATTTGATAACTTGGTAATGAGGCCAATAGAACATGTGTGTGCACTAGATATTATTGCCTTAGTTTTTTGGTTGTTGTTTGATGCTTGAATTGAGATCACATCTTGATTCACCAATGTTGGTGTTGAGAGCGCATGATGAGAACAATTGAGTTGTGCCTTATTAGAATTTATGAGAGACCCTTGCTATTAGTTTGAGACCAATTGATCTTTCCTTGCTTGATTTTGGTTATTAATTTGAGAATCTTTTATTACATTGTTCTTGTATGGCATTTGTTGTTTAGTGTCTTGTTAAAATGAAATGAGATTGTTTGGTGTTTGGATATTGGAGTGGAGTGGCTCTCCACGATGAGCTAGGACACAAAGGGGTTGGTAGGGTAACCTATAGAAAGTCTTAATCAAGTGAAAACTAAATAAATAAATAAGGTAAAACACATTAACAAGAATTAATATGACTACCTAGTTGCTTGAGGACGTTGATCAAAGGTAAGTCAGTGTCTTGCTATCTGAAGATGTTGATCAAAGGCATAGTATCTGGCTATCTATGGATTTTGATCAAAGATACATACCAAGTATGATCGTCTACAAATGTTGATTGAAGATACATGCCAAGTCTAGTCATCTACAAACATTGATCAAAGACTCAATGCTACATGGGCCACCATGTGCCATTTAATGACAATCCATTCTTGAGCCCCTGCACTAAACCATTGTTAGTATTGAGTAGTGACCCTATGTAATTCTATTCTATGTAATTTCATGTTGAGTGTTCTACATGTTGTACTTGTTATCTACATTTGAGTGATTTCATTGCGATCATTATGCCATCCCCTAATTGTTGTACTTGTATGGTGTGAGTGATAGCCTACTTCTTGTATGTGCATTATGTGTGCTTAGGTTGTTTGAATATCTCCTTGAGAATAGTGGGGTGGGCTTGAGGGTACCACATGGCTGGGTGGCATTGCACGCCACTTTTGGGGGCCGATGTACAAGTGGTAGACTACTTCCAGTGATAGAGTTCAATCATGATGTTCTCATTGTATCGCTTAGTAAATTTTCATTTTATTGATTATGTTCATATCAAGGGAGCTTAGCCTCGATTCAGTGTATCTAGTACTCTCCAGTGTGGATCTAGTTGTATTCTAGTTGTACATTAGATTTGGCATAGGAATTTTTTTTATTCCTTAGTTTTCTAATAAAATTACATATTGACATATGAACCTACCTTCAATATTTGTGTTGATTGGCATTTCTATCGCATAGTGGTGTCTTTGCCTCTCTAGTTTGAGAATTTTATGACTCAAAGTTTTAGAAGTAATTAGATTGACATTTTCATGGAAAATAGTGTTTTCATAGATTGACATTCCAACCTTCCTTTGGTATCTTTGCCCAGTTTCTTGTATCTTTGGTTCCTTGTTTATCT
The DNA here is from genome assembly GCA_027943335.1 of Chamaecyparis obtusa. Taxonomy (NCBI): domain Eukaryota; kingdom Viridiplantae; phylum Streptophyta; class Pinopsida; order Cupressales; family Cupressaceae; genus Chamaecyparis; species Chamaecyparis obtusa. The sequence goes on from BSBK01002115.1 coordinate 1,126,096, forward strand.
CTCTTGCCTTGTGATCTTATCTTGCCTTAATGGATTTTATGGGATTCTTATTGGATAGAAGGAAATGGATATTATATGCTTAATCACCTTAGGAACACTTCTCTTTTGGAATTTAAAATGGATCTATGTTTAGATGATTGTAGAGGACTGATTTAGTCTCCTATATGTGTAGCTGTGAGTTATTGTCAGCTTGGCCTCCAGTAGCTCATTGGACATTGTCTGAGCTTTGGTTAGGCAATCTCAAGAACTAGGTATCATGTTATGAGTGTATTTTTGGGTTCTCATGGAACCCTTGGGAGTTCTTTTAATACTTACGCTTGTGCACAATCATGTGATGATTGTTGTTTGTTTCTTTATTGCTTATGCAACAAATGTTATGCTTATGCACTTATGTAGTTTATGCTTATGTAATCGCAAGAAAAAATTATTAGTGCATGCTTTACCCTATTGTTTGGAGGGTTCCTTGGTGGGGCATTACACATGCACTTATATTTACTGAATAATTACATAAAAATGGGAAAATACACCTTTTTAGGCACCCATTTGGGAAAATTGAAAATACATCTCTTTAGTTGGCCTCCTGGAGAAGTTCAAAGGTCATCTATTGGCTATTTGTTACTTTTATTGATGTAGGGGAGTCACTCTCTTTTCAAGTTTTGGTTTCAAATTTTGGATTTCCTAACAATAAAGAGACATGAGAGTTTGTAGTTTCCCAAGATATATAGTTGGTGCAAATCCAAACAATCAAGGAAGTTAAACCATCACCTCTCTAGCAGTTGCAAGGTTTCTAGGGAAATTAAAAAGTTTATATTTTCCTATTCAATTATATATGAGGAAAGAATGATTTCCATTGGCTGGGGAGGGATTTGATTGGAAGAAAAGGAGAAAACATCTCTCCAAGAATAGATCAACGACGAATTGAAATATGCAAATAGATTGTTCAGGGTTGAGAAAAGTTTGAAAGAATATTGGTGTTTTTGAGTCTATATGTGGTGTGTGTAGATAAATTCCTTGGGATAATTGAGACATTGTAAATGTTCCAACACACGGGTGTCATTAGAAAATTGAATAAATCTAATTCGGTTCATTTAGCTCTATTGATCACAATATGATTTTTTCTATTTTGTTCTTTTTGTGAAAAATGAATGTTTTTTTCCTAATAATTATATTTAAAATATGGAATTTGATCCTTTACACTTGGTCTCTCTTTTCTTTGTATGTTCTTTTTTTCTACTTCCAAATAAGGCTACCATTATAGTAGAGTCATAATATTAAATTCATGGTTCTTTAGTGTGATCTTCTTGCACTCAAGTATCTGAGGGTAGAGTTTTTGTTTTTGGTTTGTGGTTATGGGATTTGTCACCATCAAGTGGTATTAGAGTAGAGGTCTTGAGTGTGTTGATAGATTCTCGAACATGAGACAGTCAGGCACTAGGACTGGTGGGTGAGTAGAGAATGAAGAGGTTGGTCAAGAAGAGCTAAAAAGGATTATTGCAAGTAAGAAAGAGAATCCTAAACAATTGAAATCTAGGTCCATGAAAATTTAATAAGAGTAGGAACAAAAGATTGATTGTGATTTTGAGTGCAAAGGCTTACTACATGAAGAAATCTAGGAATAAGTGTAAGAATAATCATAATAATTTCATCTTGGGAGTACTTGGATAGAGTGAAGGAAAGAAAACTCCGTGAGATGTTTGACATAATTGCAAGAAGAGTGGATACATTAGAAAATAATTTTATTTATAATCAAGTGATTATTATAGGATATAGAAAAGAGGAAGTAAATACTGCATTAGCAGAGAAAGTTTTAGCCATAGAAAATGAAGAGGATGAAGAAGATTACCAAGTGACATAAAATGATGAAGCTTTTAATTCTTTGAGGCTAGACTTTTAAGACTTTCATCACTTCAAATATTGGATGAAATATAGCGCTCAAAAAGATTCAAATCTCGTTGATGGTGAATATTCTATTCATGTTTTTGTTTTAGAAGATGATAAATGATGATAGGGGAGACTCAGAGGTTGCGAAGGACAATGTATGAATAGAAGTGTTGTTATTTTTGAAAGGACATCTTGAAGGCAAAAGTAAAAATTGGTTCCAATAGAGATGGAAGGTGAAAATTCAACCAAGAAGGGTAAATTTGTAGATTTATTTAAGGATTTTGATGTCATTAGAAAGTAAGTTGGGTGGATGAATGATGATGGGGAAGAATTATGGAAGATTTAGGTTAACAAATTAATAAGAAGACACGGATATCAAACACCAAGTGGAGAGTAAACGAATGCAGATGGAGAAACTCAGAAAGAGAAAATATAAGCATAAAGCACATTGGGAGGGAGCACACAAATGGATATAGAGACAAGACAATTAGAAGAAGAGGAAAAAATTAGTAAAGAACAATATTGTTACCCTCAAGAGTAGGAGCTCATGATTTCTTTCCTTCCTAACGAGTTTAATGCAAGAGCATCACTCTCTTTTTAAGTTTTGGATTCAAATTTTGGCTTTTGTGAAAATATAAAGATAAGAGAGTTTTTGGTTACTCAAGATAGGAAGCCAATGGAAGTCCAAATGATCAAGGAAGTTAAACTTGATCACCTCTAGTAGTTGCAAGGTCACTGGAGAAGTTAAATGGTTTTGATCTACATGTTCAGTTATATATGAGGAAAGTGATGAACTTGTGTGGTTGGTTGTCATTAATGGCAAATCTGGTTATTTGGTTGATCCGAATAGATCATAGTGTATAGTAATAGTTAGATGTGAATGGCAAGTGTTTTCAAGACAATGAAAGAAAATTAACAAATGGTTGAGTTGCAAAATTACATATATAATTTTTTGTGAGAAATTGATCCTCTCGATTGTTGAGTTTTTGGTGTGTTCCAGATGTTTGTGCAATGATTTTGATGTTGATTATAGACCTGAGGATTACAATACTATAAACTTTCAAGTGGAAAGGTAAGTCATAACCATGACAGAAATGGAGTATTTTTTGTGGCAAGTGGCTCAAAAGTGTGTACAATTGAAACAATTTCTTTTATAGATCTGGTTGATTGTTGGTGCTCTAGAATGAGTGTTATGATGATACTTGTAGTAATGTTTACATATGACAGGGTTCTAAAATTGTCTATTGTTCCAGATAGGGTGTTGACAGTTTGATTTAATACTATTCATTTGATAGTCAGACTAGGAATGTGTTGATAGGGTTTAAAGGTATGGTTGCAAATTATGTCATCTTTTTGGGCTCCAGTGATTGTGGTGTTTTGATAACATGTGGTCCATTTCAAATTCCTTCTCTCCATTAGAATGTTTTATCTAGACCTATTTAAAATTGTGGTTCTTTTTGATGGTGATCTTTGGTTTTCTCTAGGGATTATGGCATGTGCTTGGAAAAATGTTGACATATTATTTTTTTAGGCTGAATTGGTATGTGTGTGTTTGTGCGTGCAAAGTGAATGTATAGTGATAATAATTTTAGAAAATAAGGTGTATATACAAGGAATGTGAAGGAAGTGGTACGAACAATTTGGTATACGAAAAGTGGAAAACTATTGTAGAGGCTCTTAATTAGATCTATTGTAAGCTATTGCAATGAGACCAATGCTTGAATTTAACTGAATTCATGCATATGTAAATGCAATCTTCGCAGTTCATATTTTTCTTCTCTTGGTAGTGAGTCGAGGGTTTTTTCAAACTATTGTATTACAGTTGGGGATTTTATTTTCTATCTTATTTCTCAGGGTAGTGAGCCCTTATAGGAAGTGAGCCCACCTGCAATGATCATCTTGGAAATGAATCACCCTTTATAAAAATCACCCTAACTGGTGTTTTTTTCTTCGTGAGAATTTTCTTCTTCGTGGTTTTTTACATCTTGGGTTTTCCATGTAAACATATAGTGTTAATTGTGTATGTCCACCTTCATGAATGTTCTTGTTTATATTTATATTTGATTTGGCTAAGTAATAATGGATTTATGTTATCAGATTCATATCCATGAAATTACTAAAAGTTTTATTCTATTACTAATTCACCTCCCTCTTAGTTACTTGGGATATTCTGTTGGAAATATAGATGGAGTAATTGAGAGGGGGGGTGAATCAGTTAACCACAAAAAATATTACCACAGATCCCTTAGATGTTCTAATAAATCATTTACTGCTGTTATACTGAAAACTTGGTTATTGCAGTGAGTATTAATTATAACTGTTCTTAAGCATTCATCAGTGATTAACATACATGAATAAAGAAAGTAGCATGAACACAAGAGACACCAGATTTAACGTGGAAACCCAATATGGGAAAAACCACCAATGTAACTAGTTACTATTTTTCACTCTTCTGAAGTGAGCCCTGTTAGGAGCCAACCCGGTTAAAGGTTACAAAACACACTGTTAGGTGTGACCTTGTTAGAGGATTTAATCACCCTATTAGGAGTGGCCTTGTAAGAGGTCTTGAAACAATTCAATAGAACTGTCACCTTGTTAGAGGATTTACAAAATGGCTGTTAAACCAACTCGGTTAGGAGATTTTGAAATCACTGCTACAATGGTAAGAAAGTAACAATGAAGTGACCTGAATAATGATGCAACTGAATTGCTGATTACAGATCTCTGTTCTGCTTCACTAGATCCTTTTTGATCAAATATATCTCTGCTGCTCTTCAAGGATATCTAATCATCCTTCAAAATTCACTCACACTTTCCTTCTTTTCACTTGCACACTTTTTAATTCACAACTTGACCTTCTATATATACCATTCAGATTGTCAAGTCGACACTAATAATATTAATAATCATTACAACAGTTAGCTGGAATAAACAAACTTTATTTCTCAAAATAACAAAATCCTTCACTGGGCTGACCTTGCTTGGTAAACACTAATTTGAAGAGATTTCCTTTGGTGACCGAGAGAATTTGGTAAGCACTGCGAATTCTACAACATCCTTTGGAGATCGAGTGAACTTGGTAAACACTAACTTTCCTTTGATAACCATGGAAGCTCGGTTAACACTATTTTTTGCCATACTTTTCTTTGACGCCCAAAATATCTCGGTAGATACTGAAAACTGCCTGCAGACCGACTGAGCTCGATAAATGATGGGAACTGCTTTGCTGGCCGACTGAGCTCAGTAAATGATATGACATTTGTGTGACATCAAAGACAACACACAATTAATCTAACAATCTCCTTCAGACAATTGTATCCAACAATCTCCTTCAGATAATTGTATCCAACACAATCAACAATGGGTATTAGAGCTCAATCCCTTGTCATTAGATTAATTAATTGAGGGAGATATTGGATTTTTTTTCAGCTATGGAAGGAGAATACTACTCAAATTAAGATTTGAAGACTACTCTTAAGGATCTGGAATATGTGGAATAAAAAATTGAGGATTTGAAAGAAAATGTGTTAAGGAACTAAGATGTCACATCAAAAAATTCAAAATGAAGTACAAGGAATTTGGTAAAGATTTGATAGAAGAAAAAGATACAATTGAATACCATAAGCTAAAGATTGAATAAAGAAAGACAATAGATATCTAAAAAATATCTTACTTTAGAAATAAAAATAATGCGGGAAACTAAAACAAAAAATCATGGATCTAAAATTTGAGATAAAGATCAACAAAAAGTAGTATGACATTTGGTGAACTATTGAAACCATCAGTAAACAAGAATGGGTTGGGATCAGTAAATGAAGGGGAAGATAATATGGAAACAAAGGTGAGATTTGAAGATTTGAACCTGGTCCATAATTAAAAACTTCCTACAAGAAGGCCTCTGGTTTGACAACCCAATGCTCAAAGGTACCCATCATTTAATGGTTATTATTTTCATTGTAATAGATATGGTCATAATGAAATATAATACAGATCTCAATGCTTCAATTAGAATAATTTTGGTCACAAGGACACCACTATAGAATGAATAAAAGGTTTGATGGAATGAATGGATCATCTGTAGGTAAATTATTTCATGGATATTGTATCCTATGCTATGGTTTTGGTAATAAATCTAATTAGTGCAGATCTAGGACAAATTTGGCAAAATCAAATCCGAAGAACATCAAGTGCTTCAATTACAAAGAGTGTGAAAATATTTCTAGTAGTTAAATGGATACAATTTCTCCAGTAAAATAAAATTCACCTAAGAAGAAGGAATTAATGCTATGGAATAAAAAATTAAAAAATGTGCTGATTGTACCAAATTTTGTTACAAGTGTCTTTTCCTCCAAAAATTGATTTGGTAGCTCAGGCTTAGGGGGAGATTCATAGAACATATTTTTGTCCTCTTAGCCCAAGTAATTACATGTTGTAATTATAACATGAAATTTTTTGAAATATTTTGATTAATTTGTATGATTTGTATGAATTATTGACAAGACATTTGGGTGGTAAAACCCTAAT